>CM060986.1:68357572-68957572 GCA_030765065.1 Deroplatys truncata
TCCCCCTAAATTAACTCTATTTTAAAATATTTTAACCTCCCCGTTTATCCCCTTGGGCTTGAAATTATTAAAAATCTGCAATAAAGTGCCAATAGTACTCTGTCAATGAAATTTGCTGACATGTATATGAAAAAGAAACCCCTAAATCTCAGTTTTCAATATATGTAGGCTTTGAGTATCTATAATAATAGAACTTTTCAAAACTGAAAGAATTATCAAATGGATTGAGTGAATTTTTAAGATTACCCTTGCATACACATACATATAATCCCTTTCCACACACACACACACACACACACACACACACACACACACACACACACACACACATTTTCTCTCTTTATAATATTAATACAGATAAGCAAAACAAACTACGTACATTATGAAGCAAATAAAAGCCAAAATTATCATTTTAAAAAATCTGTGTTTCTCTGCCAGACTTTTTAATTGTATGTGGTTTCTTCCCCGCATATTTTGAAAGTGAAATGTAAATACAGCTAACATACATGCACTCTCTGCTTTTAGGTCCACCTGCTGGCACATTTGGATGGTCTCCCACTGTTTGCAATACCCGTATTAGTCTAGGTGAGGCAGGGTAAACGTTAAACTACGATTTACACAAATGTTGTGCTATCAGTAGCGGCCGGTGGTCATTTCAGTTACCCCCTGCAGCATAACCATACGCATAATTTACCCTCCTAACCAACCGCACGCAAAAATAATCAAACAGACATACTTATGCTAGTTTTTGCAAATACGGACGATACGCTTCTAATTACACAGCGCATATGCAAAAAGTACACTTAACCGTAAAAATTCTGATGTGTAACATTCTCACGTCTTTCTATTATCGCAGGTATTCCATATACAGAGGGTTCCATCATCTTTGCAATCTCCCATGATTAACGTATTTTAGTTTAGCTAAAAATATAAAAATGATTTGTACATGCTTTATAGTATTGATCAAGGACTATGATTTAGCACTGATGGAACAGGATGTTCCAAAAAATTATGGTTACAAAAGCTATACATTTTGAACGGAGAACCATATATTTTATACCTTACATTTGTTTCACCCTTCATCTGATTTAAAGTATACGAGTATAAGCAATGAAGTAAAAGGTGAAGAGAACATTTGAATTTTTCTTTATACGTGAAGCTTAAACCACAGGTTTAATAAAATTATGGAAAATATTGAAACAATATAAGAAAATTTGAATTTGATAAACTCAACCAAGTGATTATGGGTCATAAAAATAAAAATGGATAAAGGGAAAAAGATCTAGAATTTAATACAGAATTAAGAACACGGTGCGGGTTGTTACTCATACTATTTGACTTAAATCTGAGCAGAGCAATAGAGGAGTGGAGAAGTGCTAGTAAACCCAAGGGACTAGGACTATTTTTTTGCGTATAGTCGGATATTACTAACGGAAAATGAAGAGGAGTTGCAAAAATCAATATTTAAATTGAAAGAAATAATAAGTGAACACAGTATACAAATATCAAATGAGAAAATTAAAGTTATGACCAAGAGGGTGTAAGAACAAGTGAGCGTGCAAATGGTTGTGAAACATGGGTCCTCGGAAATCGTAAGAAGTCAAGGCTGGAGGCAGCACAAATGAGATTTTTAAGAATAATATTGGGAGTAAAAAGAGCAGATCGACTTAGGAATGCTGATATAAGGGAACGTTTGGGTGAACAATATGTGATAGGGGAAATACAGCTACATTGGAAGTATCATGGACAAAAGGATGCGACCTTCGAATTTTCCTAGGCAAGCATTTTCATATAAACCACATGGTAGGAGAGATATACGACGACCACGGAGTAGATGGAACAGTTTCAAGAGTCTTGTAACATATAGTAAGAGAGGAAGAAGAAGAAGAATATGAAGCTTAAAATAAATGGTGATTTTAGCTTCTTATCCGAAGATTTATAGGCAAATGAAGCAAGGTTTCGTAATAATGGAGTGAGATCTAAAACTGCACACATGATGCCTAGATTATTTTACTTTTTAAGGACAGGGAGTAGGAACAGAGGGACTTAGCACCTCGACCTACGGAGATCTTTCGTGCCTAGATCCTTAATGGGGCGCCCCAAGGAGAGAGGGGTGAAGTGCGTGGAGACAGAGGGCTGCTGGATAATCAGACACGACAGGACAGAGGGTTCCTATATTTTCCAGATTGAAACTCCGCGGATTGCAGATGGTACAACCTACCACCTCTGCTGGGGTACTAGAGTACCTGGGACTCGGAGACCGCCCCCATTCCGGGGACAAAATGTTCCAGAGAGCATTATTTTCCCTTGACATGCAATGCCGAGACCTCCTGCCGACACTTGCAACCCTGAAACGACAAACCATATGAAAGGTGAAGTGAAATGAGACTGGAGGTGAAATGGAGGGGCAGGAAATTTGGGGGATGTACTGAACCTTCCTAGCATTCGAGACTCGGAAGAACATGCGCATAAACCCATGGTTGAGGAAGGTTGGCCGCGGGAATCGAACTAACAACCTCTCAAATGCGAGCCACAGACGTTGCTGCCTGAGCCATCCCACTCGGTATTTTATGTTTTAATCCAAAGCTTAATGTTTACATAATGTGATGATAAATGAAAAGAGTAACAAATTTATGGAAGAAATGTGAGAGTTTTTCATTAAGCAAATATTATACTTCACAATCACATGAATTACCATTATCATTTATTTCCTCGCCCGTTCTGAAAATCATAATAAAGTTTGTTTTTCAACTCCTTGTCAATCATAATAGCTATTATAGTGCACGTTCTATAGTGGCATACATACGTTTGTCAGTCTACCTTGATAATACATATTCAGGAGAAACAATAAAAAGGCACTTGAACATGTATTATTTAAAACGCAGAAAATTACAAAAATAAGCAGTGAACATCTCTAAATACCTGATGCTACAAAATATTCAACAGAAATTGTTTCTTTTAATGAAGCCTCCATTTATCCTCAATTAAGGTATCTTGTGGAGTTTATAGTTTTGCAGTTACATAAAGTCATACAATTGTATATGACTGAAGAGCACCTCATAATCTATTTAGAGAAAACTCCGGATTTCAAGCATATCTTATTTAAATCAAAATCGTTATAGCAATTTCTGAGAAAACAGAAAATAACGAAAACTTGGCATGTAATCATTAGTTTGTGTTGAAGGGTTTTCGTGAATATCTTTGCCTAGCATCCTTTAAACGATCTGCCCTAAGTATAAAACGCAATATTTACTAAATTTACGTTTTTGAGTTATGCTCTTCACAGATACAGAGACCAATTTCTAAAAATGTTTTTCTTGGTTCAAGATTCTCCAAACGTGTACTTTCAAAGAATTTTCAATACAAATTTCAGGGACATGCAATACTCCATGTATCTAGCATTAATCAATAGAAGAAATAGAAGATATTTTTTTATCACAAATTGCTGTAAATCTTTTCAGTTGCTAACTAAGCTCCTAATCTTATCGTCTTGTTCAACACTACGTTCTGGTGTAGACATCGCATAACCAAGGGTAATAGGACACTCTAATATAAAACGTTAAGCTCTGTATGCTTCACTTTAGTCACAGGATTAGTCAAGGCTATTACGCTCATTTACATGTTTAGATAGAAGGAGGGTACACACTTAGTGAAACGAAAACGTACCATACAAAAATATAAGTTTTTGTGGCATAAGCCGTTTCTGAGATATGCATTATTGAAGGTGCGAATATTCAATACTTGTCGTTCATTTAAAGATCCATCGATTTTCAGTTGTTCCTCGTGATTGCCAGAACCAGTATGGAATTTTAATGCAAGCATATAGCATCCTGTTCTTAAACATTTGGCTGTCCCTGTTCCTTTGTACCTATAACGAAATGTGTAATGTAGCTATTTCTGCAAAGACTATTTGAATTAAATTGAAGTACATAGAAAAATAAGCTTTAGTAAGAGTAATTCGTATACCCGCTAATAAACGATAGAGTGTAGAGAAAGTCATGTGAACGTATCATAACATTTTTGTATAGGAAACCAGAAAACATGTATGTATCGTGAAATGTCGTTATCGAATTTTTGGGTGGAATAGAAAACCTCCTGTACCTATAAGTAGGTGGTAGAGAAAATTATAAGTGTACGAATAGAATGATTAGTAAATTAAACTTATTGTTTATCATTGGCATCGGGATTATTTGTACTTGAAAAAATAATAAGCTATACTGGCATAAATGAATGTATGTCAAATAACATATACGCTCGATAATCATTATTATCAATTTTTGCATGAAATTTTAAATGATCGTGTCTGTGATGCGGAAAACTTTTAAGTATGTCATTTACTGAAGGAAATAAAAAACACTTGAGGGTTTGTATTAATGAAACTAATCTGGACTTATTAAACCATAAACGCCGAACGAAAACTGCCAAGAAAATGTATCCAAAATATGTTCTCCTTTGTTGGTAATAAATTGTCCTTTTAAGACGTTTCACTTGCAAGTTCAATATTATGGGACCCAAAACATTAGCAAGCTTCTCCTTTGAGTAAATATTCTGGACTGCTAATGCAATAAAACAGTAACAACTTTTATAGGCTTTAAAGGAGCCATTAGTTCCAGTCAAGTAAGGAAATCTTCTTGGAACGTTTACGACGAAGAAGACTTTACTTTGAAACAACGCTGTTGTACCCGCACATTTACAAAAACCAGGAACAAGGACCTTTCCTTTCAATTCCTTCTTCATTACAATTCCTTTAGCATGTTTCGTTCAATTCCGAAGTTGAAAGCTAATAAAGCCCAACGCATGGAACGTGGGGTGCTTGTTTAATTAGAATATTCCCTTCTCGGTTTCGCTCTGCACCACATTGCTGTCTCACTGTCTTTCTTAGAAATGCTTCTTGCACCATTCACCCTCAACACGTCTTCTCCCTGCGTTCTTATGTCGTATATATGAGAAGAGATCTCAATTTCAATCGCAGGAATGTGCAATGCATATCTAATAGAGAAAGTGGTGTCAGGCGTGGGATACGGAGAAAGCACGTTGACTGTGTATTCACTTGCGTTCCTCATTGGAACAGCAGTGCTAGTACATTCCATTTCGCGTGTAGACACTCTGCTGTCATCGTGCTCATCATTGCTAATTACTCGTTTCGGCCAACCCTTCTCCAATTACCTATAATGGAGTTGCGTGATATCTAGTGCTATCATTGCGTCTGTCAGTATTAGCCCTTGAGGCATTTAGTTTTAACTACACCTAACTGAAGTAGACATGCTGAGCTTGGACTGTCAGCTTCGGAGAATTCCCTTCTTAAACATCCGTCCCACTAATCAGCGCCAACAATGCTAGGACCAACTATATTCTTATTTTGCCAAACACGAAATGCTTACGATATCTCCTTGAAAATGTTTGAACGTTTGCAACAATATCTTGCATCACGTGGCCAAAACTGGCGTAAAGTATTGTCATCTGAAGCCCGAATCACATTTTTAAATCGTAAAGATTTCAAAGTAGAATTTAGAACAAATTATATAATTTACTTACAATCCAGCCGTTCATACGACACTGATGTTTCTCTCGATCGAGAAAACACGTTATTGTCAGTCTGTACCGCTTCTGGAAGGTGTTGGAAATATTTATTGCCTGTGAACAATGCATCCCTCGTTAATGTCCATATCATGTCAGTAACAATACGAGGGGTGTTCTAAGACTACTCAGCCTGAGCCAGAGATATCGTGAATATGACAAATAATTGTGATATGTGTTACGTATCATTCTTTAGATTGCGCGCTGTAAAGTTTCAGACTCAGAAATGTATAAATTTGTTTTTGACCACTGTTAGCATTTTCTAAAAAAATAAATTAAACTGAAATACGGGCCGATATAAATTATTTCCTTTGAAGAGTTCAATCCCACTATAAATTCAAAATCAGTTAGTTTCGATATCAAAGGATTCGTTTTCGAGAGTTAAAAAGTGCTGCTGAATTTAAGCGTGGTTGTACATCCATTATGTGCGTCCCAAGATCACTACGACCGGCAAGTTGCTGACATCATTATTATTATTATTGTTATTGTTATTATTAATAATAATTAATAGGGTGAAGTAGTTAATTCGTTCCGGGAAGTAGTCGCGCCGTCATTGTGAGCTCCAGGTTCCACTGGCCCGTGGGTGGTGGTAAGGGTCCCTTCTTCAGGGTTACGAAGAGATCAGGAAAGGTTCTTAGCCATGGGTAAGGCAGATTTCCTGAGAATAGTAATCCCAAATTCAAACGCCATCCACCAGAGTGGAGGTTATGCTACAGACTGGTCCACCCTAAAAAATATAGAATCATAAGCTCCAATTATGAAGTAACAGGACAGCTTTAACTGGACAAACGCCCACACCTATGAACGACCAATTACTAAATTTAAGCAGGGCCGCGACAGACTAATAATAGTCTAATACGCGAAGAATACTATTATATTATTATTAATATTATTATTACTATTATTCCATAGTGAGGTCTTCTGGCAGTTCCAACATCTAAATGATAAAATTGGACCTGTCTTAGTATGTTTCTGCATCCTCTTGAACAATACTAAAATAGAACCCACGGTAACTGGAATCTGTAATAATAATAATAATAATAATAATAATAATAATAATAATAATAATAATAGTTATAATTTGCAATTCTGTATTATATTATTATTTGTTGTTAATGAAGCTGATGTGGCCCAGGTAGACAAAATTGTCTTTAAAAGACTATTATTGTCAGCCTTACTAACACCATGATCATTATTACCTTAAAGGTATCTACTCGACTACCAACATCATACAGAAGTCATTGGGAATGTTACGCTCTGTCCATCTTTTGGATGACGTAATGATGACTTGTTAATAAAGTGGTTAGAATTAATCAAGAGAGGAGGTAGAAAGAAGTAGGAGTAGTAACACATTTCAATACGAAATGAAATTCCCTCTTTCCCACAAGGGCCACTTTTTTGCTCCCAAATTTACTTCTTTGGGCGGGTAATGTTTGCCTAAACGGTTAAAACGTGCCTTCGAACATAACTCCTATCATCATCGTCGTCGTGGATATTTTATACAATAACTATGAAGACAAATTACAATGGGTATAAAATATTGTGTGCTCTTACATATCAATTTTGTCTCCGTAATTATATAATACCTAATCCTTGCGCTAGAGATCATTTTTTTTATATGAAAGCATAGCATCTACATGCTAGGTATCATGTCTAGGTTCAAAACACCCGATCAACTGAATGTTGGGTTCATTCAAGCTTTGAAATCAAAGCACAAAGGTACATAATTTTGGATTTGGACGAATGCAGGAAGCAAGCATACACTGATGACCGGAAAAGCCGATGTCGGATTGTAAATCATTTATTGTTTTTTCTCCCCAAAAAGTAGGGGCATGGGATGAGTTGTAGCCATGAATACATTAATACATATTGGATCTTGCATGAATGCTTAGGGTTCTGCTTTTATCCAGTGTAACATGACACTGGAACAAAACAAACAAACATATCATTTGCGAAAACACTGCTGTTACGCTGATTGCCTAGGAATAATAATGACGGTGTGGTTTTTGTCTGTCTCCATGTTGAACACTCGTGGTACTAGGTCAGTAACGAGGTAACAAAAGTGTTTCTGTTTTCCCCGGTTTAACGTACACAAATGACCAAAATTCGTTAGTAAATTACTATATAAAATATGCATGCTGCAATCATGAGCGTTGTTTTCGAGTTGAAAGGGAACACAAGGGATGTTGCTGCAGAGGAATGTCAATGCGTTGAACTTATCAGTGCTAAAGCATTTAAGCTGGGTATGAAGGCGATAGTGTAAAGCAACTATTACTGAAGAAGTTACTCATTTGCACGTGGTTGGTAATTAAAGGAGTTTGGCTAATTATTACTGCTAGAGGACAGTCAATCACGTGTAACGTAACACAGTCGTGTGACATAACACAGTTTCGGGAATTCGTAGGTAAGCGGTGAGAAAGAAGGGCTGGATTGTGTCTTACAAACCGCGTATGCTTTCGTGCATTAATAGTGGCCCATAACGGAAAGCTGCTGTTTATGTTGATAATGGCAAATTTAGCCCCAACCTGTTCCAGCATAACCTCTTCTGCTCCTTGAGCATGATTATAGCTACTAGATTAGCAAGGTACTTTACCTCCCGTAAAACTATAGCCGAATTGCAGAACATTATGAGCTAATTGTCCATGTTCTCACTTGCGGAGTACTGTTGGGGTAATTGCTTCATTGAATTTTGGCGCAAAAACGTAGAAATAAAGACGTTACGAACCCCTTTGTTTCTTGTTCTTTTAATAGACCTAAAGCTTGTGTTTTTATATTACATTGCCGTTTTGTCAATGTCGGTTTTCTTATTGCGGTTGGCGGTAATAGGTTTAACCTTCGTCTTCATGTCACTGGCGACAACTTTAATATAAATGTCGTAGTTGTCGTTCAGTTTAACGACACATGTAAATAATTCTGCACCCCTTCCTTTAGAAGGCGGAATTGTATTGGTTTAGCCTTTTCTTGAGTACCAATTGCAGAGATGCTGTTTCACGGAGGTGGTATCCGAACCACACCTTCAGTTCATCGATTATAACATTGTTCATTGTTTCATTTTTGTGTTTCTGAATTATTTCAGGCCAGTCTCATAGAGATCTGATACTAGTCAGGTGGAGTCAAAGGTTGATTACCTGAAGATAAAAACCTTACGGAGCAAAAAATAATATAAATGGAATACGGTTTCATAATATACAGTAGTGCCAAGCCACCAATTATAAAAATACTGAATTCAATACAGAATTCGTCTATTCGGATTGCAATAGGTGCTTATCGCATACTCCTGTGGACAGCATATTAATAGAAGCCAATGAAACTCCATTATAATGCCGTATTTAAACAATTAAACATTACCTACGCTCTCAATATAGCAGCAACACCGAAACACAGAATGTGTTCACTGATTTTCTCAAATCTTTGTGATACTTTCCCCACACAACAATCACATTCATGGTCATTTCAAATCATAGTAAACAGATATCTCAAAGAAATGAACACCACAATTCCCTATATCTCCTCAAGGCAACTACATTCGGATCATCCACCCTGAAAAAAGAAAATACCTCCCATTGATATAGATTTAAGCAAGCATAATCAGATAAATACCAACCAACTAATCTACCAGCAGTTATTTAAAGAAATGCTAGAAAAATACACATCCAAACTCTGCATCTATACGGATGGTTCTAAAACTGAAAAAGGCAATGGATGTGCGGTGATATGTGGAGATATCATTCTCCAATACAATTTACCATCCTTGTTCTCTATATATAGTTGTGAATTACATGCTATTAAAAAGACACTAGAATACGCTCTGGAAACTGCACATAGTGACTCTTACATAATTATCAGTGACTCTCTATCAGCCTTAAATGCAATACAAGACACGTTCTCTACCAATATTATTGTAAACGAAATACATAATCTTGTTACCATTCTTTATAACTTAGAAAAGTCACTCAATTTCATGTGGATGCCATCTCATAAAAACATACCCGGTAATGAAAGAGCCGATACTGCAGCAAAACAAGCTACAGAACTACCAACACAAGATGCTGATATCAAAATACCTCTCCAAGATGCAGTCACACACTTTAAGAAGAAAATACACAAATAATGGCTCACAAGCTGGATGAACAATTCTACAAGTAAACTTCATGATGTGCGTGGAACTTCAACTCAAGAATATCCAATAAGACAGCTACAGCGACGAAACCAAATTGTAATATCCCGACTAAGAATTGGGCATACTAAACTGACACACTCTTATTTGTTAAATAGAAGCTCTCCACCAATTTGTGAAACATGTAAAACAGCATTTACAGTAGTACATATTATACTAACATGTCCAATATTTGAAAATCAATGTAGTCAGATTGGTATGCCCAGAAATATTTCTGCAGCACTCAGTGATGCAACTTTCATCCAGAAGTAATTATTTTTCTTAAATTAATTAATATCCATCAATACATTTAACCAAATTGTAACCTGTAATTATACATAATGCGTAAGTATTATGCTGTAATCCAATAATGTAAACAACTGTACATGAAAGGTCGTGATAAAACCTAGGAAGGTTTTGCGATCTATCAGAAGGACCAAATTTTATGTACGTCAGTGTACACACACTTAAGGTAACCGGGAAATGAAGGCCAGAGGCGAGATATACCGCATTAAATTTATAACCCAATCACGTGTAGCTGATATTTCATGTTTCTCTTGTAACTTACCAGTAACTAGTTCAAGAATGCAAGCAGTCTGCAAATGCTAACAAAGGAGGCAGGAGTTTGGCATTCATGTCAACACTAATGCATGGAACAGTACATATGTGTAGTGTAAACGGGTTTCTGGAAAACGTTTTTCTTGTTTACAAGACCGGGTCAATGGAAGGTAATTATCACGGACAAATGAACCATGTCAACATTCAAAAATGTTCTCGAAAGATCTTCTAATTTGCCCCTTCTTCATATATATCACTCCTATCACAAAACTCCTTCCTTCTATGAGTTCCATGAAGTGTTCTACGATTTCATGTTGCAAAACAAAGAGGTTGAATGTGACAGTGCTATGGTAAATTAGAACTTTTCAAGCCGATATAAATAAATAAATTTGAAGAGAAGGTGTTAAAGTGGACGCATTTGCTTTGTATGGGTCACACCGTCGTTTGCTTTCCCCCATACATGTGTGATCTGAATTCTATAGAACAGTCTGAGTCAAGCGAAACAAAAAGGGAAAGAAAAATAATAGGGATTTATTGCTGCAGAAATTGTGCGATATAACGCTTGGGGTTTATTGCTTGTGACCGAAACAGATTGGCAGGATTTTTACAAATTTGTGGAGAAGTGCAAAATGATAGTAGCAGAAGGCTGGTATAGTGCTAGAGAATATTGCTGGGAGATGGCAGGAGCGACTCACTCTGTCTTCCTCCTCCAGTGAAAATGAGTCCATCTCCGAATAGCTGGCAACTTGTTTATAATCTAAATATAGTATATAAAACTGAATAGTGGTAGCTTTAAGTTTCACGGTCATTTACTCACTTCTTGGTTTTAATCAAATGTGAATACATATTCCAATGTTGAACCACAAACGTAGGCTTAACCAGAAGAGCGAGTTCAATATCGGGTATCAGTGTATCTGAAATTGCGTACAGAACTGCTGAATGCACCTTATCACAGGCCCTGAGCTACAGACGGTATGATCATAAAAATTTAAGTGGATATACAAAGAAAAAAACAATTTTAAAAATATATTTCATGTAAAGAATGGTTTGGGTTATTTTCTTGGAAATCTTGGTATCGCCTCTTCAGAAGATTCTAAACCTAAATACCAAATTCGGCATATACTCCATATCTCATTTTTGAATTATGATGTTCAGACACTTAGAGAGGCAGACACGCGCAGTGATATTCTTCTAGAAATTTTTGGATGGAATATAAGACTTTCTTTACATACTAGAAGTAGATAAACCAAAACTGATAACATCACTTGTTTCTTGTATAATGATACCGTAATTATTGATGGGAAGATATAAAGAGTTACATAAAGAAATAATAGAAATAATAAGCTTGTGTTGAAACAATTTGTCCGAGAAAAAGCTCATTAGCGTGTCATGTTAAGCAAAGTAATTAGCAACATCCGAAGTAGCGAATGCGTTAGTATAAAAGTTCTTGGTATGCAGTTGAGGGTTGAATTCAGTACGTTCGATAGTCACGTATACCAGAAATCTTTCAAAGAAAAAGGTAATGAAATTCTGAGAGTCGAAGAGGTACCGCCTAGTAAAAGTGTCACATACGCATATGTAGGAGTTTTGAGACTGTAGTGCATGTGAAGGGTAGGGGAGTAAAATTTAGGCGAAGTTTAAGTTGAGAAATAGGCGTGCATCCTAATTACATTCGTTCGTGCACATATTCGTGCATACATTCGCAACACTCTTTCTTGAGAATTTCTTCAGAATTAGTCACTTATTCTAGTGATTACTCGAGTGTTATTTTAAGCACGCAATGATGCGCTTGTGTGAGTAAGATTTAGTGGCCATCGTGAGGGATTTTGCCCGTAAGCATTTTAGCAAGTCACGGCAATTTGCGTTTCTAGTTTCTTGTATTCCGAAAACAATTATTTCAAACCGTAAGATTGATACTACAGAAGTTAGCAAGTATAATAATCCAGTTGTTATAGTTCTAGTGCTAGGATTCATAATCGGTTTCAATCTTTATTTCCAAAAGGTAGGCAACTCGCTTCAATAGCTCAAGTATTAGGTCACATTAAATTCTCAGTGAATTTAAAGTGGCGTTACCCTTTCACAGCCGCTCACCCATACCCTGAAAAATCGCATAGCCTACCAATATAGCAACTGTCAGCGGAATCAACAGCAGATACTGAAGCAAATTGTGCGGCTTCAAAAAAAAGTGACGTTCATCCCCGGCTTCAATAGGAATGTAGTTAAGTGGAAAATGTTTTCACGCTTAGCTTATCCTCTTATTCTAAAATAACTTCCAGAAATACTTTTAACATCACTTCAAACATAATTCTTGTATGAAATAGACAAAATAGAATGTGTGATCCAGGATATGGAAACTGAAGCAAAACAAAAAGGAGGAAATAATGGAGAATGATTTAAACAACAAATAAACAATTTTAAGTTGTAAAGTAAACACACATATTTGCACTACTTCTAGTTCATTTTTCCTCACTGAAGTCGCATTTTTTTTAATATTATCAAATATATGGCAAATTAAACAACAGAAGTTATTTGAACTGTGAGGAAGACGAAAGATAAAAGAAAAAAAATAGTGCAAATGGGTACATACTAGAGTAATAAAAGCACAACGCAAATGCAATGTATCTTTGCTAAATCGAGGCAGACGTGAAAGCCAGCAAGCGTTTATGAAATGTATGTTGTTTTGGACACAGCTGTGGTCCTTTAACTGCTATTCCCGTCACATGGATACCATCAATTAAAAGGCACAGCTGCTACAAACTCGTTACCTCGACTTTTCTTTAAGCTATGGCGTTTCGCCACATTACAGAGAAAAATGTACGCCCAAGAAGCATCAGATGCCTCGCCCGGGTTATTCCGTGTACTTCTGTAGTTGGTGCACGCAAAACAATACAATATATTCTTAGAATAACACAAAACGTGAAACTGATCCTCATATGGGCTTTGTTTTGTGCCTTTATTATAAACGCTAGCAGAATTTCTAATTGTTGTAGACTTATAAACTACCCTAAAATTTTTACCTGAGACCGAAGTTTCTCTAAGATTTTGTTTAGTTTGGTCAAATTGTACAAATCTATACATAAGGTTGAAATATGATTAGGGGTAGTTTTCTGAAATTGTAAGATATCCTATGCGACGGTTAATTTTTGTTATATTATTTATTTGTTAAGCCCCACGTTTGGGAGCCAATTTGCGACGGTATTACTTATAATGTTTGTGTATTTGTGTTTACTCCACGTGGTGAAGCCATTTTGTGACGTGATTCTTTGTTAGGTTTGTTAGCTCCATCTGGTGTTAGCAATTTGCGGCAGTATTGATGTTTGTTTGAAAGAATGCTACTATTATTTTATTTAATTTTGGTTCTCTGTCCTCCGGCTAGCTATGATCTTTTTGGTTGAGCACTTCTCTTTATACAGGTTGTGTAAACGGAAAGGAATCTTTTATCCAAAGATAACACTGATGAAGGAATTTGTTTTACACTTTTATTGTCGAACACATTCACTATCACATTTACACTTTGATCTTAACACTCGCCGAACTGAAACTGTTATAATAACTTCATTACTGATCACTTTTAATTCGCGTACTTCAACCTTTTGTATAATTAACTTTACAACACTTTAGATTTTTCATAACTCTGCTACGCGTAACTTGCGAATCGATAGCCGATGTGTACTTTACAAATATTTCTGCTGGACTGATGACGACGTGTAACGTACAAATGTTTTCGACGAACTGACGGACTGAAGGCGACGTGTAGCATACAAATATTTTCGGTGAACTGACGAGGTCTACCTCTAATCTAGCCCTTTTTATACTCCTACACCCCAATATGCCTAAAGATTATCACTGAGTTGCTATTGGCTAATAAAACGCGCCAACATTAGCGTCTATTTTAATATCCAATGAAAATTATAAATACATATGCTCTAGGGAAAATGTTCCAGCAAATTCTAAAGAAAAACGCGCCAACATTACGTAACTTCCTCGTCTCTAATAATGATAAACAGCTCATCCCCTCGCTGCATTATTGCACCCTATTATTGACAGTTTCAGTAAGGCATTATAAACTTACTTCTCGACAATAATTACAATCAACAAACATCTTAAATCAATGTCACATAATAATGCATATTCATACTATAATCACTCTTTACATTTAAATAATTTATGATACAAATTACTGCATCACCTATAATTGTTTCCTAAGTACATAAATTTGTACCCTAATTAGCCAAGCAGTATAGTTCTGTCTGTAAGGGGTTGAAAATAAAGGGTAACTATAGTTTTTAGAACTTTCAATATACTATATATTCATTCATTATCTGTCTACCCTCCTCTTATGTAGGACTTACACCCCCCCCCGAGAACTTACAAGCGGGTGCCTGGGGTCAGAGGCCCGTCGAGGAGCAGACACTCATGGATCAGACAGAGCATCCAGGATGGGTGATCAGCCCGATGCCTGGTATGGGATGAAGGAAGTAGATGAAACGATGGAGCAGTTGGTTCTCCGGGGGAATCCGGAGAAAACCCACCCAGACGCCGCTTCGTACACCAAAATCCCACATGCAGGTCCCTGGGATTGAACCCGGGCCGCCTCGGTAGGAGGCGAGCGGTCTAACCACTCGGCCATGGCGCCAACTATATACCTAACAGAAAATAAGGATTAAGTAGGAGGTTGAAAGCTGATCGTTATCTGCTCTAATTGAATAATATTTTGACCAGTTGGGTTAAATACTGCAAGGGATTGAAAATGTGATAGGCGTTAGTTTTGTATAATTGTAGGGTACGAGGATTGTAACTTTCATTGTGTCCTATAGTATAAATGTAAAACGTTTTGGAATGTAGAATCAGATTTAAAAAAATCCATTGCAACCGCCGGGACTAAAACCACGGATCTACACCTCTCCGTGCCGATACTCGCGCTGCTTGACCAAATATTCAAAATATCAGTACACGCATTAAATCTACATGTGATTGAAGTATCCCAGTAAGCCTTCAAGACGATTATAAATATTAGAGATATCTTTCGTCAGTTCACAACGTTCAGCAATTCTTTTTATTTGGTTTCGAATTTATAGTGAACCACCATTAGGGTTAATAATTGTTTTTGTAATACAGCTGAATATTCATGGAATTACATTTTTCAAGCTCATTCAAATTTTCAACTTAGTGCCTACACATGGCTAACGGGGAAGAACAATTATCAAAAGTACAAAGGTTTGTGTATATTGTCAAAGAATGTTTATTGCGTGTTGGGGATTGAAAATAGATATTGAAAATGAGTATAGCAGAAGTCTTTGAAGGTTGTAGGATAGTTTACAATTTTTTCCAGATGCTAAAACCCAATGTATCACTCTGTCAAAATCATACCAAGAATTCCTCAGAATAACGAATTCACTGAAATTAGAGAGACATTTTGTGATATGAACACCAATATTCTTCTCCAATATTCAGTTTTAAACGATTTAAAGTCTTCTTGAGCTAGACGCCATTAAATATTTAATTTTTCCGATTGCCTTCGGACAATGGCAAAAAATCGTCCAGTCAAGGCCGATAGAAATAGGGCCACCAACCATACTGCAGGCAACGGAAGTGTGTGTACAGTTAAGTGCATGGAATTGTGCCGATATAATGTGCAGTGGTTTACTAAATCGCTTATGCCACGCTCAGTCCTCACCCCTTACCTGGTTTTAGCACTCCACTTAATGTTAGTATTCCTCCACCTTTTCCTTTGCTCCTGATCCTGAAACCGACCTTTGTGCGTTCATAAGTTAATGTCTGAGTGCCGCGCTTTTGACATCAAACAACAAGAGTTAAACTCATTTAGGGACTGGCGTGGACCGCCATTGCGAAGCATGCCTTCCACCCACACCGGTGAAACGTTTCCTTAACCCCCCCTTTCGCCGCTCACCTAGGTCTCATCTTAGTTCATAGGCCAATGCGTGTATGTCGGACTTGAATTCAAACCAATAAGACATTGGCTTATCTAAGGCTTGTATGGAACACAGATGGTAGAGAGTTTTTGTCAACACTACAGGAAAGCAGAAGCATCGGCACGTTTCCTTACACTCGACTGTACGCTTCCTGTTTCCCTTAAATTCTATTTTACTGTATGATCTGAAATTTCATGGGTGTTACTTCACTTTATAATGCTTGTTATTAAAATTAAATTCATAAATGTATCAACATATACCAATCTAGTTTTGTGTAAAACACTCCTGATGTTCATGAGCAGAATTGATGGAGGATTTCACATCAAGAATACTACTTATTTCTGCATCTATCGATTTGTTTTGCCACTACTTTTAGGATCTTTGTTGTCTGAATATCAAGAATCCTGCCCATTGTGCAACGTTTCGAGGGAGCTCGTATTTCCAGCTCTGAAAACCAAACACTCGTGCCTTCTTTCGCCAACAATAATTAACTGCTTTCATTGACTCGAAGCCTTTTGACAGTCAACGTGGCACCTAATTCTTCAAACAAGAGGAATCCTTATTACACACCCACCTCTGACCTGCTCTCTCCCTCGGCCGGTGTTCATTAAAATGACAAAAACACGCTTCTTGCCTTATCAACAAGAACGAGAGAAAAGAGGTTGTTTTGAAACATAAACACTAGTGATTTTAAGGTGCCTTTGTTCTGATTCAAGCATAAATAACAAAAAAGAAAAAAAACAAAATAGAAACAGGGACGGAGACGTGGAACGTCATAGCACTGCTGTAAAGGGAGCTAACCAAAAAAGGCAGCTTTATATTTTGACCACAAATGAGACTTTAAATGTGATACGGCTCGTCAAGAGAAGAAATGTTGTTTGGTACATCCATTCCATTCTTTTGATCTTCCACTTTAATTTTCACTCTTGGCTTTCCCACCCGCTGCCATGTGCTGCAAATATCACCCTGCTACTTCCCTGTGATCCCTGATTCATTTAACTCTGTTCTGCGTTTGATTGGAGCCGTTCGCTTTTCCACACAAGATTCCATTAGGGTAAAACTGCATAATCCAATGGTTTTTCCAACGCTTTCCAGACAGTGAGTTTTCTGAACCAATGCAACATGTGTGTTAAAATGAATTCTTCAAATTCGTGTAAGCCCGAAAAACGGATGAGCTCTTTTAAATGACTCTTTTAAGAAGAAATTTTATGTGCTACATTCACATAACTTTCTCTACCCTCTATTGTTTATTAGTGGGTATTCAAGTTACTCTTATGAAACCACTTTATTTTAATAAAGATAAGCCTTTGCAGAAATAGCTAAATTACACGTTTCGTTATATGTACAAGGGAAACAGTGATGGTCAAAATTTTAAGAACAGGACGCTATATGCTGCCCTTAAAATTCCATAGTCTTTCCATGCAATCGTGAAAAACAATTGAATGTCGACAGCGCTTTAAAGGAATGACAAAGTATTGAACAATACGAACCATTGGAAATGGCTTATGCCACAAAAAATTTATTGGAGATAAATTGTATTTTTTTAAGAGGTCTACCGTTTTTGTAGTACGTTTCGTTATCGCTCAACGTTTACCAGTTTTACAAGGTAAAATGGACTACTAAATAAACTCCACATCCATAAAAAGTGAAGTGCTACAGTAAGCGTGGCACTGTAACGAACTTATGCCATACTCTACTTGAGAAGCATAAATCCGTAAATTGTGTTTTGGTTAGAAATATTCAATGTTGAAACACTCTGCCTGATTGAAGTCTCGTATATGAATTATTTTCTCGGAAGACTTGGGATTGTAGTTGAATTCCCCATTATAACTACTACAAGAATGTACGCAGTCTTGTCAACAAAGCGTTCCCGAGCTCTTCCAGAAATATCCGATTCAAACTTCATCTCTCAGACGCCGACCAATTTTATATTGACCAAGTGTACGTTCATTTTAACAAAGTGTTCCTTATTGGCATAGAATTTCACAAAAAACAATTCGTTTATTACATATTTACAATCATGAAATCAACTTCAAGTAGAGCATAGATTCATTAAAAGCTTGGGTTACCTCGCTACTGATTGTATAGAAATCGTTTGGTTGAAGGAGCATTTATTGTAAGCGAAACATGCATGTGGTATTTAAATGTGAGCGTCAGCCGTTGCTTGGGGAATATTAGGGAATAACATAAGAGTAAACTACTTGTTATATAGCATTTTAAAGCATGATATAAACTTGTATGTAAAAAAGCCGACTTATATGATGAAAAGCAAATTATTATTTTCTAATTTATTATGAATTATTAAATAATTCTTATCGTTTTGGTAATTTCATATACCTTAAACCCTAATCACGAATTTTTCAGTAACATTCTGATGTAGCAGCTATGACACAAGGTTATCAGGAGGTCGGCACCGGGCAGTTGGAGACAAACAGGGATAAGTCGCACTCTCCCTCGTAAACACTAGGAGCGCTATCGGCAGATAAGCAGAATTTTCTGGAAGTTTCTTTCCCATCGCCTCCAGAACGTGTGTCCAGATTGTTCTAGAACGTTTTGTGGAAGATTCCATTCGCTATACATATGCATGAGTGTTCTCGGGAGAGGAATCGTTTAGTCAGTGAGTGATTAAACGAGTTGTTGAACGCGTTTCTGCTGCGACATGAAATGTAGTTCTCCAAACGAGTTGCTGATGACTGTTGTGATGTGCGGGAGTGCTACTACGGAGCGAGAGATTGTAGAAGTCTTGTGTCCCTAGTGAGTGAACCGTCCGGAAAAAGTGGCTACGTCACGAAGAAAGTGAAGTGACGGGGAAATTAAAATGTAACTAGTTTACATTGGTGAAGTGACAGTGTGAACTAAGTGAAGTAAAAGTTGAGCCAGATCAAAACAGAAGTAGCAGTTGAAAAATTGGACAAAGTCACAGTATTGAATGACTCGTCGTAACATACACTAACTGTTTGTATTCCTTCTTCACAGAACTATGTAGCCTGAATTGAGAAACAAGTCTTAGTTTTTTTAAGCAGATTTAACCTTAAAATAAACAACAGGATGAAAAGATTACACTCAACAGTTTAAGGTGGATGTCCGATGAGTGTGTCCATTTGGATGGAAAGATCCATATGTTGAAACACCTAAAGAAAAGTAGAAACTAATGTCAATGTGATCGGACTATTATTGTGAACATAATGTTCCATTGTTTAAAATTCACTGAAAAGGTGTGGTGGTGTAATGACCTGTAACTTCTAAAAAGTGTGCACTAGCAACATTTAAAGCTGTACATTAGCACGTTGACAAAGCTACAAAAGTTACAATTCTAAAAGTTGATTACCTCAGCTTCGCTGCACTTTTTCACCAATGCTGATTTGTTGTTGCTAACATCTCTTCATTGGATGAAAAATATTCGCCATTAAAAACTGGTTTGCTTTGTAAGCAAATTACAACTTAATGGGGTAAATCAAGTTAGCATGGACTGACAGTGCAGTAATTGGTTTATGAGAAGTTTTCCTATGGGGACAGTACAAATACTGTACAAAACTAACTAAAAGGCTTTTCTTTTACAAACATTAACTCTTTTTATGAATTTTTCTGGGTTGATGTATCCGCTTTTATTTCAATAAAGACTGGTCATAATCACTTTATAAGAACTTCGTATGGAGAATGAAATTATTTTCTCTAATAGCCCCCTGCCAAACTGATTTTCGAATAACACTGCTTTTTGGAGCCGGATGAAATACCGTAGTGTCTACTAGTGCCCTTTGAAGGTATTGCTGATCCCGAGTTAATAACTCAAATGGATGAAGCATTGAACATTACTGGCTAGTGTTCCGATGTCGAAGGTTGTATAATTTCGAATCCATACCAAATCCATTTCGAATCCAATTATGCCAGTATGTAGCAAAGGATGGGTGATCCCAAGTAAAATAAATGGTGAATGTTATGCATGGATTTCGGCGAGACTTCAGTGGCACTGTTATTGGAGCACATTTTGCAGTCATATTAAAAAGTAGTACCAACGAAGTTTGATATTAATTTATATTTAAAAATATACTATAATCAATAAAGTTAAACTACTGAAATATGTATAAGTAAAAACAGGGAGTTTTCTAAAGATAAAAGCTCAATATTGTCGTATTTTATTTTGCCGCAATTTATTTCTAATCAGCTCTGATCTGTAAGCATCCACACGTTTTAAACACTCTGTTTAAAAAGGAACTAAATGCAACTCACAATTCCAAGTGGTATTTATGAACTTGAGTCAACATTAGTGTTTAACCAACTTCGAATAAAATATCTATTTAAATTTCACATAGAACTATTTGCAATTATTTATATTGTAGTGCTGAAGCTAATGCGTTGATGCAACCAACCCAAAGCATTTTAAAACAGGTGCTATTTTATGTTAATAAATAGGACTGAATTTCTTAGGACAATTATCGCTTTTGTCTTAACTAAGTTGAATGCTGTGATGCGACAGTTAAAATCTCGATTCTTATTGGGCAAAATTCTATATTTGTTTTTTCTTATTTCTTTCTTTTTTCGGAGGGGTGTTATTGAGCAAAATACTAACAAGGTGTAGGTTTTATACACTCAGCTCCTTTTCCAAACCACAACATATGAAGAGATTTCTTGCATTGATATTTTCATACATTAATTTTATAACAAAGTAGAAATTAATCAAATAAAATACATAAGACAGAGATGAAAATAGATAACTGTTTTTAAAACGGAAAACATATATATATATATATTCATTCATTCATTATCTGTTTACCCTCCTCTGATGTAGGACTTACACCCCCCAGGACTTACAAGCGGGTGCCTGGGGTCAGAGGCCCGTCGAGGAGCAGACACTCATGGATCGGACAGAGCATCCAGGATGGGTGATCAGCCCGATGCCTGGTATGGGATGAAGGAAGTAGATGAAACGAAATGTGGGTGAAATGGATGAAAGGAAAGGTGATGATGGAGCAGTTGGTGGAATGAATGGCGGGGGAAACCGGAGAACCCGGAGAAAACCCGCCCAGACGCCGCTTCGTACATCACAAATCCCTAATGAAGGTCCCTGGGATATATATATATTAAATACTGCAAGGGTGAACTATATATATATATATATATATATATATAGTTCACCCTTGCATTATTTAATATGTACTGAAGATGTTTAATCATGTATCAGAATTTATTTTGGACCACAAATTTCCATTTACCTCCATAATTAAGGAAAAGAAAATGAGTACCTATAGGAAACTTCAAAACATGTTATGAAATACTAGGGGACGTGGCCTTGCAACCAGTATATGCTTGTGGTGTCTTCTGCGGAGCATGGAAAGGCTTGCAAGGCACCGGGGATGTGCGGCAGTCATTTAAATTTCTAAACTGAAACTCCGCTACCAGGTAATTTTGTACTGGATTGCCCCATATATGAAATGAGCTCCGAAACATAATTATACAGAACGTACCTTTATTGGTGTCATATATTTGGGTACATGTTCCTGATATCAAAACAGTAAAAAAAGTTCATGTGTACATGGGTCTGAAAATCAACCGTTTCGTTGTTAAAGAAGATGTATTCCATAAGTGGAAAGACAGGTTTGTACTACACGCATGGCCATGCAGACGGCAATGCAGCACGAGCACGTGAACCTTGTGCAGAAAGGTACCCTGACAAGCAGTTACCGTGTGTAAGAACATTCGCACGAATTCACCAACGCTTCAGAGAGAATGGCGAATTTGAGAGGACTACTAGGGATGTTGGGAGACCAAGAAGCATTGATCTCGAAGAACCAGTTCTTCGTGTTGTGGATGCAGACCCATCACAAAGCACAAGACGTATGACTGTACGGGAAAGAGTTAGTCATATGACTATCTGGGGAATTCTGCATGAAAATCTTTTGTACCCGTATCACTTCAACGTGTGCAAGGACTAAATGAGGCGGACTTTGAGCAAGATGATGTTTCTGTCAACGCATGTTACAGAAGTGCACTGTGTTCATCAAATTTCTGGCCTGATCTTATTCACGGATGAGGCTGGTTTTACTCGCAACGGCATCTTCAATTTTCATAACACTCATAACTGGGCATTTGAAAATCCTAATGAAGTACGACAGGATAACCATCAACAGAGGTTCTCTCTCAAGGTTTGGGGTGGAATTATTCATGCTCACCGTATTGGTTCCTACTTCTTCCCTGAGCGTCTGAATGGACAAACCTATCTGCAGTTTTTCATAAATGAGTTGCATCACTTAACTGATAATGTGCCTCTGGACATCATCCAACGGATGTGATTTTTACACGATGGTGCTCCAGCTCATTTCAGTATGATAGTTGGTAAGTTTTTGAATGATCGATTTGCATTGATGATTGATTATTGCATTTGTAGAATACACAGTGGATTAAAGTCGAATACATATACCCATAACTTGGATAAAATTTGTTTTAGTTCTGAGATTTTCTTTGTAATTAAGCTTCGAATCAAAATGTATTTGTTGAGGGGACCCATTGCATGGCCTCCTCGATCGCCTGATTTGAATCCAATGGATTTCTTCGTCTGGGGACATTTAAAGTTCTTGGTTTATGTGATTCCTTCACTGGATGTTGACATTTTGAGAGGACGTATCCAAACTGGATTTGACCAAATATGAAACACACCAGGAATTTTCAACAGAGTACGCCAGAGCATAGAACACAGGCTTACTGCATGCATCGAAGCAATAGGAAGCCACTTCGAGCAATTTTTGTAACTTTCGATTTTATGTTGTAAGTCTGAAGTACATGATTTTCAGACCCATGTTCATATGAATCTTTTTACTGTTATGATGTCAGGAACACGTCCCTCAAATATATGACACCAATACAGATACATCCTGTAATTTACTGAAATACTGGATCCTGTTGCAAATGACAAAACATGAAGACCGCTTGCATTGGCAAACAAAGTTTCGACACTTGTTTATATAGCCAAATTCCAGAAATATTACTTCCTCCTCAGTAACTTAAGGACTTGCAGGATACTGAAAGCAGCATTAGTTGCGAATGAGAGGATGAGTGAGGACATTCTAAAAACTGTGTGATATTACCCACTAAATAATTTGTAAGAAGCAGGATAAGTGTAATCATGCCGGTATGCCTTCCGCATTCAAACCTGTGTAAACCATAAGTCCTGTCATCTATTCTCCTTCCTCGAAAATACAAAAATATTGGTTACAAAACTGAGGGCAGTTCTGAAAATTAGACGCGAAGTCCTTGTTTATCATACCTTAAAGATTTGTGGTGAATTTCAGACGTTTATGCTATATCAGCTTTAACAGCAAAGTTTCAAAGCACACAAGAAAATATGACTTAACTACCAAATACCTCTAACCCTTCAGTTGTTATGTTTCTTCTGTATGCCATCTCTCACATTTATCTCCTCCACCACAATCGATTAGTCCTCTGCAAGTGGATGAGTGGGAAATGGCCTGGAAACAAATGCGGTTTTGTTAATTGGCCACGAATGGTAATGCGGATATTTGTCATTATCAGGCCCTCCAGTTTTAGGGACCGAACATAAAATCAATTCCCAAAGAGCGGTTGGCCCCACCCTCAGAGTTATAGCTATGTTCCCTCATACGTAGACAGTTACTATTCAAGCCGATATACTCTTAACATGCTGATTCAAGAGTACAAAAATAAAGTTCTATGATCATTTTAAGTGTGATATTTCTCCCGTGTGTTGCAGAATTCTAGGAAACATAAAATATACAGCATTCTTGTGTTAAAGATAACCGCATTAGGCAAATAATAAAATAATGTTAGAAACCGTTAGTGGTTTGATGCATTTTTCTCAAAACTGATTAGTATGCTTAGGGAATAATCTTATCCCATTGGTGGCTATTTGCTATCTTATTCGGCGCTATACATCCGTTTTGATATTTAAAATGCAAATATCTGAAATCGCAAAAACCGCTACCTAGAGCCATCTTTAATGCTGAAAGAACTATCCCTTTGAATCTGCAACATTACTACTACGGCAGTATACACACAAATACGTACACACACTTTATACATTAATAAGGAGTGAATCAAAGCAGTTAATTTACTTTACCTCTATTAGGAGCTCTATTGAACTTTTTTTTCTTATAATCTAAGAACATTTGTGACTTTTTACTGTGTAGTCTGTGTAATTTTCTTTCACAAACATCAGTAACAAATGAATGTGGTTGGCGACACTCGGACTTCAGTCAGCTTTATTCATTTGTGGTGTTTCGCACGCTTGGCACTGGGATGTAAGTCTTTCTTTTTAAGGTTGTTAAACATATCGTGGTAATGAACTCAATTACATCGAGAGGACATACAGCACAACCTTCTTACGCAAGGGTATTTGAAGGTTTTGGCATAAGTAATATCTATTCACTTTTATAAGCAGATCCGATTGTGTTTTATTTTACTGCGTCTTCAATTCTTTTTCCTGAGTATCGGAGGGGACTCTTGCTGCTGTGAGAATATTGTGCCTATGTCCCACAAGGAGAGATAGGAGACACCGAACGGCCGGAACCAGGAATGACAGCACAGCAATTAGAGGATCCCTACAGTTTCCAGATTGAGACTCCTCGACAGTCGGACAGACACACCGCATACCCGCACCCCACACAGAGGGTCCTACAGGAGGTCTGTTTACCCCTGGCAACCAACCGAAGGGAAGGAAAAAGTTACACAGAAAGCATCCTTTTCCTTGCCACACCAATACACCATCGCTGACACTTTCAACCCTGAAACAGACCTAAAGGGTTGAAGGATGAACGAAATGATGAATGGAACGAAATGGAGGCAGACGAAATTCGGTAGTGAAAGAAACCACTCCAGCATTCGCCTGATGACCCGAGAAAACCTCCGAAAAAACCCATGGGACAGTGTAAGTGGTTGCCGGGTATCAAACCCGGACCTCCCGAATGCTGTCACACGCGTTACAGCGGGTCACCTCACTCAGTTTCTGTTTTCTTAGTCGATAAGTCGTGACCGTCTATTATAATGCTTGTAACGAAAACGTTCCGTGGTTTGTATCTTATTTTACATGCATTTTATGTGGAATAACAACTATTTTCTACTCCATGGCATTCACAACGAAAATTCAAAGCCTTTTTTGTAAGCACAGTCTTTTAAGACTCCAAAAGTTTTGCAGCGTAATATCCAGGCATTGTAAACTCGTTTTAGCCTTTTAGTTATTTAGGAGTTGAAATTGGAAGCTGCCTTATAGCCCATGTCGAGAAGAACAGGGATGTTCAACAACGAAAGACATCAAAATTAGTTAAGTGATTTCCGAGATTACCATACTCACGCGCGCGCACATGCACACACAAAATGTTTCTCTTTTTATAATATTAGTGTTTAGAATTAATGGAGGAGATTAACTAAATTCATTGGTTGTATAGAATTATACCCGATTTGACCACGCATAAATGTAAATTAAATACTACTACACTTTTTTTGAGGGGTTCACTTTGGTCATAAAGAGTTAAGTGGCCATCTGTGTTACATTTCCTACAGGAATTGTGAAATACTGGGTTTATCTTGAATGACGCGACTAGCGACTACCGGGTCTGACTCGTAGCAATCTACTTGAAAACCTCGCCCTGCAGCAATCTATTGGGTTGTCTCATAAGTTCGTTCGTTTTGCTCGCAAGTTCCATCTATAGCGCCTGAAAACCCTGAACCCTCTGTATACTCAACCCCTACGACTTAGAGAACACAAC
This sequence comes from Deroplatys truncata, assembly GCA_030765065.1. Lineage (NCBI taxonomy): Eukaryota > Metazoa > Arthropoda > Insecta > Mantodea > Mantidae > Deroplatys > Deroplatys truncata. Next base: position 68,383,528 of record CM060986.1, read on the forward strand.
CAGACTCACAATTGGATATATCAGTGTGTGTGACTGACGTTGGATAGAACAGCGTGAACTTGTGTTTACAAACTATGGAAAGCAAAAAAGGAGCATTTCCAACATCTTATGCTATTTTACCGTAAGGGTAAAATCGCCTCACAATGCCGGCAGAAAGTTTGTGCTGTCTACGGGGAAGATGCAGTAACGAAGCGAGCATGTCAACAGTGGTTTAGTCGATTTCGAGCTGGAATTTCTCCCTAAAAGACAAACTTAGGTCTCGACGGCCAATGGTTATGGACGTGGAAAGAATTCATGAAACGATAGTCAACAATCCATGAATTACAACTCGGGTGTTGGCATTGGAGCTCAATTTAGCTCATGCTACTGTAGCCAGGAACTTGGCAATATATTGTCGACAATAATGGTGTATACTGCAGGAAATATATAGTTTGTTTACAAAACCTAACTGCCGTAGTTATTTATCTTTTGAACTACCTTGTGTTTAAAGTTTGTAAACGTAAAGTTCGGCAACTAGTCTGCCGTAGCTTTGCTGCGGGTGAAGTGTATTCCCAGGCGTTCTTAGTGATTGAAACATATCGAAAAGCGAACGAACTTATGAGACAACTCTATAGTTCAAGAACCTACGCAGCATTTGCAATCAGTCTAACGTTGTTTGGCATGGGGTATAATCACAGTAACTTATGTGAAACTATCTGCTGATTGTGTTTACTGTAAGTAGTTATCATAGTTTAAGTTCTTCTCGAACGGAGTTATATATCGCTGTAGTTTGAATTTACACAGAAACTCCCTGATGTCACCGTTCCCAATAGACCCACAATTTATAGATTGTAAGCAAAATTTAAACGGAAGAGTCCGATAAACGTAGGAAATTACGACAAAAGCGATCGATGTATTGCTTTTCGGTATTTTCCCCGCTCTTAGCTAATGCTTATTTGTTTTTCAGAACTCCCAACATTTAATTATTGCCGAAGGCCACCATTCTTAATATCACCCTTCAGTATACCATGTAGGCATATATAGGTAATGATCGCAACTTGCCATACCTGAGAACGTTAAGGCATGCTTTAAAACTCATATGAAAGTAGTAGGAAATGCATTAAAATCATTAATTTGTGAACTATTATTTTACTTGTGACAAAATGGTTTTTGGAAATAGTGAGTTACATTGTAAATTAGGAAATAAGTACTTAGAAGTTCAAATGCCCAGAATAGAAACTATCGAGAATACATATGGGAAAGAAATCTTACAATCTAGCTGAAGACATGTGGCAATGAAAGCCGTTAATTTTGGTTAGTATTGCTATCAAAAACTCTCATCTTAATTTGTGTCATATTCTCTAGACATGTAGTACCAAATTCAGGCGTTTTAAAACTGTTCTTTATGCTAAATGTAGCTTTAAGGAGCATATTAAAAGATATTTTGGGCTTCAGAGATGTTTAAGGAATTTCTGATTAATTATTTCAATCACGACACAGTTTATTGTGTTAAACTTATGTTAAATAGATAATCTGTGGTCACACCAAGTCTCTTTAACCACTACCTATAATTTATTTTCATACGTATTCTATAAAATTATGCATAGATATATAGTTTTTCTGTCTGCTTTCTGCAAAACATAAATGATTGAAACGTTTCAATTAATATTTAGTTTTATCAATACATGGCCATACAGAAGGCCAAGCAATCAAAAGTTTAAAAAGCAGGCAATTGTCAAATCTTAAAAATCAAACTGATTTTGCATGTTCTTTGCCAGTAGAAACAAAGGAACAGCGACTTAGGGCTTAAAAATGTATAATTATTAGAAAATAAAGGCAACAAAAAATTTTATGTATCGAAATTTGGATTAACGAGGTTTTCATTTGGCCAGGTAATGAGAATTTTTTAATTTCTTATGGTTTCATAGTTATTCTAGTGTAGACTGAAACGGTTTAGATTATATAGGTGTATACAAGAAACTGTACAATATCTCCAAAACTAGCGTTGTAGAAAGAAACCTCTAGAAAACTCTATTTCACTAGTATTTCTTTATTTAATTATTTATATATGCCCGTAGATATTTACAGTATCAAAGTTCAACCAATTTAAGGACTACTTAGGGTTATTCATAGATAATTCAAGATAATCATTCAATTTGCCATATTAACACTTCAGAAAGACGGCGCCGTGGCCGAGTGGTTAGACCGCTCGCCTCCCACCGAGGCGGCCCGGGTTCAATCCCAGGGACCTGCATGTGGGATTTGTGGTGGACGAAGCGGCGTCTGGGCGGGTTTTCTCCGGGTTCTCCGGTTTCCCCCGCCATTCATTCCACCAACTGTTCCATCATCACCTTTCCTTTCATCCATTTCACCATCATTTCGTTTCATCTACTTCCTTCATCCCATACCAGGCATCGGGCTGATCACCCATCCTGGATACTCTATCTGATCCATGAGTGTCTGCTCCTCGACGGGCCTCTGACCCCAGGCACCCGCTTGTAAGTCCTGGGGGGTGTAAGTCCTACATAAGAGGAGGGTAAACAGATAATGAATGACTGAATGAATACTTCAGAAACTATTCACAGAAGATTACATATGTCATATTTATATTTCAAACATAGACTATCTGGCTGCCAGACATTGCACGAGTAGCTTTTTAAATTCGAATGACGAATTCACTTCATTTACCTCTGCCCATTCTTTATGAAATCATTGTAGAATTAGCTATATGAGGTTTATTGTGATTCCATCTCTTTGCTCTATATAATTGTAATTTTGTACAGACTTAGCTATTTATAACAACAAATGAATAATCTCGTGATATTTGTACAAAAGTATGTAAAAAATCAGCGGATCGTCTGATTTCCTTAATCTCTCCCAGATAGTCTTCCAATTCTGGAAATTCCGCATAGCCTATAAATACCCTTTGGCTATAGAAAAATCCCCGATTGGATTGGTCGAATAAATTATTGAAACTTTAAGCCCTTGTACCTTCTCTTTGGTCCTGCAGTTGTTTAATAGCACAAAATTTACACCGTTTTCATGCAATACAGAAACAATGAAATAGAGGTGAGCTGGTGAATATATAGATTCCGCTATTCTGTGAAGTATCAACATTTATTTTCTATTCCATGTCATTCTCAACTAAAATTCAAGACCTTCTTTACGAGAATTTCTTTTATAACTTCAATATTATCGTATTTAAATACAAGGAATTTTTGAAATCCTTTTTAATATTTTGAAATGAGAATAGATTGTTTTATAGCCGCATGCCCGTCAGCAAGTCATGGGCTTTTCAACGGTGAAAGAATTATCAAAAACGGTTGCTTGGTTTTTGGAATTATATATATACACATACGAATTTTCTCTTTTTATAATATTTACATAGATTTTAATAATAACTGTTAGAGGCATTTTATCAACATTGAAAATAATTATCTTTTTCCATATAAATGGTAGTTGCGTTAGTTGAATTTCCTTGAAAGCCTTTCCTTGACATGGTTAAACAGTGTTTTGACTCAAATGTGAAAATTGACACTGACCCAGCTTTAATTTTTGGGGGGATACTGTTCACATACATAAATCTTTTTCCAAAAATAATTCTTTTATTTTAGCGATTCTCAGCGTTTCTGTTTATTTTGAAATATCAAAACCAAATTTTTTTAATCTTATGTCATTCTCCGCCCCTCCCCCCAATGAGTTCATTATTACTTACGGTATTAGAGCAGCTGTGTTTCCATATTGCTAAATTTAGTATTATTGCATGTTAAAACTTTGTCGTAACGTGAACAGAGAAATTACTATTTATATGAATACAATAGTGTATAAGGGATTGATGAACTTATAATGGGTAGAAGAATTGTATGAATGTATCCATTATATGTTTTGAAACTGCCTCTGTGTGCCTATTAGGGTGTTAATAAAACAATGATTTGGATACAATATTTTTCCAAAGGAATCCTTTACAGGAAATCTTAAAGAGTAGCTGGGTGGAAGATAACTAAGGGTTTTGCTGACTTGGTGTAAACTATTTAAATTGAATTTGTGAAGCAAATTTGTATTAACGGTTCATCTAGATGCGTTTTGCTACTAAACCGTCAAGAGCGTATCCAATTCCAGAGGCATGAATTCATTTAGAGACGGGATGGACTTCGGCAAGTGGCTTACAAGCCTATTTGTGCCACAACCACCAGGACTTTATAAGATTAACTCGAGTAACTTGGTTTCCTGAACATGGAAATTTCCACGTCTTTGCCTGCAATTCGGCAAACTTTTCGAGCGGGCAGATTATTTCGTATCAAAGAAGTTTTTAATCAAGCAACCGACCGAGTTTGTTCTTCTCTCGAGGGAGAACAAAATATTCCAAAGTTTTAAAGCGTATATGCCAAGTTTGTCTTGAAGCAGCATGCCACAGAATCGTGCCTTTTCTGGCTGAACAAATAGGAAAGTTCCATCAACATGATTATTGTGGTCGTAGATCTCAACTGCAACTGTCCAAAGATTGTCTCTGCATTTCCTTCCGAAAACAGCGAAAGTGCTTTCTAATATAAACTTCCAAATTAAAGTAAGTTACAACTTTATACATCCAGTTTCTTTAATTACTACGTTATTGCCGGGTGCAGCCAATGTAGCAAATCAGTCCTTATGTAAAGCATTTTGATTTGAATAAAAACGTTCTGGTTTGCACTAAAGATAATTTGTGATATTCTATTCAGCCTAAAATAAAAGCATTTATGATATGATACTATGGAAGGGAAAAAGAGCCCTCGCATTCTAGTAACATTTTCTTGGGTGACGTGCTGACAAACGGCCTGATTTGCATATCTACCTTCCTGTGCCATCTGTATAATTCTAATTGATTTAATAGAAAAGCAGACGTTTTTAGAATATTTGTTCTATGGCTGTACTGTCATACAGACAGACAATTTAAATGCGTTGTGTATTAGATTTGCCATTTGTCATTAATATCATATCTATCATCCGTTTAAAACAAAGCACAATAAAATACTAAGCTACATCATTTAGTAAGTTTTGCTGGCGCCTACACTGTTGCATGAACACACAGTTCCTGAGTAAATTGAGTACACCAGGTAAGCTAAATATTTGTATTTAGTTTTACTGGTCAACGTTTACAACTCTGAAGCGATATGTCAGTTTTTCATATTTTCTTTTCATGAGGATAGGATAAAGTATGTCTTCTAGGCATAGGGTATGCAAATTTCGGTCTTATAATCATTTCAGGGATGTAAAATCCATAAACGTAGGATACATTAATATTGACGTATCTAGTTTTGAGAACAAATATTGTTAATTCTGTTTCCTTTTACAAATAAAACACAAGAGAGAGACAGGAACCTAAGAACCGTTCACAAATATTTATAGTACATATCGCACTCAGAATCAACCTAACTAAAATAGTATCTATCTAGTAACATAAACCAAAAACGTGGCTGCTGTATACATAACTTAAACTAAATGTTTAAACATTTCATTTTCTTAAAATACTTTCTGAGAATTTTTTTCTGTTTCAGGATAATGAACTATTACCGCAGAGGTGATAGGCAAATTAAATTAGACCCATTGAAATTAATCGACTGGTGAAGCTAGAAATGTAATTGCAACTTATCATGTAAACAAAACGTGTGAAATAAAAATCCTCGCCCTTGAAAGTTTTCGATTTTCGGACCTCTGATAGTAAAGAACCATAGCATCTGGATGGCGTGCAATCGAACAAATAAAGGAAATAATTCAATATCTGCAAAGATACTATGTCAGCACAACAAAGGATATATCAAATGAATATAATACTCCGGGCTAGGCGAAAGTTATTTTATGACCGGACTTCCAGGCGGATTATTAACATTAGTTGCCCGCAATATAGATCATGTATTGTGTTGAACAGTTATTCAAGCGTGGAGAACATCCGTAACGAGTTAGGTTATATGTCAACGTAATGTGGCTGTATTGACAGGGCGTCATTGTATCTGGAGTACATCCTACTATGTTTATAAACATAAAACATAATTAAATTCCAGAGGAAGTGTTGCGTTCCGTCCAGAAATTCATTCACCCTATTTCACTGGAAGTGCATTTTTGAGACATCTGTGTAAAACAAAGTTAAAAGCTTCTAGAAAGGAGACGTGTGTATACACGATATATGTACACATAGAACTACATTTTAGCTGAATTCACAGCATTTTGTATGTTGTACGCTGGTGTTTAATAGCCATTTTAGGAAACCATCTACAAAATTGTATATACTGTTAGCAATCTCGTGGTATAAACTCCTGTTATATCTGAATCAGTTTTCAAACAGATTGCATCCATAAACATTCGCTAAAACTTTCTAAAAATACTTTATCATCATTTAAAGGATACTACCATAACCTCTATAATGTCATTTCAGTATATCACGTGCATATACTGAAACAACAATTTGTTTCACGACTGCCATATAATGTGTGTGGGTGCGGTACTGTTACATTCTGTAATAGGATATTTTGTAAGTCTATGAAACTCCCCAAAGGTTTTAGTTACGTTTAATGGAGCTTTAATTTGTGAAAACTCTTAAGGGGTGCTCAGGAAAACGAGTTCGTACTCAAAACATAATTTCCGAATTTTTGGGTGGAATGCAATACTTCCCTAGTTACTATACGTAGTAGAGAAAGAAAAAACATCAGTTAAAAGTCTCAATTAGGAAAATTATTTTGATGTACTTGAAATCAATTGTATTAACCCTATTTGTTTATGTTGTGTCTAATTAGCACAATATTCTTTCTTCTCCTTTAAACCTGACATCAGCTAGAAAACAACTTTTATAGCAAAACTAGCTTGTATAACTTAAAATCAAAGTTAAGTCTTATTTGAGGCCGCCCCCCCTCATAGCCAACCGGGGAAGGAAAACTGCTAGGATTAATATCCGATACCTGTTGCGAGGTCCCTCCCGACAGTGGGGCTTGTATCTTCGCCTGTCTCCGACGATATGCTGGTACAAATCCTATTGAGTAATTCTAGATTTTGTCGTGGTTTTCTAATGGTCGTTGACCTGGCTATTTCTTTGGAGTGTTCAGCGGGGAGGATGAATTCTGCTTGCGGATATGCCGTCAAGTGGAAATTAGATCAGCGGCGTTCAGGTACCGGAGTAGGTGATGAAAACTATAGGAGTCACTATTACTGAGTTTGTTGTATATGCACGTCAACATTCGTGTTCAAAACTAGCATATCATTTTTGCCAGAGTTTCGTATTAACATTCGCCGGCATTCAACTTCGGCTTCACCGCTTACTCGCACGACGTTTGTTGCAAAACCTTATCCTTGTAAAGTTCACGGGAATTCTCATGTTGATCTCTCACCGACGATATATTTCGGCGGTCATTTAGACATATTTCAACTTTCAGCGGTATCTTCGATTATTTTTAATCACTTGATAAATTTTCTTACGTCAAGCGGTGATTTTCCGTTGCATTTGGCTTCTCTCTACTCCTCCTACCGCTGCATCTCTCCTTGGTTGACAAAGATCAATAGAAATTTCTCCTCGCAAGATCTAACAAAACGTTGCAGTCTTCTTGGGCCATAAAACGAACAAACTTCCACTGAATATGCACTTTTTAACACGACTTATTGAGCCTAGCCAGGAACATCTTATACATAGAAACCGATTACACTAACACAAAAATGCGCATAACTAATAAGATGACAATAGAATAATTTACACACATCAAATAAATCACTATAAAATAATGCACAAGTAGACATTACTTTTGGGATGGTAGGTAATTCCTGCCTCATATTGCATTTATCATCACAAAGATTTAAATAATATTACCTTCCCTATAAACTTGTTTTCTATGTACGTCTATTTGTAAGGAGTAACCTTCTCTCTAGAAAAATAAATAATACGCTCATATTCAAACAGTTTTGCCCTCCTTCTTTTGGATCGCTTTCAGCTTTTCTATATGTTGCACTGTTAATAAAATCCCAATTAGGATCAATATTTTGGTTTTCTGGTATGGTCGGTGTAAGCTAGGGCAGCTGTGTAGAAGGTGATACTAATAATGTTTAAAATGTCATGTTTCTAAAAACAAATGCAATTTGTTTATACTATACACCTTCTTTCTAATGTTTTGCGAGTTGATTGCCTCCAATTTGTTCGATTCGCTTTAATAGCTTGTTCATTTCATGATTTAAAGGTTTTGTTGCACCCAAAAATGAATTTGACTAGAGAAAAATTCCGACCTATGATTTTTTACGATTTTAAATCGTCATTAATGCCTAAACAATGTGAAGATCAGCTTAGAAATGCATTTGACGAAGAATCCTCATCTAAGGCAAGAGTTCATAATTGGTACAGCGAATTCAAAAGAGATCTGTTTTCCTTAGTGATGGATTTCGTGAAGGACGTCCAAGAACTGCTGTTACTGATGAAAATGTTGCCGATGTTCGAGCAATGCTCGAAGGGATCGACGGGCATCTTATGCATTTATTCGGGCAGCATTGGGCATTGGGATGAGCCAAATCCAAAGCATTTTACATGAACAGTTACACATAAGAATACTTTGTTGTCCATGGATTCTACATAAACTGGCTTCCGATCAAAAACAACAACGCATTGATTGGAGCAGAAAAACGTTGGAAAAATCCCAAGGTGGACCTTCAAATATAGTTTGGAATATCGTCAGTGATGATGAATCTTGGATTTATTGTTATGATCAACTCAATGGGTCTTTTGAAAAGAACCTAAGCCTAGAAAAGTCCAACGAATTCGTAGTACTGGTAAGAAGATACTTGCTATTGTTTTTTCTAAAATGGACCATATTGCTACTATAGCATTAGAAGATATAGACGTACCGTTACTATTGGTTGGTACACAAACCTTTTTACCGCAAATTGTTTAAAAAGTTCATGAAAAACTCCCAAAAGGAAAAATAATGTTACTCACGACAACGCATCGTCAATGCAGCAAAACTAACAACTGAGTATCTGGATACCCTAAAAGTCAGCACCATGGACCGTCCACCATACAGCCCTGATCTAGCACCTTGTGATTTCTTTTTGTTTCCAAGAATTAAAGATAAAATGCCTGGAATCATTTTTTCGCCATAAAATGAAGCAGTAGAACATTATAAAAAACTGGTTTCTGAAATGTCTCAGGAAGAATGGCATTATTTCTTGTAGAAAGCTTCACTCAAGTATTTTCTTATTTAAGCTATTGCCTCATCAACTCTTCTCTTTCTAATCATCTTAAAAATTAATATTTATATGAGCCGTAATATAATCCTGCTCCAATATGAAGACAAATACAGATGAAAACTACGGAAGCACCATTAGCATTTAAAGTTCGTAAAAATCATCCATAATGATAGATGCTTCGATGGTTTCATCGAATGCAAAACTGTATCGATGTTAAAGGGAAATATTTTGAAAACCAAATAATCTTTTATTTTTTTTAAACTAACCCTTGTTTGATTTTCTAAAACTTTTCAACGTCGCCCTCGTAAGCTTTCACAGACCACGCATTATACGTATGAAGACTTGGTTCATTATTCATCATTTTTACTTTGGCTTCGTGTGAGAAGCTTTTTAATCTTACCAGCTATAGATAATATTTATAATGCTATTTCAGCTATGGTTTTGTCAGTGCTAGACAGGGGCATGACAGTCTAGAGCAGTGTAATGGAATCGTGGAGGTCAGATTCCATGATCGGGCAGACGGGCCCCCCAGCTGTTTGCACAAATCTTGGCTTCAGCATGGATCAGCTCGTGAAGGTAATGAAATTATCATGTTAAAGTCACCTCCGCGTGTGCTTGGTTAAAGCGCCGTATTAATCCGCAACAGCTATTCGGATTCTGTTCGTTCCAGAATGCCTGGAGACTTCTTACTGAAGATTTTCTGCTGTGCTTAAGAAGAAATTATGGAATCTTTCGGATCTTTCTATCATTAGACAGAGTCAGACCTTTCTCTTCAATTGCCAATAAAACTAAATTGAAAAGGTACTTTTACTACTTATGATCAGTTTTAGGCTTCACCCCATCCTTACTTTCACAATCACTTAGTTATAGTAGGTAGAAGAGCTTTTTAATCCACCTAAATATTTGATAGCAGATTTCACCGAAGTGACCTCCAAATTAATTACTCAAAAAGAATTTAAGAAAGGTCTACGATCAAAGCTATGATATACAGGTTATATTACGTGCAAGGCAGAGACGTTATGCTGCCGCAAGTTGTAACAGAGATAATGCAATCTTTATACTAAACCAAATTTGTAAAATTAAAGAATATAATTTCAAAAATATCAACGGAAAAGACAAATACAATGCCATTCTGAGAAAAATACCAATATGATAAAAAATAGTGATATAAACTAAAATAATTACACAGGTAAATTACTTTAATTATTTTTGCTGCAACATTTCGTATGATAACGCTAAAGATATAATGAATAAACTGGCAAAATGTCAGGGTATCTGTGGAACGATTAAAAGAGCCTTAAATAAAAAGAAAACGTAACAAACGCACCTGAAATTAAAACGCTAGCCGTTCCTCTATAGAACTGAAGCTTGGATAACAAAGAAGAAAGGCCTACATAGAAAAGTGGCGACAGCAATGAAGTTTCTTAGATCGGCTAAAGTCTGTAAACTAGACGACAGATTAAGAATTGAGGATATTAGAAATTGGCTATTTTTTCCATAATAAAAAAAATATATTCATATAAGCAGAAGTGGAAGGAAGATGTAAGAACAATGTAACATGACAGACATCCTAAGCTAACGTTATAGTATGTGCCCAAAAGAGTGCGAGATGTAGTCGAACTAGGAAAAGATGTGGCTAAGAAGCTGAAGCCGGAACAGGTTCTTCCCATCAAATGTGTGAAAGAAGATGATGCTGATAAAACAGAATTGTAACCATTATATTCTAATATAAGCTTTAGAGTAATCAATAAGCCGATATAATTGTTTTTTCCTTGTTTTTCGAGTTACACGTTCCCTTCAAACTGCCTGCAAGTGGATTTATATATGAGGTAGGTAGCACATGTGATACACTTCACATAGTTAACAGCTTGTCTTTTGTTCTGAGCGTCATAACATAGGGCAGTACATAGTTTACACTAGCAAATGTTAGGGTTTGCGCTAGTTCCATTGTTTACTTGTGAAATTCATGCGCACCTGGGACATAGTGATGTAGTTTACTGCCTCCAAATACAACAATGGGAGATTAAAGTACCTCACACGTTATTTTTATAACCTAGAAAAGAGATAACGCTTACTGTATATCTTACTGAAAAGCTTTCCAACGTAAACATGTTTTACGAGTAATAATGTACCTACCGAAGTTTTTCCTACATCTCAAATATGTGAACAGTGCAATTGATTGCGTTAGGGAGGTAATTGCTCATTGGTACTCGAAATTAGGTATAAAACTTGCATTTAGTTTCTCTTGGCTTCTTAATCATAAACAATTTTTTGGATAAATAAACGTTAAACTAGAAAATTTTAACCTGAGAATAAACTAAGAAATGATATGGTAAAAGAAACTTACCAGAAACAAAACCAGGATAGTATTTGTTCTTTCTCTAAAACCTATCTAGGTATAGTAAAAAATAGAGGGTGTATTGTTTTCCATAAACAAATTCTATGTCAAGATTTCATCAAAAATACACGTTTTGATGTCTTCTGAGTTACAAAATTAAGCATTTAAAATATGTGAGAGAGAGAGAGGGAGAGAAAAAACAGCATAACTAAAAGAACGAAAAGTTTGTTAAATTCCAAGCGTCTTCTATGGCTATCAGGATGCGGAGGAGGATTTGGGCACTTAAGCGTCCATGAAGGCCTATTGTGCTTCTGGAAACCACCACGAGAAGAGGTGAAGTGAAGGTTACAGAGGGCGACCAGATCCAGGCGGCAACCTTTGATGCAGGCGGAGTCCCTAACGTATCCAGGTATTACATCCTGACACCGGTTGGAACCATACAGACCTCCTCTCCCCACGGAGAGGTCTCTCTGAGAACCTGTCACACACCGAACGCCAGCACATATAGTTCCACGAAATAAACTCCACCGCCATACGTCTCGTTCACCGTCCACTCGCCTGATCCTTTGACCCTGCCACATAAGAAAATGGAGGACAGGAAAATCTGCAGCAGTATATAATCCATTTCAGCGTTTGCCCACCAACAGAAAAATTGCGAAGAAATCTAAGGACAAAGCGGCCAGAACAACGGGAATGAAGCTAGGCTTCCTGAATGCGAGCCAGACACATCACCATGGAGCCATCTTGTTGGTACCAGGGATGGATACGAAACTTTTCAAGAAAATTTTTCACCACAAACTACCGTTTACATGGAAAAAGGTTTGGTTATCTTGTATTTCACAAAACTGGTAATAACCATTTTGATAAAAATACATGTTTTAGAATATTTGCATGAAAAATAAATACATATCTTGAAATTTTTGCAAGTAATATGTGGAGTTCTTTTCATTGTGAACAAATTTTATGTAACTTGTAAACTGTAAGAGACAAAAACTTACTACGCAAAAAATAATATGTTAAAACACAATTTATGTCGAACAACTATATTGCTGATTTTATTGTTTCCAATACATTCAATATTATTAGTGGGAATGTTCAAATATGCCTTTTTCTACTGCTTACCTATACTACGTAGAGGAAATAATGCATTCCATCCAAAAAAAGTAAAACCCTGAACTGCGCTTAACCAAAACCCGGCTTAACGAAGCGGTGGAGGAGTGGAAAAAGGAAGACATCCTAACTCGATCCCGTTATCTTTGTGAGCACAATGTGAACACCCAACTCGGTCCCATAGCATATACTGTCAGCAACCATTTCAATCCCGTAGCAAACGCTGTCAACAACCCAACTCGGTCCCATAGCATATCCTGCCAACAACCATCTCTATCCCGTAGCAAACGTTGTCAACAACCAACTCGGCCCCATAGCACATCCTGCCAACAACCATCTCTATCCCGTAGCAAACGCTGTTAACAACCCAACTCGGTTCCATACCATATACTGTCAACAACCATCTCTATCCCGTAGTATACGTTGTCAAGAACTCAACTCGGCCCCATAGCATATGCTGTTAACAACCATCTCTATCCCGTAGCAAACGTTGTCAACAACCCAACTCGGCCCCATAGCATATACTGTCAACAACCATGTCTACCCCGTAGCATACGTTGTCAACAATCCAACTCGGTCCCGTAGCATATACTGTCAACAACCCAACTCGGCCCCATAGCATATGCTGTCAATAACCATCTCTACCGCATAGCATACGTTGTCAACAACCCAACTGGTCCCCTAGCATATAGTACGAAACCGTAATAATTTCTGACCATAGTAAGTGTAAAGTGGTGTGGCAGCCCTGTTACGAAAAATCGTTATTGGCATTGAGCATACGTTGTTGGTTGTGAACGCGACATTGCTGGTAGCTCTTCACAAAGGAACAAACATTATTACGTATTTTAACGTTTTTCAAAATCTTTCATTTTATCAGAATTTTTTAATAATACACCGATTTTTCAACTCTCTTTTGTGTTTAGTTTACAAAATTGATACATGCAGTCAGCAGGTAGAGCTGATTTTTTATATAACATGTGATTTAATTGTTAAAATTTAGTTTAACATGAAATCACATTGGTTTGTAGTTATTTTAGCTCTGCTTAAAGTCTTAAGTCTTTTAAAATAGAAAGAGAAGTTATGCATTATGAACTAGATTGAGATTAATCTCCTACAGGACCGAGTTAAGATGTTTACATTTTTGAAGATCGGACTGAATTAGTTTACGTTTTGGAAAGCGGGACCGATTTAGCATTCAAAACTAGAAAATTGGACCGAGATGAGCTTTACCCGGGGGGAAAAGAAAAGAAAGTAAGAAACAATGAATGAATGAATGAACGGAAACATAATAGATATCCAATTTCGCTGCGACATGTTCTTTTACCACAACCCTAAATTCCAATACAGGCACCTTCCTGTCACTGCATGTGGTTATTCATATCCTACGAGATGAGTACTCCACATTCCAAAAAAACCTGTACTGTTACAAATGATAACCGCTTGCACACGTATTCGATGCACTGTTATTTTGCTGTTGACTTTGGTCAGTGTGCTTTATTTGTGAAGATGTCAGCGAAAAGAAAGCGTGTTGTAATAAGCATTGAAGGCGATAGGCTGAGAGCAGACGTCGGATTCAAATACTTCAAATTTGTATTCAAATGTTAAGGGGAAATATTGAATTACGGCACCATCAATACCTCAAAACCTTTTACCCTGCGTTTTGTGGAACAAAGAAAGGTATAATGCTTATTGAAGAACGTTTGTTGCTGCTACGTATGGAAAGTCAGTTTGAAGAAGCTGTAGATATTATATTTCAACTGTTGAGAGCCGCACTTGAAATTCGTTGCAATCACACGTATAGTACCCGCTTTCCAGTAGCCTTCGCCCGAAATGTACTTTCCGGTGGCCTTTGCCCCAAAAATGTTTAAAAATATTAACTTTGTAATTTTGACTGTTTATTTAAATATTATATATTTATGTTTGCCTCGGCTGCGTCAGTATTATTGTTAGAGACATGTTTCTCTTTGCAGGGTTGTGGTGCTACTGAAGAATGTGGGCTTACACAGATTATAATTATACTTCACTCCTTTTATTAATGCTTGACACGATTTAAATAACACTTCACTGATATGTGAGATTTTTTTATTAATTACTTGCACTTTTTAACAAGTAAAACAATTTTCGTCTCGCACGAATACGTATTAAATTTCTCGAAGACGTGTCTCTCCTCCGGTTAGGAACTCTGTCTGCAACCGACTGACTTCTCAATTTGTAAATTTTGTTATATTTCAGTTTCTGATTGGCTAATCCTATTCCAATAGAACACCTTCATTTAACTAAAGCTTTTTCTGATTGTTGATTGGCTATATATAAACTGTCTCAAAATTTACATTATTGTTGCTCCAATAATGGCTAGTAGCATTATTAAACTATCTTACTCATTATTGCCTCAAGGTTACCTCATTGTTAGCAACTTTTAACCTATTATTCTCACAGTTTCTACATTATTAAATTACGTAATACATTCACATAACATTATTACACATGTATACAATAATATAAACATATACAATGACTGTAATGTACACTTTTTATATATTGTTAAATACACATATTGCTTTAAGGCAATTATATAATTATATATTATATAATTAGACTGAAATCATTTAAGTGCTAAAAATACTGCCCTCATTATGAAATGCTGACAAAGCTGCTCGCAAGCGTTTGCGAGGAGAAAATTGAGAAAAAATGTATTGATTTATGAATTAGTTTTTGTATTTACTGCAATGGGTATTTAATACATTATATAGTAGGTTTTTTATTAAACATTATTACATGCAACGGCTCTAATCTCTCCAGTTCGGTTAAGAGAGTATCTACTGTAGCTGATATCGAGATTCCCTGGAAAACCATGCCTTAAGATCCCTCGATCCAAGAAAATCATTCTTAGAATAAGGAGATGTTTGTGGGCGTAACCCCAAAACGAAATGTCGGTTCAATATCAAACTTAATATTTTAGTCCAACATGCGGCACATGCATATATAAAATCTGATTTGATGTATTCACAGGACATTCTTTACAACTATACTTACTAAAGCTTAATTTCATGTCTACTACGTTTTAATCCAAATAAACCTTTGCAGAAACAGCTACATTACACATTTCGTTATAGATACAAAGAGAACAGCGATAGTCAAATGTTTAAGAACTGGACGCTATACGCTGGCCTTCAAACACCGTACTGTTTCCATGCAACTGTATGTTGAAAGGATTTTAAAGAATGACCAAGAAATGAATCATTCAAACCGTTAATAGCCGATGTCTCAGAAACGGCTTATGCTACAAAACATGTATTTGAAGTAGATTGTGTGTTTTAAAGATCTGTACATTTCTTGT
The DNA here is from genome assembly GCA_030765065.1 of Deroplatys truncata. Lineage (NCBI taxonomy): Eukaryota > Metazoa > Arthropoda > Insecta > Mantodea > Mantidae > Deroplatys > Deroplatys truncata. Next base: position 68,399,481 of record CM060986.1, read on the forward strand.
ATAGTACCCTTTCGTCTATCGCTTAACGTTTAGCAGTTATACAAGATTATACAAACTTCCTTCCGAATGAAGAGGAGACTTTTAAGGCTATTCCAAGAAAATTAAGATATAAACTTTATTTGTCATGTATATATATATTTAATATACCGTAATTTAATCTAAAGCTTTAGCTATCTTTAGAAAATCATAATTTTCGAAAAATGTTCCATGTAAAGGGTAGTTGGGATGGGGAATTTGCCTGAACGTCTTCGTGTCGCATCTTTATAAGGTTTGGTATTTATCCAGTTTTTCGTTTTTGAGCTATGCTGTTCATGGATACATTCACGCAGAGACAGACACACTCACGTGCGCGGACCCTTTTCTGAAAATGCTTTTTTTGGATATATTTTCGTGAAATCTCGGAATCGAATATTTGGATGGAATGCAATACCTTCTCTACCTACTAGGTACGTGATAAAGTAAAAAAAGTCCAACACCCGAAAATACCCTTTACATGACGATTTTTTATTAAAACACTAAGTTTAATATATATATATATATATATATATATATATATATATGTCATAAAAATCTTTTAGGGAATTTACTACAAGGCGTGGTTTTAAAGTAAGTACAGTTTTAATATTTTAATGCCGCGCTGCAGTTCCGGTTTTGAGCACTTCCTCCACTCATTAGAAAGCCAGACGTAGCTGTGAGTGATCGTCACTTTGTGTTTTTGTGTTGTTAGAGCGTTCTGAAAAGTTCAAAACAATGGAACGACCCGCCGACTGTGGAGTCAGATTAGTGATTCGTTTTCTGATTGCGAGAAATGTTACGCCAATTGTGTGAGGTTTACGGGGAAACAAAAATGGTAACAATGGTCATACACAGCCAAACAAACTAATATCTGGTCGCATCATTTGGTTGGGAGTAATTCAACCACCCTTCCTACAATCCTAATTTGGCAGCAAGTGATTTTCATCTATTTCTTAATCTGAAGAAATTCTTAGGTTGGAAACATTTCAACGACGGTGATGTGAAACAGGAAGTGCACGCTTGCCGTTCATCATAGGTGGCATCATTCTTTGAAGAAGGCATACAAAAACTGGTTTCCGTCACAAGTGCCTGAATGACAGCGGTGACTATGCGGAGAAGTAGTATAAGGTGTAAGGTAATAAATGATGATAAAGTATTTGGAAATTGTGTCTGTTATTACTTTCTCTACTACGTATAGTAAGTAGGGGAAGTATTGTATTCCACCCAAAAATTCGATACCGAGATTTCACCGGAAATACATGTTTTGAGACCCCCTGAATCCAAATAAAAAGCATTTTGGAAACATGTCCATGTGTGTGCCCCTGAACAGCATAACTCAGAAACGAACAGTCGGATAAACACCAAACTTGGTATTTAGGTTGAGTATCTTCCAGAGATGCGACACGAAGGTTTTGAAGAAAATCCCCCCACCCCAGGTTACCTTTTACATGGAACATTTTTCAAAAATTGTAATTTTCTCAAAAATGGCTCTAACGATTTTGATTAAAATATCATATGTTTAAGATATATTCATGACAAATGAAATGTGTATCTCGAATTTTCTGGGAATGTCTGCAAAAGTATTCTTCATTGTGAACCACTTTTGCATAACTGGGAAACCATAAGAGATAGACAAAATTTTGCTGCACAAAAAATGTAGATCGCGTTAAAATACACAATTTAAGTCATATACATCTTTTTTTGAGTGAACCATTTTCGAGATATTGCTTGTTTTTTCCCTTAAATTTTCCAATACTTATACCTTTTCTCAAATTCGTTATTCATTTTTTTTTTGGTTCTGGTAATGCAAAGAGAATGGAATACTCCACATAGCAACCAGCTCTTAAAAGATTTGACTATCGCTCTAAGTCCACCATATTCCCCTTGTACCTACAAGAAAATTAGTAATAAGATTAACATCTCGATTAGCATGAAGCATATGGAGAATAAGCCTTTGTAAAAATAGTTTGTACAAGAGTAGAGAAAGTCATGTGAGTGTAACACATTAGATTTTTTTTAATTCTCGGTACTTGGTTTAAAAATACGCCTCGTATTTCCGAGAAATTCTTTGTTTTATCGGTTTAAGCTGAGAATAACGTACGAGATACAATTTTCTCAGGTCGCCTGAATGTTAATGTATTTGTTGATTGGGGTCTTATTTGTCCCTGCCATAATTCACTGAAGAGATACACTAAAGGTACGAGGTGGTAGCGTTACTAAGAAATTAATGGAGATATTATTAATTGCAGGGAGCAGCTGAAAACCTCAACTGGGTGGTCTACCAGCCTCCTTTGAGAGCTGGGTTTGCCGTTTCCTCCAGGGGCTGGTTTCTGTACAGAACAGAACCCTTTCCAAAGGGGCTAAATAGTGAAGCATGAGATATCAGATATGTACAAGCACTGACCCAGTTATATTAGTTCCGTCATGTGTTTAATGTGCTATTAGCTGGTGCTGGTCAGTCACCAGCGAGTTCCCCAATGAAGTTTAGTGATGGACACTTCGGTTAACTATGCTTGCACTGGAAATATATCAACAAATAGTCAAAAGTACAAACCTTTTAAATAATACGGCAAAAATATTTTATTTATGACAACCCATCGGCGAAAACACCAGAATACGTAATTATTGGTATAAGAACATCAAATTCTTATGTGATAATTGGCATGTGCTTTAAAAGTGAATAAAAAATTGAGAACATTTTAGTTAAACCATCATTGAGAGGTGTATTACTTACTAAACTTTTTTCTCGAATTTTGTACTTTTTCAAAATACTCCTCGCGAGGAACGATTACGATTTAAGGCAATAAATGTAATTTCTGCATCATTAAAACATAATAAAAATTTTGACTTAGGCTGTAAGGTGCGTTCATTAGTATGGCTGTAAACAATTCTCAAATAATAATGTCATACGTTTGCTAATTTTTCCGCTAAGTGTTATATAAACACCAAAGTGGGTTTCTTTGTTCAACAATTTTCCTCCAATGCTGAGAATTTCAGAAAAAATTGTTGAGATTTGCATCATGGGAGCAATTTTAATATTGCAAGGTGTTGAAAAAAAGCATTGGAGAAATAGACATTTGAAAATTGGAGTATAAAGCAAAATACATGAGCATTAACCTTTAAACTCCTAAATTACTTCATAAACATTACATTATTGTAATGCTGAACACTCAAAAGCAGAGCTCTTAATATTATAACACTCCATTGAATAAATGTTCATAACACTGCATTGTTAACATCCTTGTTTATTGCTGTGGAAATTGCAGCTGCGTTTTGTTGCTCGTTGTAGTATGAGATATAATCTTTCAATTTGATATTTATATCTCTGATTCCTATTTTTGGGTTGTGTTGTTACTAATATCGTGTAATGATATTAATGTTCATTATTGCTACGGCTGCTGCTTTATGGATTCCTCGATAGAGCATGTGTAACTTGTCAGGGTGGAACAGAAAGAAAAAATTGTGGTAACAACTATTAACACATGAAAAGTAAGCTAGTAAACTCAGAACATTTAATTGCACACGTTCTATATGCTCTCGAGACACTTTACACTGCAGTTACCTGAAGAATTGAGTGTTGAAGCTGTAGAATGGTGCAGTGTTACGAGAGCTGTTCTAGAAGTATCCGACCTAACAAAGAAAACACACAACTTTAGGCAAAAAAACATTTTTATTTCTCTACATCGTCTCCTTTCAGCTCGATACACTTTTCCCAGCGATGTTCAATAGCTTCGATACCCTGTTTATAGTGAGAACCATCGAGTTCTGCAAAATAGCCATCAACTGCAGACTCCATTTCTTCATTGTTGGTAAATCTTTTACCACCAAGCCATTTCTTGAACTTCGGAAATATAAAATAATTATAGAGGGCTGAATCTGGCAAATAGGGTGCATGAAGAAGCAATTCGAACTTTAACAAATTGATTTTGGCATTGGCGATAATGGATGTGTGAACTGGTACATTGTCTTGATGAAACACAACTTTCTTTTTCGCTAAATGCGACCGTTTTTGCTTGATTTCATCGCCCAAATGCTGCAATAAGTTTGCATAATACTCGCCATTGATTGCTTTTCCTTTTTGAAGATAGTCAATGAAACTTATCCCACGTGCATCTCAAAAACCCGATGCAATGACCTTGCCTGCAGATGGAACTGTCTATGCCTTCTTTGGAGCTGATTCTCCCCTTTCAATCCACTGTTTTGACTGTTCCTTCGTCTCAGGTGTGAAGCGATGGACCCATGTTTCATCCATGGCTATAAATTGACGCAAAAACTGCGCTTTATTGCAGCGAAACATCACCAAACACTCGACTGAAACATCCTCACGACATTGTTTTTTTCCATTGTGAGTAAATGTGGCTCCTATCTTGTGTACAGCTCCCTCATGTCCAAATTTTCAGTCAGTATGCGATATACAGCACTTTTTGAAATTATTACGATATCTGCAAGCTTGCGCACTTTTAGTCGACGTCATCCAATACCATTTTGTGGATTTTCTTCACAATTTCTGGCGTGGTCACCTCATTTGGTCACTGCGATGTTAGTCTTGGCAGCTCGTACGGCCTCGCTTAAACTCTGCCACCCGATATTTTACTGTTGTAAACGAAGGAATAGACTCCCCCAGAGTAGAATCTAGCTCAGCTTTAATATTAGTTGGACTAAGGCCTTTCAAATGAAAGTGTTGTATCACATAACGATGACCAGTTTTATCCATGTTAACAAATTTGCTGAGAGCGTTCACTGTCTGTGGCTGCCAAAAATCACTCAAGAATGCAGCATTGTTAAACTTCAAACTTTATAAGGTTGGTACTTTCTACCATAGTCATTTGTTTGAAACAACAACCGCTATCTATGCGTCAGGTCGGGTACTTCTGGGACTGCCCTCGTATATAGTTTTGCATTCGACTGATAACTTTTCTAAGTTCTCGTATAATAATTTGTATATTCACGAAGTCTACCTAAATCGTACATCTGTGCACCCGTAATAACAAACTTTATAATAATACCTTTAACATACATTCTACATTATTTGAGGTAATTCATTTCCTGACTTCGGATCGTTAACACGTGCGGTCCTTACATCACAGCACTTTACACCCAATTGATTTAAGCTTGAGGACGCTATCAATGACGTTTCCTAACTTAAACATGTTCTCTTTAACTTTCATTAGCTGATTCCTTTCTGCTTGGAAACTTCTAGATTTACTTAGCAATCATTCGCTGCTACGATACACGTGACCTTAGTTTAAAATATGCTCATTACAATGCTTCTTTTAGCTACTTCGTGGAATTTTCCACCCACTTCTGACTTTCGCTTACATACAAAGACTCAAAGTTGCACCATTGTGTCTTCCCCCTACAACTTGGTTCTACTGCACTCCAATACTGACAAACTGTTGCTTTTCTGCAATCTACAAATTTCCAAACAGCTTCAACTAACTCCTACACATATATGAAAAGCTGCTTAATATCTCATTACATTACAGTTATCTTGAATATTAATATGAATCGTATTTTACTTGGTTTTAATAATCATAGTAATGAGTATGTTAATGTGCACTAATAATTATTGTGTTTATCGATTATTAATATTGTCGTATGCCTCACTTATTAGTATTATTTAACTTCAGAGGAGAGCTACTCGCTTGTGAGAGGGATCGTTAAATCAAACAAAGAACTTTACATTACGAGGCAACGACGAAGGACGTAGCTAAAGTTAAATCACAAAGATTGCTATATCAACATATTATCTGGCTGAAGGGAGAGGAAAGGAACTCTATTATACCATAATTAAAAGTTAAAAGGCGTGGATGGCACACAATTTATTGGATGAAGTTAGTTACATACCTTTGCCCATTGCCTGCCGACGAGGACATCGTGTGTTAGCAGTTGCCCGACTGTCTTAACCGAAGCCTACTCACAGAATGAAGCTACGCCAAGTTGGCGTCAGTAACGCCATATCCCTTCCAATGACACACTGCTTCCCCTGAATCGCCCCTACTCAGACAATCTGCCCCCTCCGACTCCGGTAACCAGAGAGCGTCTTAACAAGACTAACATCTGTGCACATGCCACATCTCCCCCTGGCCACCGAAGTCGACGCCCTCGTCGACATAAGGAAAATAAATATAATAAACATGAAAAGAACAAAACAAAATGACATACACATGTGTGATGAACCAAAATATAACAACAATATACATGTGTGGTAAGCACCCAGCCGACGACACAATTTTGCTGGACGATAACGAGATACGAGAGACGTAAGTGCTGTCGACTAGTATTGTTAATGCACTTATCTTTAGCATCCCGCACACGCACACACTTCGCTGCCTCAGTTCACAGGCACACTACACTGCGCAAAATAGCGATGGTCTGCCGTAACTGTTTGTGGGTGAGTTTAGACAGTGCCCACAACGACGATTTGTCTTGGTGTAGAATTATCACCGCAGGTCTCTGGTGATGACAACAGGGTGGGCAGTCGCTGGCTTGGACTGCCCCCCGACATGGTGGCTCCTTATGCCACGGCGGTGTAGTGGCTGCCCGACAGCTTCCCTGTGGTGTTTCTTGACTTCTGGTGTGCCCCGGGGATGCTCTTGAATTTTCTCGCTCTCCGCCACAGCGAAATACTAAAACAAAACCACCACACAATAAACAGGGTGCTCCCACAAACAATCACACATAAAAGAATGGTATGTCATGTACAATTAAAGATTTTAAAGGTTAAAAAGTTTACACTAAAAATTCGTTTGACATGGGGCAAAGAAAGAGAAAAAAAATTAGTACAAATTGGCATAAGAACGAAATTTTACAGAGTTGCCATCCAAAATTTAACTTACAATGCTTCACAAACCAAATAAAACAGTACAACAGACTCAGAATACATGAACATGACAGAAATGAAACAACCTTATTTTGGGATCCCAATATTACATCTTAATAACCAGCTGGTATCACTAACAAAAGAAAGTAAGTGCACTTACAAGACAATCACACATGACAATGAAATGAACTCATTCACACTGACCATGGCCCAAATTACACACAACACTGACTTAACTATCTACTCAAACTAGTGTATGCATCACTACAAACTACATCCACAATACATCTCTAAACTACGCCATGTGACATGCTTTCAACTACTATTGTCCTACTCTTGTCACCAATACAACTTCTCGTCCACATCACTATCTTTCTCATCTCATTATTATCAACATCTTTCATAATCATCATCAGTAATAATGCAATCTCGATCATTACTTCAATCATCACCATCTTTCAATTTTCTCTTCAAAACAAAACATCTAACATAGGCATAACCTTCAAGAAATCACATTAACAATTCAGGAATGACACAAATAACATGACACTATACTGTTGCATCCACATCCTCCAAATGAAAATTAAGCTGGAAAACAGGTGGTATTAAAATTTGCTATCTAAGATGGTAATAAACTTGTTGCATAAACAGAGAAAAAAATTATTTTCATTACATTCACTTCCATCCATTTAATCTCTCGTGTGAATTCATCACACACGCTATACTGGGCATCTTACAGCAACACCAATAAGCAAAATCTCTGAAAACATACAACAACTGTCGGGGTTACACTGTGGCACTTCCACCGAAGCTGACATCATCTCATCTCTTCTCATCTCTCCTCATCTCATTAACACCGTCGGGGTTACTCTTTGGCACTTCCACCGAGGCAAATCTCACATATATCACATAACCTCAAATACACACTATTCATGCAACAATTTTCTCCAAATAAAAATCACAGCATCATTATGAAACCCAAAGTCAAATCGAGTCAAATCAAATCATATCATATCAAATCAAATCGAATGCAACAAAACAACATCACATCATTACTCAAAACAATATTGTCACATAACATTCCTGAAAATGAAAGCTCAATTAAGCACATAGTACACCTGAAACACATTCCTGCAGCATAATACAACAAACAAAACAAATGATTTGCAGTTCCCAAAACATAATTCAAAATTTAAATTACACCCACAATAATAATAATAATACACTTGTAATTTAGCAGAGACATTCATATCACATATTCCTGAAAAGTAAAGCTTAATTAAGCATCAGAAACTCAGACTTTACAGTCTATAAGGACCCACAGGATCATAGTAAGGGTAAAGGCGTGACACATGAACACTCTGATGTTTGGTACGGGGAGCATGAGATCGACCAACAAGGTAGGTAACAGGAGTGATCTGTCGGATAATTTCAAAAGGGCCAAAATATCTATGTAACAACTTTGTACATTTACCTTTCTTCCTAATGGGAGTGAAAACTTTAACTAATTGACCTACATTATAAACCACATCTCTATGTTTAGCATCAAATGCTTCTTTTTGCTTCACCTGCTGCTTTGTAATGTTAGCAACAGCAACCTCTCGTGCCTTCTGAATCTCTTGCAATGTCTGTCTCACAAAAAGGTCATTAGACGTAGCTTGTAGCTGAACCTGGTTAGGTAAAGAAGGTTCTCGACCATATATCAAGAAAAAGGGTGAAAATTTAGTAGACACTTGAACACTCGAGTTATATGAAAAGATGACATAGGGCAATATTGAGTCCCAATTCTTCTGATTATTATCCACAAAATGGCTGAGCATATTTAAGAGGGTTTGGTTAAATCTTTCAGTAAGTCCGTTGCAAGCTGGATGATAAGCACTGGTGAAATTGGAAGACACTGATAAAGATCTCAACAATTCTTGTGTCACCTCACTTAAGAAAACTGAGCCACGATCAGATAACAAGGCAGCAGGGGCTCCATGCTTACAGATGATGTTATGCAAAATAAATTTAGCAACTTGAGGGATTGTTGCTGAAGAAAGCGACGCAGACTCGACCCAGCAAGAAGCATACTCGGTCGCAACGACAACATACTTGTGTCCAGAATTGGAGCGTGGGAGAGGCCCAAGCAAATCAATACCCCACCGCTCGCCTACAGATGTAACCGGAATTGGTTGTAATAAGCCTGCTGGTTTCTGATTCTTCGGTCCCTTTCTTGTTTGACAGCTGGGACAGGTTCGGACAAAATGTTCAATATCTTTCTTCATACCAACCCAGTAATACCTGGAGTGAATTTTGGCAAATGTTTTCGAGAATCCTAAGTGGCCTGAAAGAGGATCATCATGACATGAAGAAAGAATTTCATGTTTTAGAGCTTCTGGAATAACCAGCAGATGGAGAGGGCCAGTGGAGCCAGCATTTTTACGATAAAGAACACCTGATTTGAGTGTGTAGTTGGAAACTTGTCTCTGAAGCTTAGCAGGGGCCGACGGAGGATCATGGAGAGCATTAATAAGCTCAAGTAACCCAGTATCTTTCTTCTGATGGTCAGCAACTTCAACTGATGACAGCAAACATGTGGGGAGTTCATCAAGCTGTTCAAGATCACTTTCTGTAGGTTGTAACACAGGAAATCTCGATAGAGTATCAGCATCATGATGTTTCTTGCCAGATTTATAAGAAATGGTATAATCAAACTCTTGCAATTTCAAACTCCATCGTGCCAAACGCCCAGTCAAATCTTTCAAATTATTTAAATAACAAAGGGAGTGATGATCAGATACAATATGAACCTTGTAGCCATAAACAAAACTGCGGAAGTGGGTAAGTCCAAACAGGATGCCCAACAATTCCAACTCAGGAACACTGTAATTACGTTCACATTTAGATAGTGTCCTTGAAGCATAGCCCACTGGTTTCAACACATTATCAATCTTCTGATACAACACTGAGGCAACCCCTAATCCACTGGCATCAGAGTGTAGTTCGGTATAAGCACCAGGAGTATAGTGAGCTAAGACAGGGGCCGAAACCAATAAGTCTTTCAAATTTTGAAATGCAGTTTGCTGATCAGATCCCCAAATAAAACTTTGATTCTTCCTAGTCAACTGAATTAGAGGTTGAGCAATATTAGCATAGTCCTTGATGAATTTCCTGTAAAAATTAAACAATCCCAAAACTTTTCTCACATCTCGAACATTTTTAGGACGAGGCAAATTTTGAAACAACTTTGTCAGAATCAGGTGAAATGCCATCTTTAGAAACTTCAAAGCCTAAGAGTTTAATCTTTTGCATGGCGAAGAAACATTTTTCTGGTTTAAGTTTAAACTTGTGGTGATCCAGACGTTGAAAAACAGCCTCAAGATTTTGCAACAACTCCTCAAAGGTTTTAGCAAAAACAACAATGTCATCCAGATATGCAATAGCGTTTTTAAAATTCAAATCGCCTAACAACTTGTCTGCGATGTAACTGAAAAACCTAGGGGCATTGGCCAACCCAAAACTCAAGCGTGTAAATTGATATTGACCCTGAAAAGTGACAAAAGAGGTGTACTTCTGGCTATCCTCTGCAATAGGTACCTGAAAGTATGCTGACAGTAAATCTAATGAGACAAACCATTTAGCCTCCCCCAAATAACTTAACAAATCATCTATCAATGGTAAAGGGAAAGAGGTGGTCTCTGTAACAGCATTCAATTTTCTATAGTCGACACAAAATCTCATGGAGCCATCTTTCTTTTTGACAAGTACTACAGGAGAAGCCCAGGAGGACTGTGATTCCTTGATAATGCCAGCATCTTGCATCTCTTTAACTTGCTCAGCAATAATTTCCTTTTGTTTATGAGGAACTCTATATGGTCTTTGCTTAATTGGCTTAGGGTTATTTACTTTGATATCAAATTCTGCAACATCCGTAGTACCAAGTTCTTGTAATGTTGTGGCAAAAAGATCACTATATTGCAATAACAAAGCATGTAAGTCAGCCTTTTGGGTTTCCAGGAGTTTACCATTAACATTAAAATTACAATTTGGAGCTGGCAGAGGAGTAACATCGGATGACAAAACAGAATTACTCTGAACAAGTGCAACATCATAAGCTTTAGCTAAGACTGTATTTGCAAACAATGTTTGTGGAACTGAAGTATTATTATGCACTGGAATAGTAAGTTCAGAGGTAGAATGACACAATAACGGTGGAATGGAAAGATTCTTCTTTTGCATTATGTTAAGAGCAGGTTCAAACATAACCTCATTACTAATGGCTGACAAAGGCTTAACTGATATATAGCATGTAGACAGAGGTGGAATTTTAACATCATGCATAACTGCCATTTTAACACCAGAATCTGCACAATCATCATCTAGGAGAGGGTTTACTGCCATATCAACAAAAGGTCCTTGTGTTAGAGTTATTGGTATACTGAACGCATCATTCTTAGAAGATTTCAAGGTTATCAGATTATGTGCATAGTCAATTATAACATCATGGGTCTGCAAAAAGTCATTGTCTAAAATCAAATCATGGGACAACTCTTTCACAACTAGTACATCCTCCTGAAAAAGAACATCATTAATATGGAAATCTAACACAGTGTGGTAAGGGGCATCAAGTAACTTGTTTCCTGCAGTGCGGAGCATCATCTCTATAGGTTTTAATGTAGAATGATCAAGAACATGTGCAGCATTCACAATACTCACTGCGCTTCCTGTATCGAGCAAGATGGAGAGCTCTGTCTGGGCAATACGACCAGGAACTTGCAATATCTGACCTGATAATGCAGACACATCCCGTTGAGGTGTAGCTATGTCCCGTTGAGGTGCAGCCATGCTGGTGGGCGGTGGTGGTGCTGCTACGTCTCGTCGCGCGAGGCTCGGCGCCAGTCGTTTTTTGACTGCGGGAGGCGGCTCCGGCAAAAGCGAGCCAGGTGGCCCTGCCTGTTGCATCTATAGCAGGTGACGGGTGGATCCCTCCGGTTGAAGTCAGATGACCGTGGAAGCTGTGAATGCTGGGAAGTTCTCTCCGAAGATGGTAACTGAAACTGGTTAACTCTGTTACATAACTGTTCCACACGATCAATCAGCTGATGCATAGGATCGATAGGTACGCCCACAAGAGAAGCCTGAGAAGGCTGAGGAGAAGCTGGTAAAGTAATAGCAGGAACAGATGCAGTATTAAATAGAACAGAGGGTGGCGTAACCACTGCAGCCTGAGATTGAGCAGACACTAGCTGTTCACGGTTCTGCATGTAAAACTGTGCCTTGTCCACTCGTCGAATGATTTGTATTACCTCATCAACAGTTTGAGGATTTAATGGCAATAAAGCTTGTACATACAGAGGTCTAAGACCTTTAAGCAAGTGTTTAATTTGTTCCAACTGCAACATAGCTGGTTTGACTTGGTCACATAAAGATAGCACGTCATAGATGTAACTAATAACAGGTTCATCATCCAACTGTACCCGCTGTCTGAGTTTCATTTCCAGAATATCACTCTGGTTTGTTATCTGAAATGCATTTAAAAATTGTGTAGACAGGAAAACCCAATCATGGTGAGGGTGCCGATGGCGAAAAGTTTGAAACCATGATGCAGCAGTATCTCGTAAATAGCATGGAAAGCATTTCAATTTCATTTCTTCTGACCAGCCATTAGCAGCAGCGACCATTTCAAAGTTCTGCAGAAATTCATGCGCCGACAACCTACTGGAATTGTCAAAGTACGAGGGGTCAATGACCGGGCGGCAGACAGCTGATTGCGTTGCATTGGCCACGACAGGCGGATTAGACATCGCTAGTAACTGAGTAACAACAGGCGTACTAACACTGGACATAGATTCTACTTCACTGTGCTCGCTAACTGGAGCAATTGCTATATCAGCTTTCTGTGCAGTACGTGGCTTAGGCATGATTGCAGCACAAAAGTTTACGCAACCAGTAAACAAACAGTATGACCAAGCAATACAGATTACACCAAACTAAACACTTATAGCATCACATGAATGAAAGTAGCAAGATCAGAACATAGCCAAATAAAACAGTTCCAGAAAGAATACAATTAAGCGCCCGCGGCGAAATATCAGAAAATTATACCAACACACGTCTACACAAGCCACTTGGACACAATACCAAGATTTTTAATCAGAATGAACACATGGAAGAAAACAAAATTATAGCTTCAGTGAGAAACCTCGAACTGGAAGTTAAAAAAAACCACGTCACACCTACTGTGACCACCGCTAAGATTCTCAAAAGGAGCAGAATACAGACTTGTAATTTATACTAGCACACCAAACTTCTCTTTTGTCTTTTGTTTTTTTTTGTCTTAAAACAAATGTATCTGATCTGATATACACACGCAAATAAACGCGCCAACACACGTGCTGAGGAAGACTGGTTTCACAAGCTAAAATTATTGCTGAAATGCACGACCACGCGGGAATTACATAACACACGTGCGTACATAAAAGTTACACGAAAAATGTCCCAGAAAAGTGCAGTAAATATCTAGAAATTACAATCACTGGAATATAGTTATACGTTTCCAAACCACTGCTAATAAGCACAGAAAACAAGATTTGCAAACAGATAGCCAACACGTGACGAGCACATTTTCAAATTACAACTATCTCGCTCGTTTCACAACTCAACTTTCACAAAAACATTTTTTTGAAAACAACCAGCACGAACCACTTAGCACAGCAATACAATTTAAAAAGAAATGAAGCCAAAACAAGGGGAAAATGGAGTCAGAAGTTTTAGCGTCACGCCGGCAGACAATGGAAAAATACAAAAATGAGCTCAAAATTAAAATTTCGAAACAGACTTTCAGATATGATGGAAACAAAATTTAGAAGAAGAGAATCACAAATTAAAGTATAAAAATCCTTACCCTTTAGCCAGAAACAAATTTTACATTTTTCGCGACCACGTGGAGAAGCACAAACCGTTACATTTGGAGGGAAAAAAAATTTTGCACTTAAAATCTCAAAACAATCAAACCAATTACTCGGCGCCACCACCAATTTGTCGTATGCCTCACTTATTAGTATTATTTAACTTCAGAGGAGAGCTACTCGCTTGTGAGAGGGATCGTTAAATCAAACAAAGAACTTAACATTACGAGGCAACGACGAAGGACGTAGCTAAAGTTAAATCACAAAGATTGCTATATCAACATATTATCTGGCTGAAGGGAGAGGAAAGGAACTCTATTATACCATAATTAAAAGTTAAAAGGCGTGGATGGCACACAATTTATTGGATGAAGTTAGTTACATACCTTTGCCCATTGCCTGCCGACGAGGACATCGTGTGTTAGCAGTTGCCCGACTGTCTTAACCGAAGCCTACTCACAGAATGAAGCTACGCCAAGTTGGCGTCAGTAACGCCATATCCCTTCCAATGACACACTGCTTCCCCTGAATCGCCCCTACTCAGACAATCTGCCCCCTCCGACTCCGGTAACCAGAGAGCGTCTTAACAAGACTAACATCTGTGCACATGCCACAATATTAATATACACATATACATGTGACCATAAATACTGTCTCAAAATAGCATGCTATTAAGCGGAGCCCTTATATCAATTGGCGGACTATTTGAATGACTCGGAAATGGAGTCGGCAGAACCAGAAGAAATTTTGCAAGCAACGGAGAGGATAAGGCTGCAATTGTTATATAATTAAAATTTATATTGTTATACTTGTCAAGTTGATTTATTTTTGTCACAGCCTTCTACATATATTACAGAAAGGGCTCATATTGTCACAGCTACCATAGGGGTGTATAGGGTCCAAGGGTCATCACCCCGCCGTGAATGGGACCCGGGCGCTACTGCCTGAACTCTTGCGTTTTTGTGTGAGGGCAACTCGCTGAGGATCGGGATCACTAGGATAACCGACGGCTATATGCTAGTATTCCCCTACTCTTAGCACTGGTTGGAGATGATATCGGGTTCATGAAGGGACTCTGAAAGAGAGACTGTATACGAGGACTCTTGCCCTTCGAGGAGTGTGCAGCCAGGGATGTAGGTATGACTGGGGAGAACCTACACTAGAGTATGTTAACTCCCATTTCTAAGCAAATATAAAGTTTATTAGCAAACATGGCTCGCGGCCGAAGTTACAAAGCAATTAATGAATTAAAGAACTTAACTAGAGCAAAGGGAGGTGCACCATGGTGCTTGGCGATGATCAAAAACTAAATAAAAATTGGACCACGTGGGTTGACGCAGGCTCCCGTCACAACACGAGATAGAATCCCCCGAGTGACAAACCGAGGGTTTTTTAAAGTAAATCTGACCAACCAGTCAATGCATTACTTGTTGGGTTAATGTACTGCCGGCGAATAGCAGTCTAACGCCGTTGCCTTTAAGGTGAGCAACTTCTGACGGTAACTTACGTTCGCCATCCGTCTACCGTATAGTAGCCTTAAGTTCCAGGATTTGTAAATCACAATACTTTACTAAAAACATGCACCAATAATATAACAATGCCTACGCCAAATGCATCGCGACGTATTCACGGCACTAGTGATATGAAGGTCAAACAATAACAGACTAGAGCTCACCGTTGCACATATCCAAATGTATTCCACTATTTCCGCACATATCAGCTAGATACTTTATAATTTAATATTCAAGGCTAACTAAAATATTATATGACAATGTTAAAAGTGATTTTATTTTGCTCATAGGATTGCCACTCTTGGTCTTCAGTCGCGTTCCACAAACATTCCTACTGCAAAATAAAACTCGACACTGCCGGGTAGCGCAGTAGTTTCTTTTCCAGCTCTCGTTCTAAGGTTTCGAGGTTCGATTCCTGGGCTCTGAGAGGCAATTTTAAGTCGGTCCGATCCACACCTTCGACTCTGACTTGCTCATGTAGAGTATCCGCAAGCCCCAGTGTGGTTCAGAGTCTATTGTAAAAGCTGTAGGTCCTCCCATTCCATCGCCAACCTCATCGTTACCCTACCATCGGACTAACAGACTCCGCCCTCTGAGTGCCTACACCTCAAAAATGGATCCAATCATCACCTGGTGGAATGAGGTAGCCCACGAAGATCATAGGTCATACATGGGGAGCGTTTGAGACGAGACAACGATATTTGTATCATGTATAACTTTTTGTACACATAATAGTAAAGAGAAGTTTGTAAATGCTAATATTGTATGCTTTTATTGCACGATTAGGTCTGTAAAGTCTATGGAAGAAAAAAAAGTTTGTTGGATTTCGAATAGGCAAAAATTATGTCACTCCGTAGTTAATGGGTATTTTTTATGCATTTTCTATATGTTTTATAAAAATTAAGGGTTATTTTTATGAGAGAATATAACCAGATAAACGCTCTTCCATAACTTTGCAACACTCAGGAGAAGATAATCTGCACAAATAGCAAATTCCCAATAAATGATCGTGTGTAAGTTGTGCGCTCTCGAGTAATATTACATAATGGCACGAGCAACAGTCACATTTAGGCAGTTCCTACTAGATGAGATAGATAAGGGTTAAGCTCCAAGCACATTAAAAGTAAGCGCAGACGCAGAATAAACACAAGACTTTGCATCCATGTTATTTAATGAAAGCATTCACATAGAGTTATGTAAGGCAATAGGTAATGCAAGATAATTCAAAATCCAAACTGTAGGGGACCTTGACGTCCTTGTCTATCCGATTTAAAATAGCTTATATGCCACATAAAACGAAATTACTCCTAGATCGAGCGTTTATTTCTCCCCTTTGCATGACAATACTGACATCTCACATCTCTAAGACGATGAGAGGTAGTGCTATCAAGCAAATCATAACGACTCATACAGTAATACTTTCATAGTATATAAAATAATTACTGTGCCATTCAAGCAGCCCTAGCTGAAGATTCGGAGTGATGGCACGGTCTTTTTAGTGTTAAATATTGTAGTGTAGCCTTCTCAAAGCTAAGCCACAGGATGGGTACATCCTTTCAAAACCAGTCTACATTACATTTTATGCATAGCATAGCATAACTGTAGCACAACTCTTCCATTACTTTACATTCCGCTTGTGTGTAGCCTTTCGGAAACCTCGAACGCAGAGCGTATAGTAGCCAATCTTCCATGCCACGTGACACCTCATGGATTTTTATAGAGTTACCAATGTGGTTCTCTTCTAAATGCAGTAATCCACCTAAATGATCTTATTACTAACCTCCACCCCAATGTTAATAAAGAAATAATACAACCACCCTAAAAGATCCCTGCATGTTACAATGATATAAGGTGTCTTGAACAGTCATTTGTTCTTCTTCTTAAGACAATTTTTATATCCTTATAAATCTGGTTATTTACAAGTGTTTTATGATATTTTCTTCAGTACCTATTGAAATTCAAGACATTTTTATTCTCTATAGTAAGTATCCAAAAGGTTAAGGGATAGGCCTGGGAGAGCAATATTATTCCCCCACTGAAAAGCTATAAAAGACGAATGAAGTTTTCTCTTGTGATCCACATTTATTATTTTACCCCTTATCTTCATTGCTTTACGGGGGGCACATTGTTGTGAAACCGCTTGTTTTGTAGGAGGAATTTCTCACTGCCACTCTGGCTTGCTGGTGAAAAGAAGACAGTAATAACGCTGTCTGCAGCGTTACGACGTCGTAAAGTGTGGCTTCCTTTTGTCAGCAAAATTGAGGGTGGTGGAGTGAGAGGACTATCAGCATATTGCAGCATTGATCTCTCTCTGGCAAGTACAAAAACGAGAATAAAAGTTATGAAATATCCACCATTTGTGTGGAAAATGTCTTCATCTGTAGGGTTTCACAGCAGGAGGGTTCAACATGTGTTTTTTCATCATGTTATTTTAACAAAGGTTGTTTTCGTATCGCTAGCGCTAGGAAGTTGTAACTGAAGGAACAGAGGCGCATTTTTGGACATAAATTAACATCAAAATTTCTATTGTCAACTCACAGATATCAGCCAGAGAACTACAAGGGCCATAGTTGAGTAACTTCGAGCTCTTACAACAGAAAGAAAAAAATAAGAATAGAAATTTTTGGAAACGTTCGTCAGATGTATTTGGGAAGGTATAAACATATAACACTAAATATTTCGAAAACGGATAATGCTACGAAAATTTAGCATAATTTTTGTTTGTTTTGTTTAAAACATTAACCTTATTAAACAAAATGCCATAGACCCTTGTAAAAATATGTCAAACACATTATATTTTAATCAAAGTCGTGAGCTCCTTTTGAGAAAATGAAAAATTACAAAAACGTATTGTTGGAAAGATTTTGCGATGGAGTTTTCTTATAATCTTCACCTGGCATGCTTTTATCGAGTCTGATTTAAGCATGATATTTGATAACTGTCTGAATTTTCGTTTTCCAATTATTGTGCTGTTCACACACACACACACACACACACACACAGAATGTTTTCCAAACACGTTTTTAGTGGATTTGTGTACCCCAAAAGATACATTTCCCGTTATATTTGTATATCAAATTTTTGAGTGGAATGAGAAAGTAATAACAATTTTCTAAGGAAGAGATTAACTTTTTTGGCGTGTACAGTTGGCAATTTGTAAACTAGGGCAATGTTATTGGTTTGAAGTTTTCAGTACTTAATCACTCAAATTTTTAAGTGCTAAGTCATACTTTTTGACACCATGCAAAGAGTATTATAGAATTACAAAGCCGTTACATGGCGACCGGTTTTTTAAAGATCCCATTATCATTTCAGCCTCAGGTATCCCTTTTGTACCTACAACAAAATGCGTACCGAGAACATTTCTGCACACGCTTATCTCGATTGAAATGAAATAGATATGTGTAGCATTCGCATGGCCTTCTCTACTCACTGTTTTACAAAGTATTCTTACAAAAGCTTATTCTTCTATTTGCTTCTTTTGTTTAATTGCCCCATTTATATTCCACTTTTAACTACAATGGTCTTATCGGAGCGTCTTACGTTTGCAACATATTGTTACATGCTGGGGTGAGGGTCAAAAGGTTTCCAGAAAATGAATAAATTTAATTCACCCCAGCACGCACATGGGGGAATGCAACTCACTACAGCAAGAAGACCGGGACCTTGGTGTGTAAAATTTAGAGGACGGCGTGGGATTTTACATTACATAAACCATATTACCTGGAGTTTATTAACAAACATTATGAACTACGAAGAGAGGATGGAGGGAGATGCCTTGAAACCGTGGACTGACCACGCGCACGTCTTGCTACAACGACTGCTTTCACTCAAGTGATGCTATCTATATCTCCACTCCGTCCATGTCTAGCCACACCAGCCAGGGTTGGCGTCATACCAGAAAATTTCAAACAAAACCCTCTCTTTGGTGCGTTCCGCGCCAAAGGAGGGGTGTTAAGTTGAAAAATCAAAGAAACCCAATAATGCTATGTCCAGTAGCGAAAATACAACACAACAGCGCGTCTGGTAATGACAATGAACTTACTGATAAGCATAATATGTCTATCATTGGATTTTAACATTATATCACACATACACATTTACACTTTCATTCATACTTCCAGACTCTAGGGAGTGGCTAGAGAAACATTCTCACCATCCAGCTGGAAATCAAATCCGACACCTCTCGCACAGCATGCAGATGCTCTACCGACTGAGCTATTTGCTTTTGTTAATCAAGATAAACTTTCATTACACATTTCGTTATAAGTATAAGAACAGGTGATAACTAAAGCGATAGTTAGATTTTTAAAAAGCGGGTCGTTATGTGAAATTCCATGAGCTTTGCATGACCATGAGAAAATCGAAAAGCGACTTATCATTTGAAAAATGTATAAGTTCTGTAACTTAGTAGTAATATAAAGAATAATAATAAAACAATAACAAAAAATATCTCGGGAATAATTAACGCGACAAAAATTAATTTGGTATTAATAGTGTGCTTTAGCGAGATCGAGATTCTGTGTTAAGTATCGTTTTCTCTATCCTACTTTTAGAGAACTTCAGATCCTTCGCAGAAAATTTAAGATATATCTACATTTTATTTGCATTTCAGATATCTTTAACATGCATTTTAATCATTGTCGTTAGGGTCTGTATTCATAAAAATAAAAAATAATGAAAATGTTCCCAAACAGCAGTTTGATTTTGGAGGATTTTCTTGAAAATCTTCAAGTTACATCTTGGAAGACCCTGAACTTCGATACTTTAGTGTTTAACCGAAGTTTGGTTTTTGAGTTATGATGTCCGGCGGCGCCGTTGCCGAGTGTTTAGACCACTCGCCTCTCACCGAGGCGGCCCGGGTTCAATCTCATGGACCCGCGTGTGGGATTTGTGGGGACAAAGCGCCGTCTGGGCGGGTTTTCTCCGGGTTCTCCCGCCATTCATTTCACTAACTTCTCCACACCTTCCATTTCATTCATTTCACCATCATTTCGTTTCATCTACTTCCTTCCTCCCATACCAGGCATCAGGCTGATCACCCATCCTGAATATTCTGTCCGATCCATGAGTGTCTGCTTCTCGACGGGCCTCTGACCCCAGGCCCCCGCCTGTAAGTCCTGGGGGGGTGTAAGTCCTACATACGAGGAGGTTAAACAGAGAAAGAAGAAGAGTTATGATGTTCACTGACACTTAGGCACACGGACCTTTATCTGAAAATGCTTGTTTTTTATGCAAGCAGACTCAAAACATGTATTTCTGGTAAAATCTCTGTATCGAAATCTTGGATAGAATGCATTACTTTCTGCATTTACTATAGCTAAGATGTTAGAGAAAGTAATAAATTACAGTGGTTAAAGAAAGTCACATAAATGTAACATCAGAATTTATTCTCTTCTGGAAATCGAATACGTTGTTATCTTTGAGAATGAAAGAGAAAGAGAGAGGAAGGCACTCAAGGAAAATAATAAGAAATATTTCGTGAAGAGAAATATAAAGTACCTAACGTTAAAGGAACCGTCAAGCTAACAAATTAACAAGAAGCTGAAAAGGTGCTTTAAGAACGTTGAGTCCTTGAATAAGGATTCCACAAAGAATACATGAGCTGTATAATAAGAGGCTACAAAGAGGACCTGAGAAAAACATATTCATTTGTACAGCAAGTATGCAAACGAGGCAGAATATTATTTTCAGCTTAAATGGAGGGGGAAAAGACCTAGAAATTTCCTGTTGCTAAACAGTCACACCGAGTATACGGAGTTGGTGGTAACGTTGAGACTTTCATTCGGGAGGAATTAAAATTAAAATTATTACTTCATTCACTTCCCTTCTGTTTTCTTTGATTGAGGAAAATGAATTTCCTTATTGGTTTTGAACGGTATAGAGCTACACAGCGTTCTTTTTGACGCGTGGCCGTATTACAGTGAATTGTTTTTTTTTTTTGTTTTTTTTTGTTGGTTTTTTTTTTTTTGCAATGCACTGCTTCTAACCAGTTCTGTTCCCTCTCCGTGTGCTGGCTAATCGGTTGAAGCGAAGTCTCTACACAGAGGTTGCTACATTGTGAAACTATGTGTTTCAGTGATATAGTTTGTTAGCGCTGCTGTAATGCCAAGAAGTCCATATACTTCAGCACACAGAATCTTCATGTATGACTCCTATGTGACAACACACTTTTGTTGATAACTGAGACGGCGAACTCAGTGCACTCAGGACTGAAGTCCACCTCAAGAGCACATTCGCTTCTACTTATGGCTGAACCAGTTTCCCAGTTCAATGATGTTATAAGCGACCTACACTACAAAATGCCCCAAAACGAAATGAATGAGTTATCCGTCGCATGGACCCAGTGTCAAAATCGCTCAAAACCATGAGTGCGGATCTTTAAAATCAAATAAACGGTAGGCTATGTTAAAATTTTCCATTATGGCATGAATTTGGCAAGTAATTTATATACTTCGCATGTTAATAGCTTGCGCCATTGCCCATTGTAAACAAAATAAAGAAATTGAGTTTTATTAATGGACGCTCTTAAACTACTATGGTTCTAAGCGTCCCATTCTATATTGGGCGTGAAAGACCGGTAATTTAACTCGGAGGTTTCTTTATTAGGTTTTAGGTTCTTTTGCGTGCCGTAAATCTACGACCACGGGCTTTACTTCCTTCCGAAGGAAGCTATGGTAAGGATTTTTACGCCCGAAAAAAAATTCATTGCCCCCCCCCCGGGCTTGAACCGCGACCTTAGGAACCAGAGGCTAGCATGGTAGCCTGGACCTCGGAGGATGACTTACGCCATATGATCAATAACATTAAAATGTGCAATAAAAGCTAGTATTAGTCGTGCTAACAAATATTTCTAGTAGCAAGTAGCCTAGAGTTTAAGCTTCAATGGTTAATTTGGCGAGTAGTGTCTAGCCTTTCATTCATACGCAGTGTAACGTGGATTGAATCTTACCTAGTAGCCTACCTCGCTCCCACTGCACCTCTTTGGGCTTGGAGCTGGAATGTCATCAAGTTTTAATAATAATTAGAGAATTAAAATATAATATAGTAAATAGGAGGTAGATAAAGTAGTTAACATTTGAGTTCTGTACCTGTATTTCAGCATATAGATAATTAATCAATAAAATATAAACATTTATTCTAAGATATGTAAGGTAGGAAGCAATTAAAACTAACATTTATGGTTCATTAATAATTGCGTAATTATAATTGTTATTTGAGGTGGCAAAATATTAAAGAAGAATAAACAAATTGGCTTCCGATGTTAACAGTTTTATATAATTCATATTTGAACCTGTATCACAATTTTCTGAGCGTAAATCCACTCGTAAATCCATGGAGCTTAAATCCATGGCAGCTTTGCCGAAATTTTCTTTTATTTCAGGTCAACGTTACTCGATTACCTTTTATAACATTCGTTAGCGCCTTTACGTTTGTGGAACATTTAATAATTCATACTGTTTAGACATGGGGACCAGTAATGAACTACAGCTGTAGAATAACGTATTTATTGTCATAAAACAATTAACAAAATGTTTGAGATATCTAATTGTGTGTCAGAAACAGTAACCTTTAATCTGAATTTCCTATTCGTTTTCTTCCCTTCTCTGTTTTACGGTGAATCCCTTCTCTGTTTGTGAGCAAGCTAACATCAGCAAGTTACAAGAAAGCAAATGTTGAGCCCTGGATTTGGATCTCTTTGCCGACATCCATTCTCTGTTATCTTTAACTTGATTTATGAGCAAACGTAAGCAGCGGTAGATCTCTCTTAGACCAGGTGGAGACTCAGGACAGGCTTTTGAGTGACCCTTCTGGGATTTCACCCGCAGCGAAAAGTAAACACTAAAGCGAAAAGGCAGCCTGTATCGAAAATGTTTACGAGAATAGTTCTCGATCAATATAAATCTGGCTTCTCGACAGAGATGGATTCGACGCTGTTATCGTGCTATTGCATAGGCAATGGGCTTCGTTATTTCCGCACAGCTCCGTTCGTTCGCTGGCATACAGTTTCTAAATTTTCTGATATGTATTTTGGTAATCATAAATACAAATTTTGCTATGTACATCAGTATTCTGTTAGCTTTATTACCAGATGTCGCTGTCACAGAGCTTTTGGATCATACTTATTTAGCAGAAACACAGATTTTTAGTTTCAAAAGATGACATTACATATTAATGTAACAATATTCACACATAAATACAGACATTTTGCAACAATAACAAAAAATAATCATTCTTTTAACTTATAATAGCTATCATAAAAAAATTACATAGCGGAATTTCTAAGTCGTTTAACATTTGGAAATAAATTCAATGAATTTAATACTTTATAGAGGATTCTTTACGCCTTATTGCTTCTTAGAGGTGTGATTTCATATTTTAAATACTTTTCAAGGTTTGGTGGTGTATTTTTAACTCTTTTTTTCAGCAGTCTTCCTTAAGGTGGTCTTTAAAACTTATAGAAGCATTTCTGATTTAGTTCATAATATCTATGTTATTCCTGGACCTGTGTGAGATACCTATTTTATTGCTATATAAGAAGCAATCTCTAAAATTGTTGGTTTATGTAAGCCTAGAGTTTTGGGTGGTCATGTTAATTTAATTTAAGCATTTTCTTATCCCTAATTTCTTTGTAAACTGGTGAAGGTTTTCTCACAGGATATGAATTATTGATGTTTGTCCATGGTGTTCTTAATGGTAACTAAATCTCCTACTCTTTTTGCTGATGAACACTGAGGTAGAATTAAGAAGCCATTTATGGCTGTGGTGTTGTTTAAATGCATTATTGTTATTATTATTATTATTATTATTATTATTATTATTATTATTGTCCCGAGTTAACTATACAGCAGTAAGTCCCATCTCAGGGTTGCCGTAATCAAGATAATAAAATAATTTAAATATATTCCAACCTCACTTTTATTGCTAAGCTTGTTTAATATAAATCAAATTTCAAAACTATAAAACAAATATTAACGTACACCTTGTTCTCGCTTATGTGTTGGGTTTACGCTTCAGACTGTAACGACAAATCATATAAGCACGTCCGTACTCGAACAATGGCTTTCGCGAAGTGTATAGACAATTTTCTATTGATAATTTCTTATTTTTCACAGTGATAAATGGCGTGAGAACTAAAAGAATACATAAGGCAAGAAATTCGCTCATTTCGGATATTGAACTCTCCAGTATGAATGAACTTTTCCTGAAAGATACCAGAGATATGCGTTCGAGAACAGAGTCTTTCCAACATCTCTTGTGATAAGGAATGTACACATTACTATTGTAATTGTAACTAATTATGAGAACGTGAGGTGGTTACGGGAACATTATAACTGTTTCGCTGGGAGTCCGAGTTGCGGCGGCCACACTGTAAAGGAAAAACATTATAGTATTACGAATAGTTAATTCAAACTTAATGTCTAACACTTTACGCCTACAGTAATTACAAATTTTGCTGGTGTTATTGGCAGCTAAGGTTGCACTTCCATTATTACTTCTTACTGTTTTCTATTTTGACTAATCTCATTAAAATATTCAACTTTCATTATTTTCTAATACTGTCTTGTGAATTACATTCCTACCTGCACGCACCATGCATAGAGTTTGTTTTAAACAAAAAGTGACTTGTGACAGTTAATGGAGTGGAGTGTTTCCGTGTGGTTGTTATGATAACCATCTCCTCCGCTATTGTTTTAGCCAGTAAGGTTCCATCATGTAGATGAACTGTTGAAGTTCACAAATACCAGCTCAAGACAATAATGGCATTCCTTACAGGACATGCAACAGTAAGGAAACACTTAAGTAGTGTGTACTGTATCTATTCAGGACTGTATCTCATCATTTAGGACACAGGATTGATGGATAAAACTAATAATTTCATAGGAAGTACAGTAAGCCAATGGCTGCAGTGCATACCGGAACTTACGCAGAGGGACCCTTTGAAAAGAAAGAAAGAAAGAAAAAGAGAGGAAGAGAGAGAGAGTTCGTGAGTGAGTTCTTGTCCAATACCTGATTATTCGCCTAGCCATTGAATCACTCGTCGCTCTCTGGAAACACTGTCGTGAAATGTGGAAACATTTGTGCTTGGAGCCAGAGTCTCTTCAGCACCTAAGTGATTCAGGGCCTAGGCGGTTAAATCAGGTATTGGACAAGAATGGAGATTGGACAGTTTATTAAAATAATGTCCAGTAAATGTGTCCTCTTTGAGAGTAAAAGGTATAATGTAGTTAAGTTTTACGTTATGTTGCCATTAAGAATATTTAAGTGATAATATATATTATAAGCAATGACGAGTGAAACTATTGCTTATATGTGAATAAAACAGGACACTACTGCATGCGCGAAAAGGTAACAATATACACACACCTCCTCTTTGCTATACATACTCCACCTGTGAAGACCAGTAGAATGCCTCCCAAAGCTGTGGTCACAGCATAAATGGAAGCGTGTGTACATACACGTTACATCCATTTATATTAAATATTGACTGCAGAGACTTTATTAAATATTGGTAATTGCTGATTAGCTAAAGGAGAAAATAATTATAATTTAATACTTCATTCAAGGGTTAAATATGTATGTTTACATTAAAAAATGTGAAATATACATTTCCACTGGAATACACATTTATATGCAGTATCAGAGTCTGGAAAATATACTTACAAAAGTATATTATTTCTGCATACCTTTAAATACACAGAAAAGAACAAGTATATCGCATATATGTTCGGGCCTAATAATGAGAATTGTTATATTGAAGTCTTATAATAATGTTGGTCTCTATACAATTTTTTGCTGAATTTTCTGGGGAATATATTTTAGTTTTCGTTATCCTCTTCGAGTATAGCTTCTTCGTTATGCGTTATAATTAGATTTCCAGGTGTTTACTGATAAATATTACCAGCAGAGATGAAATGAATCATTAGAATGTCTCATCTCCATTACTCGGGTTATCCACTGCCCCTAAAAAGACCAGACCAGTTTATGTATGTAGCAGGGAGGCCAACTCGTTGCAATGGTATGTTGCTAGACAGTATCTATGGTAGAAGACCTTGAGAGCAAGGTTATATAACAAGTTCATGTTATAAGTACGATGCACATTTCTGTACTTTTGATGTGACTTGTGGTGCTTAATGGGACTAGGTAGTCTGAACGCACGGAAATTACTCCTTAAGTGTTTTAAATTACCACTGCTCTATCAAGTTCTCAATGGTTTTTCCTGCAAAGTTTCTAAAATACTCTATAACTCATGCAAATTCAAGTGGTTGTTTTTATTGATAGCTTATGTAGTTGTGTTCTTAAAAAGCTTTTCATTCATCAGAAAAATAATAAAATTTACTCTCAAATCATGTGATTTCATGTACCTTTTTCTCTGATACTACTTAAAATACAGAATCACACTTTTGCATGCTTATTCTTGGTATTATCAGCTATCTTCTGAACCTCAATTATTTAGTTATGTAAATCAGTTCACTAGAAATTGAAAAACAAATATTTGCAAACTCAAAAAAGTAAAAATGAGAAAAATTTGCAATGACGTTGCTTTCTTAAGATCGCTAATATACATTATAAAATTATAATTGTGGTTCAGAAATTTTAACTGTGTTGTATGCATGTACTGAAAATTTCAGGTCTCTACCTCTCATGCGTTCTGAGAAAAAGGTACATAAGCATCCAAAAATGTTGTTTTGAGAAAACTGAATTTAAAGTTTGAACATTAAAATTCTGACACACACTTCAGTATCTACATTCCAGGATCGTAATCATCTGCACCTTCATTCCTGGATTGCTTCAGCTTTTCTGATTGCCTTCTCTTGGCCTTGGCCTCTTTGTTGATTCCTGAATTGTTCGCTGGGTTCGTTCGTTGTTGAAAGATACAAAAATGTTCTAAAAAGGGCGTTGCATGACAGCTTTAAAGGAATGCAGACTGGCATTTAAATGGTATTTATATGTCTTCAAAACCTCTTAACCCCCCCAAAAGTATATAGTTTCTGAAACTGGAAATAATGGAGATTTTTATTAGTGCCTAAAACAAAAAAAATTTATTTTTCACCATTTCAGAGTACCTTGTCCCCTTAATGCAGCGGTTGCTGTATATCAGTCCAGTCGGGAATGTCGGTCTTGGTGCCTTACGCCAATCCGTGTAATTGTATAGAATTGCAATAGTAATAACTTATTCATCAAGTTGCATTACTTCAGGTATATAACCATCATCCGCCAACCCCTACCATGTCCTCCTACCTTGACAACTTACCTACTAAAATAAATAATGGAATGCCTCCATTGAGTCTACGATCTTGGAGTTATACACAATAACGTTGCGGTTTTTGGTGCTGTTGTGAAAAATGTAGTCAATAGCTACAACAATATTGATAAAAAATGATTCCGTAGCTAAGGAAAAAGTCTTGATAAAACACAAAGTTTAAAAACGCCTTTAAATTTAATTTCAAGGACGCCTTGATTATTGTAAAGCTAACATATTTAAACAACCTGGTGAAACCGCTTATAAAATTCATTCTGTAGGAATATCTCCATGTTGTTCAACACCCACTACGTATAATGTTCGTTTTATGCAAACGAATGCATTTATACACCCTTTATGGTGTCCTCTCCAATCCCATACATGCATTTATGTGCGTATACTTTGAAGCCGAGCTTGAAATGAGGATAAGTTGCCTTTATAAGCGAAACTAACTTTGGGTAAATTACCTTCATTAATTAGATCGGGTCACCTACATATCCTGAATATATCATTAGCAAGATTGGGGGTTCAAAGTCCCCTCAAGCGGGTGTGTTCATGCATTATTTAAGAGACATATATCACAAGCGGACGTTACAA
The DNA here is from genome assembly GCA_030765065.1 of Deroplatys truncata. Classification (NCBI taxonomy): domain Eukaryota; kingdom Metazoa; phylum Arthropoda; class Insecta; order Mantodea; family Mantidae; genus Deroplatys; species Deroplatys truncata. The sequence goes on from CM060986.1 coordinate 68,427,561, forward strand.
AGATTCTAAAATTTGTCAGCTATCACGACGCCTCACTGTGGTAATCAGTGTAACTGGATATTTGCCATGCAGAGTCCACGACCGACCACATTTCATTCATTAGCAATATCCATCTCTGCCCCCTTCCATAACTCACCCCTACTAATAACAACTACGTCCGCAAACGAGATCTTGCACGTTTTGTATTTAATCGCCCACAGGTCTCTGTGTGCACATGAACGTGCACACATATATGTGTTTTATAATTTCAATCAAGCCCACTGGATTTATGTCAGGGATATGCCTAATCTGGGAACATAATTACGTTTCCACTGTAAACTAATTTTCGAAGTGGGCGTCAAAAGTTTTGTATTTTACTGCAGGATTTCCATGTATTTATAAATGCTATTGGGATTAGAGTACGTTTGTGGAATCTGTATATTTTCAGCTGTCCGTTGTCCTAGTTTGTTTTTGAAACCGCTAAGGTTTGTTTTGGAGCAACAAGGTCACAGACGCACTCGTAAAAATTGTAAGATTGGCTCCGCGCAAGAAGGAAAGTTGTAGAGTAGTACTAAGGTAGGCGGAGCTTGAGTTGAGAAATAGGCGTGCCGTCTAACCAAAAACATTTATGCACACCTTCGTGTACACATTGAGGCATTAACTATGGTCATATATACCATGTGTATAATAATGTAAATTATAATGTAAAATAATATTAATAAGTAAAATACTTGTTATATAAATAGATGTTAAAACATAAGTTTTATGTATGTGTAGGAGTTTAGCTGGAGCTGTGGAACATTTGTTAAAAGCAGACAAACTTGTTTTGTTAGAATTAGGGCCCAGGCAAAAAGGACTTGTAGGGGGAAGTCGCAAAAGCAAGACCTTGAGTCATTGTGTAAGAGAAAATGCAACAAGCTAACACAACGAATATTTTTGAAGAGAGGTCACATGTTTGGAAACAACGAATAATACCCTGGTAAGTTTTCTAGAATGTTACAAGCTGAAGTAACTCAGCCAATAAAGTTTTATGAAAACAATGTTTAAATGTGTAAGTTTAGGGAAGTTAGAGATAGCGTCCCCAAGCATAAATCAGTTGTGTATAAAGTGCGGCGATGTGCAGAACATACGTATAAGCTATCCGAAGCAGGAGTCACAATTTACCTAGCATAATATGGTGGGAACGTTGAAATTATATCAATTTGAAAGTGCAAGTTATGAGAAGGGAAACAAAGTATAGTTTAGGAACGTGTGATAACTACTACCATTATTACTAGACCACTTATAAAATACGTGATTACTAAGCGACCTATCTACAGCTCCAACTAAGTGAAATATTACTAAAGTAACTGTGTAGCTTCTTACTAAAGCCGAAAATCGTGTGTCATTAAAGCATTGTGTTCTTCTACTGATTTAATCTTGCGTTAGTGTTGTTACCACATACTTTCCTTCCCGTACCATACCCTGATAAGTTACATGCTCTACCAAAAACCCATACAACAGCAACCGTGGCAAGAAGTATAATAACATCATTAACAATTTAATAGTGACAACCAAAACACCAAGATAATCCTCCGGGATAATATATTAATTCATATATTAATATATCGACATGCGGACATGCTGCGAGTTATGCTCACAGCTACGAGGGTATACCGCAACATTCATGCATACATTCATGGCCCTCTCTCTTCAGAATTAGTCTGGTGATCACTCGTGTGTTATTTTAAGCGCTCAGACACGCTTGTGTTAATAAGATTTAGCGGTAGTCGCGAGGGATTTTGCCGGTAAGCATTTTAGCGTCTTTGCAAGTTACGCTTCTATTTTTTTTTTATTGCGTGAACAGTTGTTTCAAACCGTAAAATTAGTAATGCAGAAGTTAGCAGGTATACAAGTCAATAGTTTCGAATACTAAGACTCATAAACGGTTTCATTCTTTATCTTCAAACGGTCGGCAACTCCCTTCAATAGTTCAAGTATTGGGTCACATTAAATTTCTCAGTCAATTTAAACTGATGTTATCCTTTAAAATATACTCACGCATACTCTGAGAAAGTACTCATAGCTCTACCACTGTGGCAGCTGGCGCACGAGACAACAGAACGAGATAACGACAAAACATCGGAAGCAGATAAAGTACGAGTATATGCTTCAAAACTGTGGCTCCATCACGTGGCTTTAAAAATTCACATAACGTAGTAGCTTATCCAGGTTGGCGCCTCATAGTGATGCAATAGGCTATAAAGTGTAAAATAAAAGTCCGATGATCTTACTCCTTGAGCTACTTCTCAAGATGTTTTTACGTGTATTAAACCTTTTCAACTGATACCGGTAAAACTTCAAAATGATCTTAAATATTAGAGATAGCATACTTCAAAGACATTTGCAACGTTACAAGTGGTTTATAGTTAGGCACTATTAGAGCTTTGATAACGCTACGGTCGGAACTCGAACTAAGATCTTCGAGCCTATGTCCGATCTCTAATCTTTGTACTAAATAAAACGTGATGGAATTGTCAACAGTGGGTTTTAAAGTTGAATAATTGTTAATTCATTTTCAATGTCCATAAGATACACAGCTTGTTCTCTTATAGTCCTTATACCGAGCGAGGTCCTGGGTTCGATCACCGGCGACCGCCCACTCATATGTTTTTTCGGTTTTTTTCGGGTCATCAGGCGAATGCTAGAGTGATTTCTTCCAGCCCCGGAATCTCCCTCCGTTTTGTTCCATTCATCATTTCATTCATCTTTCATCCGTTAGGTCTGTTTCAGGGTTGGAAGTGTGGCAATGGTGTTTCGGTGCGGCGTGGCAAAGAAAAAATGCTATCTGTGGAACTTTCTCCATCCCTCGGCCTTCGGCTAGTTGCCGAGGTATAAGAACCGCTCCTTCAGAAAGGGACGCTGGACCCTCTGTTTGGGGCGGAGTCTCTGCTTGTCCGATAGTCGGGGCGTCTCAATCTAGAAAGTGTAGGGACCCTTCCTTGCTGTGCCGCCGCTCCTGATTCCGGCCGCCCGGTGTCTCCTCTCATCTCCTCTTCCCCTCCGGGGCGTCTCCTTGTGGGGCATAGATAGAGTATCATCCTTGGATGGTGCCGAGTCCCCTTCGATAGTAAGAGTAAAGAGAATATTCCTTATTATCCTAAGATTTGGTTATCACTCAAAAAAAAGATATAGATATTCACATCCTGAAAGTAGACGTGAGGGTGCACTGTGTCTGAAGATACAAAATGGAAGTATAGCTAGGTATTTATATTCTAATTAGTAAAATATAATTACACAAGAATCTCGTTTCATTCATTAATTAATTTCCAGTTTATGCGGATTGATTTTTGCTTAGTTTTCACCACCAAAATAGCGTGTCCTTTGCTAAATACATGTGAATGTACCTATATTAATGTTGGCATCGCAGCTACCGTAGAGATCGCCGTCGGTCGTATGCTACAAGCTACACAGAACAACAAAACTAAAGTGTGAGAGATTGTTTTTTCGTTTTCATGACAATCTGACGGCCATCGTAGACTTCTCCTCTGGACGCCTGTCAGCTGTGATTTCTGCATTTGCAGTACTCCAAATTTCACTATCGTACATCAAAATTTGTATTAATTTAATAGTTTCTTTCCCGATTTTGGTTAATCCAGATTACCTTCAGCCCCACCTACTACGAATAACCTTGTTCATTTGTGTTTAAATAGAACGGCTCCACATTTCATGAGATTACACAAAATAAAACCATGTATATGTTCGAAGAAGACAAATTTTCGCAATAAGGTGGGCGTACATTATTTACCACAAATATTAACTAAACAAAATTTAAAAGATTTTTAAACTCTCAAAAGTATTCTAAACGGGCCTAGTGGCTTCTTACTAGCTTCTTTGCTTCATCTTTCATATACCTAGAATGCTGAGGAAGTATTGTGTTCCACTAAAAATTGGATGCACCTTTTGAGGTAGGTACCATGAATCTAAAAAGAAACCACTTTTAGACGTAGGCGTGTGTGTGTGTGAATAGCATTATTATCTTCCGGATCTGCCAAAGGTGACAGAAGATTTTTAAGAAAATCACCCCCAAACTACCCTTTAGATGGAAAGTGTTTTAGTTATTTTTTTATTTCTCAAATGGCTCTAACAGTTTGCGTTAAGATACCATAAATTTAAAATATTTGTATAAAAATATATATATATATCCTGATATTTTCTGGGCATAGCCTGTAGTCCTCTTCAATCATAATGAATTTTGTATAAATTTATATAAGTGGTAAACCATAAGAGATAGACTAAAACTCACCACACAAAAAATGCAAAACTCACATTTGTTTCAAATAGCTTTTATGTACCATCAGCCATTTCCCAGATCTCCATTGTTATTTGTTTGAATGCCTTTATAATTTATTTAAAGTGTTTTCACCAATCAGTCGTTTTTGCTATGCCATGAAAACAGCATGAAATTTCAATGCCGGCATATAGCGACCCAGTTTTAAAAATTTGTTCAGCGCTTCAGTGTCCTGTATCCCCTGTGTATCTACAATGAAATATTTGTTCTTCTACTGCATGGTTACAGGCTAAAATCCTGTTCCGCAACAGAAGTTGTCTTTATTAAAATATGTTGAGTCGAATTATTATTACTCATATCACAAAGTCATTTGGTTTTGATGGCCGTAGTAGAAGAATTTTCGGAAGGAGACATCCTTCTATCTTCAGCTGGAGGTGCCGACTAGCTTCAACTTCCTCTCCCCAACTCCAATATTTTGGTGTATTAGTAGGTATTATAATGCCAGACACACTATTGCGTCGCATTGGCGGCAGCATTGTTGAGGTAATTCGGTTATTTCTTTCGGCTTGTCTCAATTTCCGTTTTGTATGACACTCTCTACTTCTGGCCGGCGAACCTAGCCAGAGTTGGAGAGAGGGGGGATGGATGTTAGCGTTACTTTCTTTGTGTGTGAGCGTCAGTCTTAGACTTGGTTGGATAAGTGTACAAGGAGTAGGCATCGTGTGTGAGGCATCTCCCCTAAATCCTTTATTCCCTCTGTGCAATGTAGGGCCACTAATTGTTTTATTAATAAACCACAGGTAATTTGAATGATGTGAAATTTGTGTATAATGTGTTAAAAACCCCAAACCTTCATCGAAATGTAGTCACCAAGGTCCTGGTCCTCTCGCGGTTTTTGTGCTACGTTTCCATGTGCGTGTTGGGGTGATTAAAATTTAATAATTTGCTGGGAACCTTTTGGCCTTCACCCCAGCATGTAACAATATGTATGGTAGAAGGTGAAATCGCTGCCCTCTGTTGAGACTGGTTGCTACTTGAATCATTTTCTTTAGTTCCCGTCTATGCTGGAGCCACTGCCATTCTGTAGTGAAGGTTGAGAACTCCCATGTTCTCCCTCACATCTTCCTCAAGCTGACTGTATAAGCTGCATCAGGCATCGAATGGTGGGATTTAAAAGTTCAAAACATTCTGAATGTTATGATAGATAAATATTTTCTCCATTTCCAATTGTGAAGAAACATAAATAGCCTTAACTTCCTAGATGTCACGCCCTATCTCACGATAGAAGTCTCGAAGTGGTTGGCAACAGCAGATTTATCCAAATTATTTTAACACTTCTTTCATGTTCTCCCAAACGTATTTTCAAATTCAAAGAAGTCGTCTCTGCCATCATTTCTCGGGACGTCCTACATTTTGCCACCCAGTTGGCTTATAATTTAGAGCTTGTTTTGACGGTCTAGGCGTATCTGCGCTGGAGGTGTTCTTTCAATTTCATATTCCTGTGTCTTTTCAACTAGGTTAAGATTATTTTAGGTTCCGAGGTTTATGAGTAGGCATAGGAATATTTGAGCATTAAAGCCAGGAAGGGAGGAAATAAGGTCGAACTATCGTTGGACTGCAGACAGGACGTCGTAGATGACAAACCACCTCCTTCCTTCTGGAAGAATTTGCAGACAGCACTCGGACTAGTCTTTACCTTCCTGTCTTGACCTCTCATGTTTTGCATTCTTTGTAGTGCAAAGGTTTGACTAGATAACTTGAAGCCAACTACTTAAAACTTCTTATGACTATTTATGAGTTAGTAATCATCTCCCCTGGAGGGCTACCAACCCAATCGAAGAAAGAATCTAGTGGTGGGTCTGCCACCTCACTACATAAAGAAATATTTAATGAACCTCTTCCGCAAACGTTTGTCTTTATTGAGTTGAAGTGGATAGAAACATAAGTCTCTTACTCAAAAACCAAAAGTCGGTTAAATACCAAACTTGGTAGTTAAATGAAATATCTTCCAAAGATGAGACACGAAGATTTTCAAGAGAATCCTCCACCCAAACTACCCTTTACATAGATCATTTTTCGAAACTTTTGATTTTCTATAAATGGCTCTAACGACTTTGATTAAAATGCCGTATATTATGATATTTACAGGACAAAAAATGTATATCTTGAATTTTCTCGAAATAGTCCGCAAAGTCCTCTTCATTCGGAAGCAATGTTGTATAGTCTTGTATAACTGGTAAACGTTAGCGACAGACTCAAGCTAGGTACTTAATAAAGTAGATTCTCTTTAAAACACGCAATTTATTTCAAATAAAGTTTTGTAACATTAGCCATTTTCGAGATATCTGTTATTAATGTTTTGAATTCCTCAATTCTTGTCGTTTTTAAGTCCTGCCGATATTAATTTGTTTCTCGCGATTGCATGAGAAGAGTATAATATAGTCTAGTTCTTAAACATTTGACTATCGCTACTCTATTTGTATTTATAACGAAATGTGTAATGTATATATGTATACCTAGTGGGTAGAGAACGCATTGCATTCCACCCAAAAATGTGATACCGAGATTTCACAGAAAATACGTTTTTGAGGCCCCCGAATCCCAAAAAAAAGCATTTTTAGAAAAGGACCCCTGTGTATGGGGTCAGCATAACATAAGAACGAAAATTCTGATGAACACCAAATTTGATATTTAGGTTCAATACCTTCCAAAGATGCGACAAAAAGATTTTCAAGAAAATCCCCGATCCTAAACTAACCCTTACAAGGAACATTTTTCGAAATCTTTGATTTTATAAAAATGGCTCTAAAGATATGCATTAAAATACCATGTATTCAAGATGTTTACATGACAAATAAAATATACAGAAGTTGAAACTGTACAATTCTACAAAACCAAGCGCTGTAGAAAGAAATGCCTTTAATAAAAGCTACTTGATATTATGGGGGAAAGTATTTGCCACCAGTCATGTTTTATTTGGAGGTCCCATTTTAAAATTTAATTGACCCTAAAATGATCATAGTAACGTCCTCCAAACATAACACGACTAATGGCATTTACTTTCTCCCATAATATCAAGTAGCTTTTATTAAAGGCATTTTTTCTACAATTCTTTACAGTCTCAACTTAAATGTCGACCCTGTATATCTTAATTTTTTTCGGAATAGTCTGTGAAGTCCTTTTCATTTGGAAAGAACGTTGTATAACCTTGTATAACTAACTGGTAAATGTTAAGCGATAGACCAAAATGCACTACACAAAAAATGTAAATCTCTTTAAAAACACACGATTTATTTCAAATACATTTTTTGCGGCATCAGCCATTTCCGAGATATCCGTTATTAATGGTTTGAATTGTTCAATTCTTTGTCATTCATTTACAGTCCTGTCGACATTTATATGTGTCTTGCGGTTGCATAGGAGTATACAGCGTTCAGTCCTTAAACGTTTGAATATCGGTACTCCACTTGCTTTTTTTTTTATTTATGGACGCCTTTAACTGCTGTGGTCCTTAGCGTCCCATTCTATATTGGACGTGAAAGACCGGTAATTTTATTCAGAGGCCTCTTTATCAGGTTTGAGGTCCCTTTACCTGCCGTAAATCTACAACAGGGACCACCGGTTTTACTTCCCTTCCGAAGGAAGCCATGCTAAGTATTTTTACAAAAAGATCCACCGCCCTCCGCCGGGTTTGAACCTGCGAACTCCGGAACTAGGGTTTAATATGGTAGCTACTACACCACGGAGGACGACACTTACATTTATAAGAAATGTGTGATTTAGCTACTCCTGCAAAGGCTTGTCTTGGTTAAAATTAAGTAGATATAAAAGAAGTTTGCGTAAGAATAATTTTTATACAAATTAATAAATGATAAGAGTAGAGAAAGTTGTGTGAATGTAAGGCATCAGATTTTTTATAAATAGATTGCAGAAGCTGTATAAACATAAACCACGTGAATGTAACGCGTCAGACTTTTTTTTAAGTTCATCCTATTCTTCTACCATCCTCTTCTGTTTTGTTGCAACAGCTAATTAGCTATGACACATTTTGTGGTTGGAGTTGCAAACTTTGGAAAACAGGGAGAAACAGTCCAACAGTAAACAGTTTGAAACTAAAGCTGGAATTCTAACGCATTCTTTAATCAATATAAATTTCGCTGAAGACCGAAGAAAACTTAAGAAATGCGTTTATAGTTAAGCATTAATCATATTAATTTCTCTGCTGAAATTTGCTTTGATCACTCCTCAATTTATAGAATATATTCCTATGAAAATCTAGAACGATAAGGTTATTTCCTATCTCTCTCTTAGCATTTCATAATTTTCGTAATGGTTTCGATTTGAAAGCAAGTCCTGCGTCTCTCAGCAGCGCTGTCTGCATTTAGTTCTTTTTCCATTAAGCTATATTTTTCCGATTGTCTCCCCTTCCTTACATATCAGGTTTCTTTATTATCTAGCGACGTCCATGGTTCCTTTAGGGAAGATTTTTTCCTTTCCCCACATCTCACAACGTCTGACTCAATTGCAGCGGAGAAACGTCTTCCTATAATGAAACTTGACAACGCTAAGGGCGGGAATGAGAACAGCTGCTATCTGTAGTGTATGTAGAAAATTTACTACAATTTTATGCATGAAAGAAGCAAGAGTGGTGATTTGCTTGGTCCAAAAGAATCTGTGCAGTATTGTAGAACACGCGTTTATTTGTTTGTTCTTTTTTAATGAAATTCGGAATTCTGAATGGAATTTCTGCAGCCAATATACATTTCTACAAATGAAAGCACTTAAAAAATGCAATAAATTTCATATACGATTGTCTCTGAGATCAAATGATCAGCGTTTTGGCTTCTCAAAACCAGAGGTATGACCCGCAGAGTCTGGAAGTATGAATGTGAATATGTTTAATAGTGGAAATTAATAAAAATAACGTTAAGAAAACCTACAGTTCAACGAGTAACTCCATCAGTTGTTTCTCAAGTCAAAATTCCCTAATATAGCCACAGAAGTTAAAGGAGGTTATGCAAATGGAGCACACATTGTTGGTTAAAATCCCCATACAACCTTGTTAAATTTATTTTCTTAAAATGCATTTGTGATTTTAAGTAAAAACTAGCAGTAATAGCTCAGATTTATGTGGTTGTGTTTAATGAAAACACATCTTAATTATTTTATTTTAAATGAAACACGTCAATACTTTACCTAAGTAACTTTTCAAAATACAAGATTAGGAGAAAACCTTTAAGCTAAAATATAAGGATTATGATAAAAAAGAGATAGAACATTTCCAGCAACGAATTAGATGATTATCAATATTAAATGAAATAACTGCCTAAGAATAGTTTAAGGAAAAGTACAATGATGCAGTGCATAATTTTTAATATATAATTACAAATATAAAGATAATGACAAAGTGTCTTCTCTTTGAAATAGCTAAAAGTATAATTTACTTAGGTTTGCATTATGTCGTCATTGAAAATACTTTTTTATCCAAAAATTGTGCAAGACAGTGTTTAATTTACTTGTATATTTGAAATAGACAGATGATTTCAGTAATGTGCAGTAAATGTGTCCTTTTTGAGAGTAAACGGTATAATGTATATCAGTTTTGCATTATGTTGCTATTAAGACTGTTTTTTCGTGGAGATATTGTGCAAAACAAGATTTTATTTAGTTATACACAGACACACAGACACACATATATATATGTATATATATATATATATATATATATATATATATATATATATATATATATAATAAACATAACTATTATACGTGATGAGTAAAGCTATTGCTCAAGGTCATAACTTAAAATATGCATAATCTAGAATTGTGCAGTAAAACTGCATGCACGTATAGGTAAACAGATACATATGCCACCTCCTTGCACACTCCACCTGTCAAGGCCAGTAAAATGCCTCCCAAAGCTGCGGTGACGGCATAAATGGAAGCGAGTGTATCTGATATAAGCGGTGTTGTAACAAACTTCTGCCAAAATTTATCAGATTAACACTAGTTAGGAAAACAAGCTTTTGATTAATTAATAAGAAACGCTAAGTGAACAGAAAGTGTTACGACGGCAGGCTTTTAAGTAAAGTTGGAACGTATAAATATATTTTGGGAAAGTAACGAAAACCTTATTAAAATTTATATTTTAAAAGCTACAGAGAATAAAATATACAGATGTTGTACGTTGTTTACATTTATGACATAGAATCTATAAGGATGCTAAGTAAAAACATTGCAGTGTTTTATTTTTTATTTTACTTTTTCTAGCACATACCTAGTAAGTATAGTTTAATGTTGAAATTTCACCGCAAATGCATCTTTTGAAGCCCAATGAAACCAAAATAACTTTTTTAATAAGTCCGTGTTGTGTCTGTAGGTGTGAACAGCATAACTTAAAAACGAATATCCGAAAAATACAAACTTGGTATTTAAGTTCAATATTTTCCAAAGACTCAACAAAGTGTTTCAAGAAAATCTACCCAACTAAAGTATCCTTTATGTGAAAAATGTTTCTAAAAGGTTGATTTCCTTAAAAAAGCACACGAGTTTAATCAACATAGGTACCATATTTAAGAAATTGACATGCCAAATAAAATGCACGTCTTGAATATTCTAGGAGTAGCCTGTGAAGTCCTTTTCATTCGGAAGGAATTTCGAATAATTTTGTGTAATTTTAAAGCATAAGAGATAGAAAAAAACCTTACTACACAGAATATGTAGATAGCTTTAAAACACAAAACTTATTTTAAATAATTATTTCTGGCCTCAGCCATTTCGGAGATATCTGTTGTTATTTGCTTGAATTTTTCAATGCTTTTATTATTTTTAAGTGCTGTCACTCACTTTTAATATTTGACTACAGTTTAGGTTTCCCGTATACTCAATGATGCCCGACCATAAGTGAAATAGTGGAGAGCAGATTTACCCCCACGCATTGATCGCGGAGCTATGACGTGTATGACGTGTGCTCATGGCAATCATAAACTCTGTTTGGTTACCTTGGAACCTGCCATTGCTATCGTGGTCAGTGTGAATGAAGCGAAAATGCTTCATAACACAAAACGAAGGAGGTGGGTCGACAATGTGACGTCTTTATAGTTCATAAGAGAAGAGGTTAGGCTTTGCTGTGTATCCTCCTTTTACCTACGAGGAAATGTGTATGAAACTATTTCTGCAAACGTTTATAACAATTAACATGAAGTAGATTGAAATAGAAGCTTTTATAATAATAGTTTTTCGAAGGTATACACATATAAACGATGGTAGGTAGGCAAAATCAAGTGAATGTAAGCCCGTAACGGACCTAATCGACTGATTTTAGTCTTCAGTTTGGTTTCTTTCTACTATTTCAATTGAAATAGCAGCATTTTATTCGTCACCACAAAACGAGATTATGTGTGTGTTCTGACGCGACCATTACAAGCATTACACGTTGGAGATACTTTGCTTAACAAAGAGAAAGAAGCCACTGTCGCCACCTGCGGGACGACAAAGAACACTGTGTAATTACATCGCGGAGAAAAAGGGGTGGGGCTGCTATCAAAGTTCCTTTCTTTTAATTTTGGCTCCCGCTAGGCAGCAAGGAGGTAATAATTAAATACAATGGCGTCGTTAGTAGCGTTCTTGCGCCCGCCTAGCTCCGCTGCTCTCTTCTCAGCTGTGGGGAAAAGCAAAAAGTGTAACCTTACAACGTAGATGAATGAAATTCCTCAGCTACAGAGCGCAAAATACTTCGACGTCTTGAGAGACTGATTGTCCAGGACATAAATTGCATTCTGGCGCAAATGAGCCTCGTTCTAGAGAGATCATATTTCAAGAGGCACTGAACAACAGGGAATTAAAACCTACTGTAACTGCCAACACTGTTGGCCTTGAGGCAGTATTTTTAACACTTAAATGATTTCAGTCTAATTATATAATATAAATTCAATAACAGCCCGCCTTAAAGCAATATGTGTCTGTAACAATATATAAAAAATGTATATAATAGTCATTGTATTAATATTTATATTATTGTATACATTTTCAATAATGTTATGTGAATGTATTACGTAATTTAATAATTTAGGAGCTGTGAGAATAATAGGTTAAAAGTTGCTAACAATGAGGTAGCCTTGAGGCAATAATGAATTTTAAAGTTTAACAATACTACTTGTGATTCTTGGAAGCAATAATGTAATTTTAGTGGCAGTTTATAAAAATAGCCAATCAATAACCAGAAAAAGCTTTAGTTAAATAAAATTATTCTGTTGGATTAGGAATAGCCAATCAGAGACTTAAAATACAGAAATTTACAAATTTAGGCGGTAGAAATGAAGTCAGTTGCTTGTAGACAGCGCTCATAACTGGACGCGTTGCTTGTAAACAGTGTTCCTACCAGACGCAAGATGTGTCCTCGAGAAATTTAATACGTATTCGTGTGAGACAAAAATAATTTACGTGTTAAAAAGTGCAAGGAATTAATAAAATAATCTCACAGCCCTCTATATCAGTGAAGTGTTATTAAAAAAATCGTGTCAAGCATTAATAAATGGAGTAAAGAAAATACTTAAAATCTGGCAAGCCTACACTCTTCAGTCGCACTACAACCCTGATAAGACATCCATGTTTCTAACAATAATACTAATGCAGCCTAGGCAAACATAAATATATAATATTTAAAGACACAGTCAAATTACAAAGTTAATGTTTTTAAATTTTTGGACGAAGGCTACTGGGTACCATACGTGCGGTTGCAACTACTTCAAATTCGGCTCCCCAACAGTTGAACTACAATACAACTCCTACTTAAAATCGGCTTTCCATACGTTAACGCAACAAACTCCTACTTCAAATTGGCTCCCAAAGCGTGGGGCAAATAACGTAAAGATACTATCTACTTCAGCCTGCAGTAAAGCAAAATTCTTGAATTAGGCAGTGGGGAGGAAATCATTCAAATCTCCATGTGTTTCAATTAATCATATCTGCGCGCTAAATGTTTCAACATATATAATATCGTTAACTGTTAATCCAAACTATGCGCTGTTGCAATTGTTTACTCTTTAATGGTGCTTGATTTAAAACAGCATAAAAATGTGAATTTTTATTTCTATTACCAATTAATTTCTCAATTAATTTTCTCCACCTAATACTTTCATAAGCACATTATTCTAAAACCTAAACGCCCCAAAGGTTAATACAATGTTGAGAATTTTTTCTGCAAACTCAATTTTTGCATCCTTAGGTACATAACTATTTAACTATTAAAGTTAGTGTTAAAAGTTACTGTACCTATACAAATGAATAATGCGTTTAATATATTAAATTAATACATTTTATTTTAATAAATTACAAACACATGAAATAGCATACGGACTTTTCTTTCGACATTTCAAAATTCTGCAAAATTAGTTTAATACAAAAGTATAAAGGAGTTGTTCATTGATTTCCTCACGTTATGTTTTTCCAAAATGTGAAATAGAGAACTTTGAAGCAAATTTATGGCAGACAAATGATGAGAAACAAAGTTGATGTCAGTTTTTGTAATTATTTTTAAAACATCTTGTGTCATATGTTCGAATGCTACTTAAGTTGAATATATATGTTTAACTCACCGTAATAGAACAATGTTTTGAAATACCTTCACTTTCCAATATCAGCCCAACAAGGGAAGTTTAAATGTGAAATGTTCAGATTCAAAGAGCCTTGCTGTCATATTCCACTGTCTTTAATGGTGTACGGCTCTATGTTATGAGCAGGCAGAGGCGTTTTACTAGGTAAACCATCAAGTTAGAAATGCTCGAAGGGATGGTGGCGAGAGAAGGTGGAAATGCTTGTAACCTTGCACTGTTCTCTGTAAACAAATATGATGTGTAGTTTGAAGGTAGTAAGGATATAGGATAATTCAGCAGAGGGGGACACCTCGCGCACTGCGACCAGCTTGATCTATTGTGGCTACACTCCCCGGGAGGCAGGAATGAGGTGAGGGAGCCATACGAGGTCTCAGGTCTGCAGACAGGCCCACAGAGACACGCAGAAGTCCATAATAATCTCCAGTTTTAACATCCACACACCAGTAAAGGTGAAGCATCCCGAGAGAGGGCGAAGAAGTGACTCTAACGGGCTGAACACCGCACCCTGGCGTTCACGCGGAGAAATCTTTCCCATGCGCAAGTATCCACGCAAGTATCCAGCTCCGCAAGACCTGAAATCACAAAGAAACGTGAAAAGGGGAGAGGAAATGGGGGAAAGGAGAAGTATATTGTGGCATGTGCACAGATTATATTAATGGTAATACGCCCTCTGGTTACCGAGTCGAAGGTTGGCAGTTTATCTGAGAGTAGGAGCGATTCAGGGGAAGCAGTGTGTCATTGGGGGGGATATGGCGTTAGTGACGCCAAGCTTAGCGTGGGTTTTCTTAGCATTCTGTGACTAGTCTTCGCGTGAGCTGGACGGATAACTGTCTACGACATGGCGTCCTCGCCCGGCATACACATGGGGTAAGCATTTGTTATAATAAATCTATTAGTCATCCATTCTCTCAACTTTTATTATGGTAGAATAGAATCCTTGCCTCTCCCTTCAGCCAGGAATTATGTTAGTGTAATTAAGTTGTGAATCTAACTTTAGCTGCGTCCCTTGTCGATGCCTCGAGTTTAAAGTTCTTTGTTTGTTCAACGATCCCTCTCATAAGCGAGTCGCCCTCCTCTGAAGTTAAATAATTATTAAATATGTGAGGTATACGACAATATCACCCCGGCATTCACCTACGCGACAGAGGAAAACCACGCAAACTCCCATGGTCAGAGTGGGTGGTCACCGGGAATCCAACTCGGGACCTCCCGAATGCTGATTACAGGTGTTACCGCCTGAACCATCCCGCTTGGTAAAGCAGTACACCCTACTTCGACAGGACGTAGACCAGAATTAAGAAGCATTAGGAGGGATGAAAAATAATGTGTTTAGCTATTGATAGTGTTTTTAAACTGTTTTAAAGCAATATCCGCTCTTATGAAGCATTGGGAAGCATGATCTGAAGATTATCTGAAGCATCTGAGGAAACTGAAAGTATTCTTTTCTCATTGTTGCTTTCCAATGATGCCAGTCCTTGTGTTTCATTGAATTACAGGTTGTTTGACATGAGGTTTTATATGTCATATGAGCTCTAATATTCCGTCGGATGGTTTGTCATAGTGCTGAAGTGTTCCACGTCAAATTCCGCTACAAACAATACTTACTGTGATGATGTTTTTGATGTATGAACTCTTCTTTACTTTAGACATATTGCCACAGTTCTCCACTGGTCTATGTTTGCATCGAATAAATGGAGTCGCAACGAAACTGTCTGTTGAGTTGGGAGAGGGGAGTGTGCGTCACAATACTTAACGTCAACAATTCTTCGTGCGGTATGAACGGGGACATATACTCAATAGAATGTTGAAAATAACATGAATAACTAATAATTTAAAATAATATTGAGAAATAGCTTTACTGTAAAATAACTTGTGCAACAGAATGTGATTATTAACGAGAAAGCAAGCATGTGAGGAACAATGTAATTAGCAACCAGGCGGGTAGCAACAAGGGCAAAAATCCACCGGCTCACACACGTTAATACACACAGGTTTTAGGCAAAGTCACAGAGGTCCAAGGCTATAGTGAGGCAGAGATAGAGGTCCAGTCCCTGGAAATTCAAGGGATTTGGAAAAACAGAAAAAAAAACATAATTGTAGAGTGAGATGTGGGTTTTACCAAGAAGCCAAAGGGAAGCTTGACTTTTAAAATTAGAATATCTTATTTTCACAGCACGGTAAATAGATAACCAAAGAGAGTAGTTGTTACATATAAAGGCGTGAATTCTGGCGTCTTAATAGTGAAATATAAAAGGGGAAGGGGATTTAGGTATCCCCCAAGTTTAGTTATCTCTCTCTCTATCTCTCTTTCTCTCTCTCTCTCTCTCTCTCTCTCTCTCTCTCTAGTAGTATTAGTGATTGGATTGTCAGGGATATAATACTATGAAGTCTGGTATTTATCTTACTTTTCGTTTTTTGGTTATGCGCTCTCTCTCTCTCTCTCTCTCTCTCTCTCTCTGTAGTAGCCTTGGTGATTGTCAGCGAAATAATACTGGTACTTATCCTACTTTTCGTTTTTTAGTTATGCTCTTTCTCTCTCTCTCTGTCTCTCTCTCTCCCTCTATCTCTCACTAGCGGTCTTGGTCGCGGGTTCAAACCCGGTGGAGGGCGATGGACTTTTTCGGACGTAATAATCCTTAGCATGGCTTCCTTCGGAAGGGACGTAAAGGGGATGGTCCCGTGTCGGAGATTTACGGCACGTAAAAGAACCTCAAGCCTGATAAAGATGCCTCTGAGCAAAATTACCGGTCTTTCACGCCCAATATAGAATGAGACGCTAAGGACCACAGCAGTTAAAGAGCGTCCATAAATAAAACTGAATGCACTTTAATGTAATTATCAGTGATATAATACTGTGAAGTCTTGTATTTATCCTACTTTTCGTTTTTGTGTTTATGCTGTTCACAGACAGACAAATACATACACACACATGGATCTTTTTGTAAAGATGCTTTTTTGGATTTAGGTGCCTAAAGCATTTATTTATGATGAAATCTCGGTATCGAACTTTTGGGTAGAATTCAATGCCTTCTCTAAAACGCTGTTCTCCTTTACTTCTTCAATGGCTATCCTGGAAGTTTCCCATCTCGCTTATTTATTCCTTTACACGTGCTTATTTCAGAATCGTTTCTACCTGAGCTAGGTTACAGAGATGCACATTATAAATTATCCGCAACGCCGAACCTCATTTTCGTCCAGCATATGACAGCACATTCTTCCCTATTTACACCTACCTCTTCCTCCCATGTCGGTCTCATTTCTCTACGCTTTTGTTCCGCGTTAATGAGTCCGTTTCTGTCCCCTGACTATAAATAATCCCTTACCTTTCCACCTAAATAATCCTATCAGTCTCATTGCGCCTCTTATCTGTGTGATTTCTGAAATACTCTGTCCGCATCCTCAGCACCTGGAAGATTGTTTGCTTTAACGTAAGCTACGAGTATGATGGAATAAAAGTGTGTATGTGTAATACAAACGACGACGCTATTGCGGATGTACCCTTGAGAATACTCCAGTACCAGTGTTGGCATTATTATTATTATTATTATTATTATTATTATTATTATTATTATTATTATTATTATTATTGTTATTATTATACTTGTATAGAAGCCATCGTAATTTGTTTACCCTCCAAAGTTGATTGAAATCAATAAAGTTCACTTCTATTCTGCGTATCTGAGACGGTGTTTGGTTTTCCACTTATGTGACGAATGTCAATCTAAATTCTGAAGTGTATTGCAGTTGTATTTGTTGTCGCGGCGATGCTCTTTATTTTTCTAGTTGAAGGCATAGATTATAATAATGCCTTTACACTTTGCAGGTGATTCAGCAGAATAGCCAAATGAAATAATATTGAGGCTTTGCTATGCTTCACAATTATATACATAATACCAGCATTTAGAATTTAAAGATTTATAACTTAAATAAAATCAAGCAATGTGAAGTATGGACATTAAATGCCACATGAAACACACATTATGAGTGCGGTGTTTTGGATAGCGGGTGGGGGAGCACAGTTAGGAGGTAGTGCTTACTTGGTCTGAAGTAAGTGATGAGTAAAGACGCGCTATAGTGGCTGTTTTCCACTATATGCATCACAAATTCAGCATACTGCGTACCCCTCCCACCAGTTAAAGCTATACCTAAGAAATAAGCCCACCCACCATCCTGCACACACATCATACATACTTCAAAATGTTTAACACCTTTCTTATTTCTGTTACTTTTAGAATTATGGGGACTAAATAATTGCAGATCTTTGTATATTATGAATTTGTATTTCTCTTATTCTGTAATGGGTAGAAATCAACTAGGTTTTTGATCTTTATAATGTGTTAATTATAGTACAATATGAAATACTTAATAATTAAGTACCAACAAAATTCACCCCTACCACTGCCACTACCCCTCTGTTTTGTTCTTCGATTTACCTACAGTCCAATGAGCTACTATCTTATTAGCACAGTGTCGCCGTAAGTGTCCGACCCACCCCAATCCATTAAGTTGAAGGGGGGAAAGGAGGAGAATGGCACGAATGTGACAAAAGACCTGACTGACTTAGAATAACATCTAAACAATCTCTCTCTGTCATTCACATGCACACACATGGCGCATTCCACTATGGCGCATTGGCACTTTTTCGGACCATGGCCTCTCCAGTTGCTCTCCAACAGCCTAGAGGATCTTGCGCTGCAGCTCTCCAGTTCAGGATCTTAATGATATGTGCTGCATTCTGCTGAACTCCGTCTTTCCATCTGTTACCTTGTCTTCCCACAGACCTTCCTCCTCCAGAATCTCCTGAGAACACCTTCTTTGGGATTCGATGTTCCTCCATTCTTACTAAATGGCCGCTCATTTGAGTCTCTTGTCCCTTATGACTGCGCTAAGAGTATCTCTCTATATAAGGAATACAGTTCGTTATTATATCTAATTCTCTATTCTCCTTGCATATACACAGATTCATAAATCCTCCTCAGAGCTTTCCTTTTGAAGGAATCGCTGTTTTCCACGACTTTCTTTTGATAGAGTCCACGTTTCACTTCCATGCGCTATACTGCTTGTGAAGGTTTTGTACATTTTCTTTAATCTCTGGTTCATGTCCCTGCTTCTGAAGAGCGACAATACTGCAAAGCATGCTCTATTTGCAGCCTGTATTCTTAACTGAATCTCTACCACTTCCTTATTTTATTGGTTAGATATATACCAAGATATTTAAATTGTTTTAGTGTCTCCACTTTGGATCTCTCTGGAACAAGCCGTTTGTCCGTATATTTCCTTCTCTGAGCTTGTGACATTACTTTCGTCTTTTGTTTAATAATTTTAAGACTAATCTCCTTAGATTCCTGCTCAAGTCTTCGAACACTCCAGTCCTCATTGTTCTTTGCACCAGATTAATGTCATCAGCATATCCTGCTATTTTATATATAAGTGCTCCACTGGAATCCACCCTTCGCTGGTACTCACTGATTCTAACTAGATTAAGTAATAGTGGTGCTAGTCTACCTCCTTGTTTCACTTCAAATAATTTACCTGTTTCTGCTGCATTTCCACTTCTGCCATGGTTTTCTTCATGGTTAGTTCCGCATGACGTACCCGCTTGTCTGGTATCTTAAACTGTCTTAGAATTTGTATCAGCTTATCCATATCTATGGAATCATAAGCTTGTTGAAAATCAATGAAAAGTTGTATCACATCTATGTTCCATTCCCAATACTTTTCGAGAACTTGTTTCACCCTAAATATCTTGCCCATTCCTGAAGCCTGCCTCACCATAAAATATATTCTACTAAGAGTTCTAATATTCACTCCAATATAGAGTTAAATAGTTTATACCTGTCAGTAGCAGTGTAATACCCCTATAATTACTGCATACCAACTTATCCTCTTTCTTTATATCGGACATATACACACTCATATACACAAACTATAAATTCTCACCCTTATAAAAGTTCTCCACACAAAAATTAACTACATTATATACATTATCTTCTCTCTAATACCACATGCTTCTATTAACTACGTGCCTTTCTTAAGTCAAGTTCCTGGTCTCTCCTAACGGAGGCCAGAAATACCTCCGGTAATAGCGTTTCCTAGTATCCTCCGTTTCTATGCATTTTGCAATCTGCAGCCAGTATTCTGGTTCTGCACGTTACAGGCATGTCCTTCTGGCAACGTTATAAACACCAACACCTATCGTAGTGCACTACTGAGAAGTTAAGCAGCAAATTGTGAGAGCGTTCGCGTACATGACCTCGCGGGAATCTGGCTCAATTACTCGTCACCTTCTCGTAGCAGCCAAAGCCCTGTAATTCGGCCACAGGGGATGGTAGAAGTCATACATAAAGAGTAAAATAGATCTGACCATTCACAAATTCACGAGGTTGGTATAATCGGTGTCAATCACCGAGTCTAGTCGGAAACGCGAGTCATAGCATTCTGTTAATCATCGTGAATGACTCTCACCACTAGTTTCAGTTCCTTCAAAAGAAGCTCCCTTGTTCCAGGTCACGCTACCCTTCAAAAACAGTGTCAATAAACAGTGGCGACCCCGTCCACTGGTTATTGTTTGTGGAGGGGTTAATGTGATTTACATGGAGGTTGATTTGATTCCCCATGGCAGGGGTAAGAGAGGTCTACGTCCGTCCTTCTGTCCACCTCCATGTCCGGCAGGTAGCCGGAGTGGGAGGTGCCCATTGTGTATTCAAACTCATTTGTTAGCTGTCATGGCGATGCAAACCCATGTTGCTACACAATGAAACTCATTCATCCTACGTATAGAGCGAACATCTGACGTATCCTGTTAGTAATCTATCACGAAAAGGATACCCGGCCACCTACTGCAACAATGATGCATCACAATAAAATCTCTTTTTTATATAATACGAAAAAAGAGAACTAGTAATGGATATTGATTCTCAATAAAAAGTCAACAAAGCATAGTTCGCTCTGTATTTAAAATAGCTGTCAACAATGGTCACATATGATGTTGGGTGAGGTCGACAAATTTAACCCCGCAGCCCAAAATCCGATTTCCTCCAGAATTATCGTTATGGTGTAGATTACTGCCATTGTAACTGGTTCGCAGTGCTTGTTGTTCCGTATTTGTTTTTTGCGTTGCAGTATTTGCCTTTGTTCATGCAGCCTCATAACACGAATCGGAAAGTCAAATCCTATGAGTAGCGATAAAAATATTCCGTGAATGCTTTTAATGGGATTCTGTTCTGTTAGGGCTGAATAGCAATTTGTTTCCTCTTCATTGATGTGATATTTGCATTAGGTGCACCGTTCGGATAATGGAACCGAATTCGCTTTCCAAACGCTCCCACTTTCTCACGGAACTATAAAATGTTAGTACCAATAGCGTCGCTACATACAGCTTGAATTGCAATTGATTAAACGTTATGTCAATTCCATAAATAACAGCAATGAATAATGAGTATTTAGAATGGCAGGCCTTAACGTAGGAATGAAGACATTAATATTAAGGTTAATAAGCTTAATAACATGTCTGTCTCTGTTTGAAATACACTGCGGAGCAGAAAAAATTACCCAACAAGGAACGAGGAGATTTAAGTTGATAATGAAGTGCATAACTTTCGCTGGGGGGACAAGAATAAATTTATAAGGAAAAAATAAGAATAAAAGGTATTTGGAAGGAAAAAGGAAGAGGAATGGAAATGATATTAATGCTGTGGTGTCACTATTTATCGGGGGGCATGATTGGTGGCATGGTGGCTGGTACCGCCGTAGCAAACCTGCGGTTTGTGGCTGATTACTAATGTTCGCGGAGTCATCTGCAGTGGGGATTAGGTAACTGCCATGGTCGAAGCCCTAACAGCGGCCTATGAACTGTGGTGATGAAACAGCTTCTTGATGCTCCGTGCCTGGGCCCGTTACTTCTGGGCATTCTGGGTGTGCCCAGGAAGATCTGGACAATGCTGTCGTGTGTGATGGTGTGGAAGTCAAAGTCTCCCTCGGAGGTATCGAGATATAGGGCTGAAGTGCCCTGATCACCCTGTTTGCATGGTCTGTGATCCTATCCCGAAGGTAGGCGTTTCCCATGCGAATGGTGGTGCGGTGTGTTGAATCCATATCTCTGATGGTCTTCTCGTGTGCTATGTTATGTGTCTGTGATGGAGTTGAAGTGCGTGTTGAACTGGTCTTCAAGTGCGGTGAGGCGGCTGGAAAAGGCCAGCAACCTGGCGTGAAGATCCTGAATTGCTTCAAGGATAATTTCGCTCTTTCCAAGCGTCGACTTTCTACCCCCTTCCCCCTCTTCTACAATTCTAATCCTTGATTGACAAGTTGCTTATGTCACAAAATGGCAATGAACAATGACGTGATAATATTAGTAGTTCAAAAGATTTTCTTCTTCTTCTGCACTCCATGGATTAGCTAGTTCCGACTTTACAACGTGTCTGACAATCGTTTTCTTGGTCTTCCCGGGGGTGTTTTTCCTTTAGGCCTACACTTTTCTTTGGATTCGCTCTTTCGACATTCTATCACAATGCTGTCTCCGTTCATTTCTATACTTTATAATTTTTTCTTCCAAGGAATTTATTTGTAACTCTTTGCTTTATTTATTCATTTGAAATGTTGTCCAAAAGTTTACATCTCTTTATTTCTCAGGAATATCATTCGGCAGCCTGTTCTTATTTTTATCAACTTTCGTCAACGATTATTAGCATGTTAATGAACAAAGGTTGTTCTAAAGAGACAAAAAAGGGCGTTATCTTCTCGCGTATTAGGGAGTCATCTGTCTTGAATTCAACATGACCCATATGTACATCTATACACCAAAGTGACGTTGAGAAAGACAAGTTACGTCGATCTTCGCACTTCTTATTAGAAGACTGCGCCGCGGAGGTGGCCTAACTGTATCTGTTGGTTGCAGTCCCGGGTTCGATGCCCGCGCGGGTTATAATGGACCGCGGTGCAGTGGTAATTGTGTAATGACAAAATGCACTGTACCGGCTTTATGTCCTTCGTCCGACGTGGCTTCGTCTTCATTAGCAAATCCCGTAGAAAGGTGAAAAAAAAAATAATATGATTTAACCCTCAGTATTGCCCTGGCTAGTTGCTCTCAGTGGAGATAGACGCATGGACTTTGCCTACTAAGACTGCTAATAAGCTTGTTGACCTCTGTAGTGGAGCTAAGGAACTCTGAGGAGAATTTACTAGTCATCACAATGTTTGATTTACTGCTATTTATTATCAATTTTTCATTCTAAAACACTGAATAATGTTCCTGTTCAGTCATAGCTCTATATTGAACTCGTGAATCCCAAATGCGTTGTTGATTAATACGCGATAGTCACACTTACACTTCGGCAAAATGCGGATACTATTTGCGCGCCCACTTTGCATTACGAACTAGCGTGGATTTCTCGTCTGTAACTGCAAATCAACACCTAAATATTTCTCGAGTGGAGGCAAATAAGGTCATAAAACCTTTGGTTCTAATTTAAAAGATCCCAACTTTCTCTGCACTTGGGAACAGCATATTTTCTACAAAACTGCAGAGTTTTGGACATCCTAAAACTAGAGAAACAGGAACATTACATATAAGACAAATATTATATTACACAAAAATGACTATTTACACGGTATCCACATTACACATCTGTATCATCCATATATCAAATTAATCATTAAATGAATTGACACGCTATAAAATTAATCCTGGCACATTCTGTCTCAAAGCGACTCCCTTCCTGTCAGATATTTGAATCCACTAAGCAAATCCACCCAGCTCTTCAAACATCCGCCGTACAGACTTATCACTCAAACCAAGTTTTAGTAATGTTCGTGTATACTACACTTTAGTGACTCTAACATCCATTGGAAAAGCAGGCCCTGATTTTCAGAATTAAATGGAAATGGGGAGACCACGTTGCGAGACTACAGGACAACAGATGGACATACAAGACTACCATGAGGAACCCCCGTATAGACAAGCGACTACAAGAAAGACCGAGACGTAGATGGGCAGACTTCTTCATGGAGCACGCAGGTCAACAATTACTAAGAGTAATGGAAGGAAGAAGAGACTGGAAATCCCTGGAGAAACATCTGTATAGTGACTAAGTAGTAAATAAATTGTATCTTTATTACGCAGTGATTGAATAGTGCACTACACACATCCGTGTAGCGACTAAACGGTGAATAAGTAGTGTTATTAAACAGTGATTGAATAGTGTATCACACAAACAATCAGACAAAAGTGACCAAATAAACATGTGCAATGCCTAAAGCGGAGCAGCCCACCTCGTTAATAATAATGAGCCTTCCCTATTTGATAGGAACATTTACCCTTCAAGGGACACTTTAGCCTATTTTTTTATTTTTCATATTAAATGTCTCGTCATGCTGTTCTTTAACATGAAACAAACTCAATTTATTCTGGCGTTCTACTCCATAAGATCAGAAATTATGTTCCATTCTCTCTTCTGCTTTGACAACCATAATTGCACAAATAAACATAAAACCAAATTAACAATGTGGGAAACTATTTATATAATAAACAAATACATCATTGCTATGGAAACTTCGACAGCAAATTATCAAGATTTCAGATTTTTACTTTCTCTACTACGTATAGTAAGTAGGGGAAGTATTGTATTCCACCCAAAAATTCGTTACCGAGATTTTACCGGAAATACATGTTTTGAGACCCCCTGAATAAAAAAAAGCATTTTTGGAAACATTCCGTTTATGTGTGTGTGTGTCTGTAACCAGCATAACTCAGAAACGAACAGTCAGATAAACACTAGACTTGATATTTAGGTTCAGTATCCACCAGAGATGCGACACGAAGGTTTTCAAGAAAATACCCCCACCCCAGATTAACCTTTGCATGGAAAACTTTTCGAAAATTTTAATTTTCTCAAAAATGCCTATAACGATTTTGATTTAAATATCATATATTTAAGATATTTTCATGACAAATTAAATGTATATTTAGAATTTTCTGGGAATGTCTCCAAAAGTATTCTTCATTGTGAACGACTTTTGCATAACTGGTAAACCATAAGAGATAGACAAAATTTTATTACACAAAAAATGTAGATCGCGTTAAAATACACTATTTATGTCATATACATTTTTTTGTTGAGTGAACCATTTTCGAGATATTGCTGGTTATTGCCTTAAATTTTCCAATACTTACACTTTTTCTCAAATTCGTTATTCATTTTTTTGTCCTGGTAATGCAAAGAAAATGGAATACTCCCCATAGCAACCACCTCTTAAAATGTTTGACCATCGCTTAAAGCCTACCAATTCCCTTTGCAGCTACAAGAAAATTAGCAATAAGGTTAACATCTCGATATCTCGATTACCATAAAGCATATGGAGAATAAGCGTTTGTAAAAATAGTTGTACAAGAGTAGAGAAAGTCATGTGAATGTAACACAACAGATTTGTTTATTTCCGCAGATATATTTCATCTAATATGTGAATCGCAGGTAAACGTGCTAAATGTCTGTCGTGCTGAGTGAGATTGTGATTCCATTACATTCGTCTTTACTCAAGTTATCAGTTTAAAAGCTGCTTGAGTAACTGATATAAACCCGCTATATAGGACAAGGAATTTTCTAAAGTGAACTTTAGCTCCGCCATGTCCAAAACTTTTCTAGATCAGTGAAGCGTGTGTATGTTGGGTTATTAAATTTTCAAGGAGTTAAAACCGCTTCTGGAAGTAACTGAGTACTCCAAAATTAATGACGATGCGTATGCTGTTGCCAGATCTGCTACATTATTTTCTGCTCCGCCTTCTTGCCAAAGCATGCTTGAAAATCACTGGTTGAACCCGGAAATAAAACAGATACATTCCTGCAGTTTACATCCATCGCGTTTATGTATATTAACTTTTCAACGTTGAAGCTAAACCCGAAAGAAATCAACTCGAACCAGATGTTGTGGACAAAGTAGGTCAGTTTGGGTACTGCAATTATTATGAGGTAAACAATGTGAGTAGTCCAGAGATACTGGCCATAAAAGGAAGATCACGAGAACGCCGAATGAATGCACTTTCTAGTGAACTGAAGCCTTCTCATACCATCATATTTGTGAAAGAAGTTGCAGGACCGCGGACCGCAGAGGATAGTCATAGTTGGAATTTGAAGTTTTCTGGATGTAGAATGACTTCGCTAAGGAAATATGAACACGAATTCCTTCACGTAAGTGGTTTATTATAATTTAAGGAAAATGTATTACTTTTGATTGAAAACCACATAAAATTAATTAAACCAAACTACAAACCTAACATTCCTCAAAAGAGCAAAGATTTCCAAAGAAAGCTTTTCAGTGAAACAAAGTTGTGCCATAACAACTTTTCAAACAATAATCACATCTAAATTTATTGCTGTGCATATTTTTACGAAGTTATTCCTTCTCCACCACTTAGGTCTTTATATTAAATTGTATTGCATTGAATTGTATTTATTGTGCTAAGAGTTTTACAATTTGATTGTCTACTGCACTTTGACCCTGGTCACTCATTCAGTGGACAATCACTACAGTTTATTTACGTTTTACAATTTCCCGTCAACGCATTCTGTAGACAATCACTACAGATTATTTACATTTTACAATTTCTTGTCAATAAATTATCTTGCTTTTTTTCCATGTCCCATTTCCACTTGTTTTTCACTTTTCATTTATTGATTACTTAACCATCACACATTCACTATAGTTTTGCATTCAAAGTAAGATGCGCTACCTCTTACGTTTCTCTTTCCACTGTCCAAAACCATTTATTTTTTACTTTACACAAAAACTGTCCAATGCTTCTAGCGTCCTTGTATATCATTTCAATCTTAAGTGTATTTCTATCCCCCTTCAACCACTTCTATTAAAAATTCTTTTTTCCAATTTTCTGTTCCTTGGCACCTAAATACTATGTGTTCAATGCCTTCATTACCACCACATATCGGACATTGGTTCTGAGGAATATCCTGTCTTAACCCAGCCTCCATGCTCCGGTTCTTACCCATGCAATAGATTCTCTCTCTTCTTTATTTACTATTTCTATACATTTTTCCCTACCCCATGTATTTTTCATTAGCCTATAACAAACTAATGAGCTCTTTTCGGCAATCTCACTGAACATGATTTGTATTTCTATATCTTCCAGTCTTTTCCTCGCCTTTTTCCAAAACTTTTTCACGTTATTTTCTCTCCTTCTCCACATGTCTCCTAACCCATTTTTCTTCAAAATGTTCCGTAATTTACTTACCCATCCATCATTCATTAAGTTATTCTCTTGAGTAAATAGAGGAAGTATTGTATTCCACCTAAAATTTCAATGTAAAAATTTCAGTGGAAATACACCTTTGAGGTCCCTGATCAAAAGAGTACTTTAGAAAACTCTGACGTGATACATTCATGACTTTCTCAACCCTTTGTCAATATTAGTGGATATACAAATTATTCTTACTCAAGCTTATTTTTCTATTTACTACACTTTAATCCAAAATAGCTACACTACATATTTCGCTATAGAATGCAAAGAGAACAGCGATAGACAAATGTTCAAGAACTGGAGGCCATATGCTGGCCTTACAATTCCATACTGTTTCCATGCAATTGCGAGAAACAACTGACTGTTGACAGGACTAAGAGAATGATCAAGAAATGAATAATTCGAACCCTTTATAACGGATACATCAGAAATGGTCTATGCCATTCCAAACTCATTCTACATAAATTGTGTGTTTTAAAGAGATCTACATTTGTTGTATAGTACGTTTTCGTCTATCGCTTAACGTTTATCAGTTATACGAGATTATAAAAAATACCTATTGAATGAAGAGTACTTCATAGGCTATTCCCAGAGAATTCAAGATATACGCTTTATTTTTCATGTAAATATCTTTCATATATGGTATTTTAATTAAAATCGTTAGTAATTTTTCAGAAAATCAAAAACTTCGAAAAATATTTCATGTAAAGGGTAGTTTGGGTGGGGGGATCTTGTCCAAAAGCCTTGCGTCACATCTGTGGAAGATATTGAGCCTAAATGCCAAGTTTGGTATTTATCAGACATTACGTTTTTGAGTTATGGTGTTCACACACACACAAACACACTCAGTCATGTTTCCAAAACTGCTTTATTTGGATTCAGGGGGCCTCATGCATGAATTTCCGGTGAACTCTGGGTAGCAAATTGTTTGGTAGAATGCAATACTTCCCCTTCTTACTATACCTAGTAGTAGAGAACGTAAAAAGGTGTGTGTGTGTGAGAGAGATTTCTGAAAATAGTCTGCAAAGCCCTCTTCATTCTAAGTGAATTTCTTATACTGTTGTATAACTGGAAAACGTTAAGGGGCAAAAATTTCACGTCTCCTTTAACATGCACATTGTGTGGAAATTTATTGTGGCATTAGTTATTTCTGAGATATTCGTTGTTGTTTCTTTGTCAATTGCCTTGTCATTTTTAAAATGACAAGTCCCCGTATGTTTCTGCAAAGACTGAAAATTCAAAGCCTTAACAAAGCTACCCGCTTTTTAAAGCTTTAAGCATCTATTCAGCCTCCCGAAACCCTCTTGTACAGACAACGAAATGTCTAATAAAACTATTTGTGAAAACGTAGTAGTGAAGTTCCTTCGGAAAGGAAGTAAAGCCGGTGGTCCTGTGTCGTAGATTTACGGCACGTAAAAGAACCTCAAGCCTGATAAAGAAGTCTCTGAGCAAAATTACCGGTCTTTCATGCCCAATAAAGAATGGGACGTTAAGGACCACAGCAGTTAAAGAGCGTCCATAAATAAAAAAAACTCAATTTAGTAGTGAAGCAGTGAGTATTTGTAGAAATAGCTGGTAAAAGAGGGTAGGAAAAGAAAAATAAACGGAAACAATCAGTTTTTAAAGCTAGAAGAGTCCGTAGCTCTGTTGTAATTGAGTGGATTTCTCACTCTCTCACATTCTCTCTCACTCTCCATCTTCCTCTTCAAACTCCCAATGTAGTACTCGACAAGTGGTGTTTTCAAAACGGACTAAAAGATACCGGCCCTCGTAACAGTGGTCGCTGAAGTGTGTAGCTTCGGCGCTTCGTCAAGCTGAGGTTCGCGGGTTCGAGTCCCGCCATGGGCATGGGTGTTTGTGTGTAGGTAATTGCGGTAATACGCGGTAATGCAAAACAGTAAAAACACAGTGATGATAAATTGGGTAAATAAGGGAACTTTAGAAAAACAAAAACAAACAAACATAAGCATGTAAGGGATTTAAAACACAAACTTATACTTGCTAATTATCTTATCGGAGCTATTGTGTTTTACGTGGTAACTATAGTCTCTTTCAACACGAGTGTCCTATCTTTAACATGTGATGGCTGCCGTTGTTATTGAGTTACAGTAGTAATTTTTTTCATGTGGTCACAGTTGTTATTTGCAAATAGCCATGGAACGTTACAGCATTCAGCAACGCGTAAAAATTGTGAAAATTTATTATCAAAATGGATCAAACCTTCCGTGTATTGCGTGAAGTTTACGGTGTGCTTAATCGTCCCTGCAAGAGAACGATTCGGCGTTTGATTGATAAATTTGAAAGAAGTGGTTCTGTCAGCGATTCAAAGAACGCCTGGACGTAATCGACGTAAGTGCTCCAACGAACACATAGGCGCCGTTCGTGAGAGTGTACGCGAGAACGAAAACAAATCAATTGCTCATCGAGCTCAAGAATTGGGGTTTTCGCCGATGCGAATTCTGCATCTGAATTTGAAGTTTCAGGCTTACAAAATCGTGTTAACTGAAGAACTAAAGCCCAATGACCATAGGTTGCGCCGTGTATTCTCTGACTGGGCTATGAAGCTGACCCGGATTTTTGTTGAAAAATAATGTTCAGCGACGAAGCCCACTTCTGGATGGATGGTTGTGTTAAAAAACAAAATTGTCGCTATTGGAGCAATCACAATCCAATGCAGATTCAACAATGACCACTTCATCCTCAAAAGGTTACTGTGTGGTGTGGATTTTGGTATGGTGGAATCATTGGTCTCTGTCAATGGAGAAAGGGACTCTTACAAGGGACTATTTTTGGCCTCCATTGGATGATATGGATATCAGAAACATCTGGTACCAAGATGGTACCAAATGTCATACTGCTCTCAAAACAATCGATCTTCTGAAGGAGAAGTTCAGAGGTTTCATCATCTCCCGTGGTGGTGATGTTAACTGGGCCCCGAGGTCATGTGATTTAACACCGTTGGGTTACTTCTTGTGGGGTTATGTTAAATCTCGAGTTTATGTCAATAAGCGAGAAACAGTAAATGATCTTATGAATAAAATCACGTGTGTTATTTGTGAAGTTGGACCTAATTTACATTCTTCTGTCATTGAAAATTGGGTCAACCGTATACGCGCAAGCCAACGAAGTTGCGGCGGTCACTTAACTGATTTTCTCTTCCACGCGTAATGACATTAATTATGTTCTAAAATAAAAAACGAAATAAACCTCTATCATTTATAGAACGTGTTTTATTTAAGATCAAAGATAGGACACTCTTGTTGAAAGACCCTATACTTTATGTACAAAAATATTAGCGAATAATTGACACAACTTCTTTCGGAAGCATTTTGCTTATACGATTTTGCGAGAGATTTTTCAGAAATGTTCTGTATACGATTTTCAGAGATAGGAGGGATGCATTTTCAGGTCGGAGGTAAGCAAGTAATCTGGGCATTACTGTCCTTTTATTAAGTGTGGAATTTGCTATCAGTGAGCTTAAAGACCTGATTTAATTATTTTTATTGTGTCTAGCTTTTAGTATTTGTTCTTTCACAGTACCTATGTGTATAATAAGGATATTAAAGAATGCGAATAATTAGCTTTTTTATGCATTTAGTTGCAATGCATTTATTTTCATTTTGAATTCTTAAACAGTGCTGTAAAGATTCTCCAATACAAAGAAGACAATTTTCCACACTTTCATTACAGAAACTAGCGGCAATAAAGCTGGCATACAAACCTAAGACTTCTACATGTGGTTTACGAAGAAAAATAGTTATAGGATGTTTGAGCCCAGTTCAGTTGTCCTGGTTAGCAAAGTAATAAAGTAATTAATAGCCCAAACATTTCATTTGTTATTTTAATAGAGGTTTTAAGTTACAGAATATCAAATCTTTATTGTAATAAATTATATTCCAGAAGTAATATGCAAAATGTAAAAGTCTCAACTTTTCGTTCCTTAGGGCATTTCACATATGATTCGATTTTCATGTTCCAAAATATGTTTTCATGAAACGTTAGCTAGCCATGGAAGTCAATACCTAACTACAAGGCAATACGGATAGTGTTTTATTATTAAACAGGTTATTGGAAAATACAGAGGTTTTAATAAAGGGACGCTTATAGCTTTTTTCGCCTTTGAGAAAGCTTTTGACAGAATCGATAGAAATATATCGAGCGAGGATATCCACAACTATTAAAAAACATAAGATGCTTCTATTCCAAATTAAACTAGTAATTAAAAATTAATTTAAGGAAATATTTAATAATTCCACAAGGGTTTAGTACAGCACCTGTTCTTTTAATAAATAAATAAATATGCATACGTAGACGATTTAGTGAGAAAGTGGAAACAACTAATTAATTCCAGTTTTAAAATATCATATGCAAATTTAAATGTACTTTTATTTTAGAAAAATTTTAATATGTATATATATATATATAATAATAGACTACAGAATAAACTATGTAAGTTCCAGGAGATCAGTGGAACAATTGATACAACTTTTAGAAGCAATATCGCAGGGTGTCAAAACAAATTCTACGAAGTTATGGCTACACCTTTACTGTTCTATGGAAGTGAACTCTGGGCATTAACTAAGAAAGAATAAAGTAAAAGACAGGATTCAGAAACGATGCTTTAAGGGAAATAGAGGAAGGAGATGAAAGAAATGAGGAGAGGAAGTAGAAGATGCGCAAAACTGGATTGGATATTTAATTAAGGCATATGAGAAGAATTGCACATTTTTAATTTGAAGGTTAAACTGAAATATAATAAGCGACAGTTGAAGAAATATGTAGAAAGAATGCAATATACAAGACTACCTAAATAAATATGAAGATACCGTCCGACAGGGAGAAGATTAGTAGGCATATCTAGAAAAGGTGGTTGGAGAATATTTGAAGTGTACATAAAGAAGTAATATGTGAAAAAAGTAAAATAAATGGGCTTAAATCTATATAGATTGGCAATTTTAGTACAAACACTGTTATCATTGTTATATAAGTCGCTTTAGCTTCCATTACTGCACAGTATAATCTGGTGAAAAAAAGAAAATAAGACGGTTTAGAAACAGTGGAAATAGCAGCTTGCGAGAGGCATGTAATTAAATTTGGTAACATGAGATAAGTTTGCACGAGGAATCTCGAATGTCGAAAGTTGGAAAATCCACTTGTTAAAGTGTGTTACTGAATCCCTTTACTTCTCTAGAAAGTTAAAGGTGCTAAGTCAGTGACAGGTCTAGGAGCTTGGAAGTGATTTCCTGCAGTTTTGTTACCCATGTGTCTGCAGCATGAAGGTCGGTACGGGATTAAGGAAAGTTTCGTGTCGATCATTATAGCGCCCAGATAACGGGTTCACACTAAGAGTGCAATCGCGTGCACGCTTCGGTCGATATTCGATCAAGCGGACCTAAACCGAAGTCATTGCGACATAACGTAACAGGGCGGTAAAATGGAACTAGCATACTTAGCTCCACAAATAAGGCACATTGGGTAAGAAATATATTTAATGCACTGGTGAAATTAAAAACAAAAGATACCGAAATCACTGTCGATAAATAGTCTCTCATCTCACACAATTAGTTATGTAGAAAACAAATCTCGTGCGGTACAGACACAAAACTTTCTCTACACGTCGCATATTCTCATACAGACTTTTTAGGTTATGCATAGAAGGGAGACAACTCGCGCGCTCTGACTACATACGAGGGGCGTCCAATAAATAAGCTTCCCTATTTTATAAAAGACATTACACACAATTTATCATGTTTAAATAATTTTTTTAACATTTTAAAATCCTTCTGTTACTTTTCTAAATAGTTACCAATTTTTTCCAAGAATATTTAGTAACGTGACCTACGTTTTCCAAAACCAGTGTTGTACCAGGTCGGGATCTGTGGTCGTAACTAGCTGTTTACTTCTGGTTTGATTTCATCTTCGGTGTAATGCTACATATGCCATCAAAGAAAATGTCCTGGACTTTTGTCTCCCGAAGTCTCTTCTTTCATAACAATGCTTGGCCTAACACAGCTCGAATGACCCAGTCGGAGCTCGGAAGATTCAACTGGGATGTTTTCTCGCATCTTCCTAATTCACCAGGCTCTTGCCCCAAGTGATTTTCATACATTCCCCCAACTCATAGGTCATCTAGAAGTAAGCACTTAAACACCGATGATGAAGTCAAATCAGAAGTGAACAGCTGGTTACGAGCACAGGGTCCATCTTGGTACAACAGTCGTTTGGAAGAATTTGTCACGTTATCAAAAATGATTGGAAACATCTGGTGACTATGTAGAAAAGAAGCAGAAGGATTGTACGATGTTAAAAAAAAATTATTTCAACGTGGTAAATTGTGTGTAATGTCTTTTATAAAATAGGGAAACTTACTTATTGGACACTCCTCGTATATCTTTTGTAGCTACCACCCCCAGGAGGATGGAATGAAATGAAGGAACCATAGGAGGCTACAGGCCGCAAGTAGACATGTCACAGAGACGCATGGAAGTCCCAAACTGCTCCACGCTAGTAACCTGGAGCTGCCTATAGAGAACGTCAATCAAGCAGCTCTCTATAGTCCACAGGAAGTACTGTTTCCTTTGAGCAAGCATCCGTGCCATCTGCCCGGTTTTGCCATACGCCACGAAACCTAGAAGCACACCTCAAATATAAGAAGGAAACGGAATGAAAGGAAAATGATGGAATGGAAATTGTATAAAATGAGAAACTACACCAGAATTTGTCTACCGATCAGGAAAAACCACGGAAAACTCGAGGTCAGATTGGGCGGCCGACGGAATCGAACCCATGACCACCCAAATGCAAGCCTTACACGTAACGGCGAAGTCATCTCGCTCGGTATACAGACCTTATATACACAGTATTTCTGAATTCCCGTCCAATTCTTGGGGCTATATATCGTAGTTGCGTACAAACGCCGATAATGTTGGTAGTGTATTACACGGGTTACAAGGGTGATACAAATTTTAATCAGTTATGGCTTATGGCTTTGTACATACGTGAATACGAAAAATGCGGTATGCATTATAGAAATAATTTGAACTGGGAACCTCTTTGTTAGAAAACCGCCGCCCTAACCACTCATACACAAACACAGCTGCGAATATGTAGGTAAAAGCAGCTACATAATGGATAATCTTCAGATGTCTGATTCACAGTAATACGAACGCATTATTATTACTATTATTATTAGTATTATTATAAACTAAGTATACAATTAACAACACAATGTGACTGTCCAGTTTTTTAAATGCCACTTCTCCCTGTTCTCATTGTCAGGGTTCTAAGTTTTTGTCTAGTTCAATTTCACTGGGAGATCACTTCGCTCAGCACTAAGCTGAACTAGTTCTTTTCTCCGTCACCTCACTTCCTTCGTGACGTAGCCTCTTCACATCGGACTTTCACTTCACTCGGAAGTCGAGCATAAGGTCTCCACAAACCGTCGCTCTACAGCAGCACCCGCTGCACCCTACAGCAACCGTCAACTGCTCGCTCGGAGAATCGCACGTGATATTGCACCACAAACGCGCTTACCAATTCGCTCGCTGACTCTCCGACGAAACTCCGCTATTTACCTCGCACTCGACCGAATCGCACTGGCTCCCTCTCGCGAGACAGCTTGCTTATATAGTCAGTGGAATCTTTCCACAAGGTTGTCGAACGTTCAAGAACTATTTCGACACACTTTCTGAAGGAGGGCGGAAGAAGCTTCCAGAACACTCTTGTTAGGCGATAGCGCGCCCGGTGTTTACGCTGGCGAGGGTACTTATCGTTGTTTACTCCGACTGCCCGGCGCCGACCTCCCGTAAACCTTGGGCCATGGCCGCTGCATTACAATACAAAGAATATGTCAAATCGATATAACAATCAAAGCTTACACCAAATACATTTGCATCGTATACGTTGACAGGGTTAGCAATACCACAACGCTTTTAAATAAAATAAGTAAAGCAGAAGCAAATAGTCCTATGCATTGAAAAGAACAGTATACATATTTTACCATCCCTAATGTTTTGGGTTGCCTATTCGAACAAACTGGACAGTAATTATGGACCACCGTAAAATATAATTCTTCTATTTACATTTGTTTTCCCTGATACGTGTTTTCCTAGAAATTATTCAAACTAGCAATAAGCCCTTAGTTACATACATCATACTGAAATAACTTTTAGATGTTATTGGAAGGAAGATGGAATGAGCGCCTTTGCGAAGGAAAGGAAAAAGGAAACTTCCTAAACATTTGTATCTTCCATCAGATAAGGCACATGTTTTAGTAAATGTTATTCGTAAAACGCCTAGCACCAGAAGAAATTATTTGTAACAAGTTTTATATTTCAGTAAGTTGTTTTCTGAAGTGGGTTAGTTAGTTATGCAAAATTTCACAAGTTTTTTAATCAGAATGAAGGGTATTCATGAGAAGTTCAAGAAGTGTGTCTTATTTCTCATGTAAATATATCAAACATAAAGTACTTTAATTAGAGATTAGATATATAAGCTACATATTTTCCTTGTGTGTTACCCTCCCATTTAGCACTTTCATTTCTCTATCACATTTATCAACTATCATTTTCACTTTCTCTACCACTTAACTATAGTAAGCAGAGAAAGTATTGCATTTCACCCAAAATTTCGATACCAAAATTTCACCGGAAATATATGTTTTGAGACTACCTGAATCCAAAAAAATCATGTTTAGAAAAAGCTCTCTGTGTGCATGCATGCGTGCGTGCGTGCGTGTGTTTATGTGTATGTGTGTATGTCTGTGTGTCTGAGATAACATAAATCATCAACGAAAACTCGGTTAAACACACCTAACTTGGTGTTTAACTCCATCATCTTCCTAATATGCTAAACTAAGATTTTCAATAAAATTCCCCAACCCAAAATACATGGAAAAATTTTTCTAATTATTAATTTTCAAAAGACGGCTCTAAATACTTTGATTACAATACCATATGTTATATATCTTGAATTTTCTGGTAATAACCCGTAATTCCTCTTCATCCTGAATGACGTTTTTATAAGTGGTAAACAGTAAAAGACATACAAAATCTTATGACACAAAAAGAAGGTCTGATGTGTTACATTCACGTGAGTTTTCCTGCTCTCTATCTTTATTAGTGGGTATACAAACTACTCTTGCTAAACCTTATTTTTCTATCTACTACATTTTAATACAAATAAAGCTTTGCAGAAATAGCTACATTACATATTTCGTTACAGATACAAACAGCACAGCTATAGCCAAATGTTTAAGAATTGGACACTATATGCTGGTCTTAAAAGTCCATACTGTATCCATGCAAACACGAGAAACAACTAAATGCTGACAGAACTTAATGAGAATGACCAAGTAACGAACAATTCGAATCAATAAAGAATATCTCAGAAATGGTCTATATCACAAAAACTTATTAAAAACAATTTGTGTGTTTTAAAGAGATCTAATTTTTTGTGTAGTACGTTTTCGTCTATCCCTTAACATTTACTAGTTATACAAGATTATACAAAATTCCTTTCTAATGAAGAGGACTTCACAGGCTATTCCCAGAAAATTCAAGATACGCCTTTTATTTTTCATGTAAGTACCTTTAATGTAGAATATTTTAATCAAGATCGTTAAAGCCATTTTTAAAAATCATAATTTTCGAAACATTTTCCATGTAAAGGGTAGTTGGGGTGCGGGAAATTTCTTGAATGTCTTTGTGTCACATCCTTAGAAGATACTGAACTTACATACCAAATTTTATACTTTTTTAGCTATGCTGCTTACAGACACACGCACTTCTTTACTCAGGGGGCCTCAAAACATGTATTTCCGGTGAAATCTCGGTTCGAATTTTTGGGTGGAATGCAATCTTCTCCACGTACTATGTACGTGGTAGAGAAAATAAAAATGTAGATCTCGATAAAGCACAGAATTTTTATCAAATAATTTGTTGTAGCTTTAACCATTTCTGAGATATTCTTTACTATTGTTTTGAATTGTTAAGTTCTAATACACTTTTTAGTTCCTTTTTTTCTCCTGTGGTCAGACAAAGCCTCACATACTGACCCTTATTTAAAACATATGAATATCGATTAAGCCTACTGTGTCCGTCTTGTATCTGCAACTAAATGTCTAATAAAACCGTTTCCGCAAACGTTTATCTGGAGTAAAATGCAGCAGGTAGAAGAATAAACTCCTTTAGAAGTAGTTTATAAAATAGTGGTTAGCGAAAGTGAATGTAAGGTATTAGATTTTTCCCTAGCATCCACAGCGTAACTCAGAATGGTGTTTCCTTAGCCCGTTTGAGGAGCAATAAAAGCTCAGTGCCGGAGATATATATCGTCGCCAGGCAGAATTAACTTACCCTGTTGGAAGTATTCAGCGGCAATTAGTGTTAATTACCGGTACATATATGCGGTGGTGCAATTAATGGCATTTGCAAAGCAACGCATTAAACTATCAGATTTATGAGATGAGGGTGGTCGTGCTAGGAATGAAACCAATTACCTTATGCGTGTTTAAATATTCTTTGCTTTGGCTAAGCGCCCACGCGTTCTCATTTTTCGTAAGAGGAAAATTATGTACGTTATATTCCAGCCTCGTAATAACTTAGTGAGGTGGTGAGAATGAATTGAATATAATTATCTCCCCAGTGTTGAAAGATAATCTATTTTTTTTTCAGAATGTAATTCAGCAGTAAAACGTATTCTAAAGCATTAATGTAACTAGCTAATCTTAAAATAGGGCAAATAAAATTGCAGTCATGTAGAAACACAGTTAGTATATTTTGACCTTCATAAAGCCTATGACAGCGTTCCATTGGTGAAAATGTGGGGGGGGGGGTCATGAAAAACAAAGCTCTAAAGGATTTACATAAATTCCGTCACAAATTTATACTCAGGAAATACGAGTCGAATCTAGATTGGAAACAAGCTTTCGAATAGTTTCATCTATGATAAAGGCCTAGGTCAAGGATGTTGTACTTGCGCCCACATTGTTTAAAATCTTGTTAATTAAGTTTTGCAGATTATCAAATTATTTTCGTTTAAGATGAAAGTAACATAAGCTATATGCTTATAAAATTGTAAGAACATAGAATTTGGGACCTACAAATAAATTTATCCAAGACTGGATATATATTCGTTGGAGGTCTAGGAAGTGAAGTGACATAGAGTTGGAAGATGGATCTACTATCAAGTGCTGTAAAACTTACAAACATTTAGAAATAATGATATCTGACAAAGGAAATGGTGAGACGTAAATCAGGTGCAGACTACAAAAAGGAAAAGCTGCCATAAGATAATTACATTCCATGATTTGAAATCTACTATATATAAAGAGAAGAATTTATAAAACAATAGTCGAAAGTATTACAAAATATAGCGCTGGGTTACGGTGCAGGAGATTAATTGTTGTGGTTGCACCACGTTTAGACACCAATTTGCGGGAGATATGTTCCTAGGAGAGTTCGCCCCACGTACGGTACAAACTTTCCGGTGGCCTTCGCCCAAAGTTTAACAACCAACTTCTTATTTTAAGGGTTTTTTTTTAGTTATGTATATATGCCTCAGCTTCGTTAGTAGCATTTTGTAGAACACGTATCACTTAACAGGGCTGGTACGGCTAAAGAACAAGGATTACATAAATTATAATTGTATTTAACGTTTTTTATTAATCCTTCACACGATTAAATAATATTTCACTGATGTATCCTACTATAGAGCTGTGATATTATTGTTAATTACGCTTTTCGCAGTTAAACCTTATATATTATTCTCACCGCAATGAATTATCATTTCTCACATACAAACACTTACCCGTACCGAACCAACTGCTTGGGTACGCTTTCTTGTAGCGTCTATCGTTAAAATTTGTATATTTTCTCTATTTCTAGTTCTGATTGGCTAAGCTCACTCCAATAGAATACCTTTATTTAACTTAAAGCTTTTCTAGTTTTTGATTGATTATTTGTGAACTGTTTTAAATATTACATTATTATTGTTACAAGAACTATTAGTAGCCTTTTTAAACTTTCTAATTTATTGTTGTCTCAAGGTTACCTTATTGTTAGCAACTTTCGGCTTCTACTTGTAATTCTGTTTACTACGATAAGCAGCTTGCTTCTATTCTCACAGCTCCTACATTGTTAAACTACGTAATACATTCACATAACATTTTTATACATGTACATAATAAAATAAACATAATACAATGACTATAATATACATTTTATACACATATTGCTTTAAGGCGGTCTGTTATTTTTTATATTATATAATTAGACTGATATCATTTAAGCTATAAAAATATTGCCTCAACCGCAGATCTCGAAAGGAAATCAAAATAAATTAAAATTTATGAAAATGGACTAATGCAGAAGAAGTTGTGCCTCTAGACTTCACAAGACCAAAAATGAAACTATGAGAGAGCACATGGAAGTGACAGCACTAAACATTATTGATGCTATAGAAGAAAGACCGTTAAGATGGTCGGGACACCATAGTTGAATGTCACCTGAGAGATGGCCATTAAAATTACATAAACTGCAGTCTCCTCGGCGTAAGAAGATGGGAAGACCACGACTGTTGTGAAGTGATGGTGTGAGTCAAGCTATGAAAGACAGGCAAATGGCAGATGCTGATTGGAGTGACAGGAAAAGATGGAAAGGTGGATGCGTGAGACGCTGAATAGTGTAAACAAACTCGCCATATTATTATAATAACAAATTGAAATCGCACATGGCACAGATGAGTTCTGAAACCAGGAATGGTATTTTCCAGTGCTGAAAGTTCATAAGATCTTATTCACGGTAAAGTATCAAAAGAACAATAATCGTAACCGAAATATCATCGAGTAGGATACAAATTCACACTTTACTAAATAAATTATATTTCCCAAAACCTTTTAATTAAATTTAACACCTTAATATAGAAATTAAATAATAACCAAAATCGAATTTTAAATATTTATGACAGAATAATTAAAACACTTAATTAAATCTTTCAAATTCAGGAACAAAAATCACTCCTATCTCCTTTTAAAAATACGATTCTCTACAAATCGTAGCAGAAACAAATATCGTGTGTGTGAACAGTAATACCCAAAAACGAAAAGTGGGATAAATACCAAACTTGATATTTAAGTTCAGAAACTTCCAAGGATACGACATGAAGGTTTTCAACAAAATCCCCATACCCCAAACTATCCTTTACATGAAAGATTTTTCAAAATGTTCTATTTTCTCATTAATGGTTCTAACGATTTTGATTAAAATATATGTTTCAGATATTAACATGATAAATAAAATCTATATCTTTCTGTGAATAGCCTGTGTAGCCCTTTTCATTTTATACGAGTTTTGTGCATTTACGTATAACTGGCAAACCACCAAAAACAGAAAAAACGTACTACACAAAAACTGTATATAGTTTTAAAACACACAGATTTTTGTTGGGACATAAGCTATTTCTAAATTTTTTTTGCTTGAATTTTCAATATTTTTGCCATTTTTTAAAGTTCTGTCGCTTTATAATTGCTTCTCCTGCAATATCATGGAAAGACTATGGGATTACTAGGCCAGCATATAGCGACCCGTCTATAAATATCTGAATATCGATTCAATGTCTTCTATCCCTCTTGCACTTTCAACGAAATGTGTAATGAATCCATTTCTGCAAAGATTTATCTCGCTTAACCTGAAGTGAATGGACAAACTTTCTAAAGAACAGTTTGTAGAAGCTATATAAAATAAGCGACAGTAGGTAGAGAAATTCATGTGAAAGTAACACAACAAAGTTTTCTTCTATATAATACATTTTTATTTAATCGTGGGGTAGGTGTTTCCCATACACATGCTTTTAGAAGCTTCTTCTTCGCCTTCCTCATCTTCTTCGATCGATGATAGACTACTGCCTGTTCCGGTCTCACAACCCAACGTTTCCTAGGTCGTCCCATTGGCCTCTGTGCTCTTGGTTTATATTTCATTAATGTTAGTTAATTCTTTCACGTGTCGTTCTTTCCAAATGTATCTCACTAGCTTTTCTACAACGGATTCATTGTTTTAATTCATGTCTAATGTCTTCGTTTCTAAATCGGTCTTCTCTTGTACAACTTTCAACATATCTTAGAAAACGCATTTCGGCAGCTTGTAATTTAGTCAAGTCCTTATTTCTTAGCCCATTAACGCCTAGCGTTGTCATATGGTAACGCATGTGAAACATTCTTAGAATTGTTATTGTGCTTTCAAACATTATGCTGGAGGTTTGGTACAACTGCTAATCGCTCTGTAACGAAACCGAATTTGCGACAATATAGCGTTTACAATAATAACATACAGATTGTTTGAAAACTGCTATCGCTGAATGTGGAGCAGAAATGAACATCCGTTTCTAGTAAGTATGTTTTTAGGTACTTAAGAGTTATTATGTGGATTATTTTCTGGTAGTATATTCCTTTGTATACTGCAATGTATATTCTCTGAGAGTTACAAGGTGATTCAGCGAAAAACAGGTGAAATTATGGCTTTCTAATTCCAATTTAACATATGGCAACGCTAGTTGGATATACTCAGTAAGACGTATATTTCATTATGTTGTTTCAGGAAAGGGCTTTCACTTGCTGAAGAACTGGAGATAATTTACAGTGATGAAATTGATGGTGATGTGTTTATTGAGCCACCAGTATCAAATGTAGACAGAGATGAGGATTTTATGTAATGAGAATGAAGGCGGATTATCTGACAACCTGACATTTTGCCAATTACTGGCTAACGCTGAAATAAGGTTACCAAACAACGAAAGAATAGATGTTGACCCAAACGAGTATAACCCATTGGTACAGCCACCCACACTAGAGAAAGCTTTACCTGACATTGTATCTCCCGATATCCAAAAATTATCAAATGGGCGGCTGAGAGGGAAACAACTGAAAAACGACGGGAGAAAGGAGCTGGTTTTGACAAAGATAAATCTAGTGAATTACCAGACTGTACCAAAAGGAGTTGGAAGACCAGCAGCTTCATGGATATCTCTTAGCAGTTGCATGTCAGATTCAAGATTTGGCAGAACTGACCACCTTGTCCAGCCAACGGATGGAAGAAAAGGTGTGCTAATGACAACTGCAAATCAAGAGTAGTGCTGGATTGTGCATCAACTACTTTATTCCCTTTCATACTCATTAGATTTTGTGTGATTTTAGAAATGCAGAAAACACTGATGTGTTTATACCATAAGTGCATTTTTGTGGAATTACACAACATGCTTTCACAGTTAGTTAAAGTTGTTAAATTTTTTAGGTAAACAGTATTACCTTTAATAATGAAGTGGAATAGTAGCCTGCTGAAGATTCGGAGTATAATTTCTTAATGAAAATTATACGCCATAAAACTAGGTAGTGGAAGTGCCTAGCGTTACCATATGGTACCGGCAAATATTTTCAAAACTGAGTAATGAATACTTATTTTTGTATTTTATTCAGTACAGCTGTGTTACTTAGACATAATAATCTAGAAAACCAATAAAAATTAGCAAAAAATAATTCATTCGCTAATGGGTTAGTGTCAATATCTCACTGCCATATAGTATGACAGAAATCTTCATGACGTAATAACTTTTCGATTGTGTAGCTCTTCTTGTTTAACCTTTTAA
This sequence comes from Deroplatys truncata, assembly GCA_030765065.1. Classification (NCBI taxonomy): domain Eukaryota; kingdom Metazoa; phylum Arthropoda; class Insecta; order Mantodea; family Mantidae; genus Deroplatys; species Deroplatys truncata. The sequence continues at coordinate 68,470,306 of CM060986.1, forward strand.
TGTTCTTTTAATTATGCAACATGGTGCCTGAAATTTCGTTAGTTTTCGATTTATATCTTGATCTATTTCCTAACTTAAATCACATCAAGATATTTAAAACGCGACTTCTGTTCCAATATAGTATTTTCAATTAAAATTCTTGCTGTTACTCTAAATTATCCGTGAAATTCTATTACCTTAGTTTTTTTTACTTGAAATTTTCATATTGTACAATTTACTTATATTATTTAATTCATACATTTCTTCCGTCATTAAAAATTAGAAACTCTATTACGATAAGAAGGTAGCTGTCTAAGAGCATTTAATCAATTCAGCACCAATCATTCTGCTTTCCAAAGAACCATCAACGTTGGTGCACAAGGAATGTTATTAGCAAAGCTCGTGTGGGCCTCTAATTTGGCACTGTTCCCTTGGCATTGCATTAGGCAGCCCATCAAAGGCAGGCAGGCCTGCGGACTTCCCTAGGTGTAACGCGGTTCCCCCGTGCATATGCTATACAAACCAATGGGTTAAGTGATTGGTTGGGTGACCTTGATCTATGGTAGCGGGCATATTCAATTATTGTAAATAGCTACATATTACCTTGTTACTTGCTAATGACGGTAATGTATTGGTGATGTCCCTCTAGATTGTTCTTGCAGTCTATGAGAGACGTACCTCAAACAATGGGTACCACTACTGCATTACTCAAGGTCTGCGTCACGATTATAGTGTTTAGATCAAACGGGTTTCACTTAAAGAGGAAATGTTAACAGTACACGTGTTATAGTACAAAGAGGCTACAAACAATGGGCTTAAGGAGAGATTAAATTACAAAAAAATACCAAAAAATAAACTTCTAGTGCTCTGTACAGTCTTATAAATTGGAATTTACTTTTCAATTATACAGGGTGAATCACCTAAAACTTGCACCACAAATATTTCGGAAATGGAAAGTGCTATTGATGTGCAGTTTTCACACCATTGATTGGTAGTCAGGGGTTCGTACATATTGCCTATAAACCGATTTTAATAATACTGATAAAGTGTATTTTTTGAGCAAACATACCATTTTAAATGGAACAATGTCTAGTTACATCAACAGAATAAAGATAGGGTAAATTAGAATGTCAGTGGCGTTTGTTGCAAGATTCTAGTGCAAGTGGTTTACGAGAAATCTTATTTTGAAACCTTTACGCACCGACACTTGCACAACCTGTGGTAGCACACACTAAAGAAAAACAAAAGGGAATTGCAATACTTCTGTGGATTCTTAAAAGTAAAGAGAACATAGCCCTTCAAAGGTTATGTTCAAAATGAACCGACAGCTTCAATACAACCTTCCAGTCTGCTAAGGAAAGACTGCTGCACACGTTCTAGCATTTCAGCGGAAATTTCAGAGCAGAAATTTCCCCTCAGAAAAAAGTCTAAAGGGGTCAGATTCGGTGAACGGGCCGGCCAAGGTTCAGGTCCTCTTCGTACAATCCAACGATTTGGAAACAATCCGTTAAGACAAGCTGTAGTAGTTCGTGCACTATGGGCTGGAGAACCATCATGTTGGTATCATAGGTTCCTTCTAGTCTGCAAAGGAACATCTTCTAGCATCTGTGCAGATGGTCCTTCAGGAGGCTGCGATACAAGACAACCATCAATTTATTCTCCTACCATTGACCCATATGAAGATGCTATACGTATATTAAGAAAACGTTGGTGCAACAGTGGAAATACAACTGGTCTGAAAATAATCAAAGCAGCAAATTGTACGAAGTAAAATCTCACACATAATTTCCATATAACTACAAAAATCTCAGCCTCCATCAGCTGGTGTTACTCTCCAGAGAAACAATTGGGCGCAATGATTATTTAACAGAGAGGAACCTCCGTTTTGTGGAAATTGTAACAAAAGTCTGACAGTGAAGCATATTAAAACCCTAAGTGACCATTACTTCGACTACAGGATCAACAACCAAATTCCTACAGATCTTCAGGCAGCATTAGATGAACGAACCAAATTACCATCATTATTTAAGTTCCTAAAAGATTTAAACTAGCCACTTTATTGTAAATATATTGTGTCAGACTTGTTAATACATGTATGTTTCAATTACTGTATAACACATCAATATTCTGTAACATTGTAAAACTATTATGCTTAAGGTTTAGTGCTTGACATAACAACGTAAACACCTGTTCTCGCTACAAGACCTGTGCTGTGGCACTAATGAAGTAATAAATTAAAAACCACCCCTTACATAAACAATGTTTGATGTTTTTTATTTTCTCAGAGTTGGCTCTAAAGATATTGATTAAAATACAATATATTTAAAATATTCACATGACACGTACCTTCATACCTTGTTCCACCAGCTGCCATCCGAGGAATTTCAATCCGTAAATGGTAGGGAACCTGTCCTCTGCCCTGTCGCTACTCCTGGTCCGGCCACCCTCTGTCTCCTCTCACCTTATCCCTCCTTCCCGGAGATCCCCCGTCAGGGGTTTAGGCACAAAAGATGTACGTCGAAGTGCTAAGTCCAAGTTCCCCTCCGCAGTTAGTCCTGCTTCTACTCCTACATGACAAATAAAACGTGAATGTTAAATTTTCTGGGAAGAGCCTGTGAACTCCTCTTCATTCGGAAGGAATTTTGTATAATTTTTATAACAGGTAAACCATACGAGATAAAAGTATCATATTACCGAACAAATTTAGATCCTTTAAAGCATACAGTTTATTTCAAATAACTTCTTTGTGATATAAGCCAATGTTGTTATTGCTTTTTTAATTAACGTTTGTTATTTTTTAATGTGCTGTCGCTATTCACTTGTTTCTCGCGATATCATTGAAAGACTATGCCATATTTAGGCCAGAAAATTTTTAAATATCTGACTGTCAATTTGGTGCCCTGTAACACTCTTTTACGTACATAGAAACGTGTAATAAAACTATTTTTTCCAAAAGTTTACCTCGATTAACATGAAGAGGTAGAAAAAATACGTTTTCATAGGAATAGTTTGCAGAAGCTGTATAAAAATTAATGATAGTGGGCAGAGAAAGTCATGTGAATGTAACACATTGGATCTTTCTTCTTTTTTATTTAGGAAAAACCTCAAAACGTGTATTAATGGCGATCTCTTGATACTGAATTTTGGTGTTGAATTGAGTAGTTCCTCTGCCTTGCATACCTTATCAGTAGAGTGAAAAAGAAAATACTGATAATATTTTAACATTTGAAGCTAAGGGAATTGCCTCCGAGAACACATTGCAAGCTACTTTTTGTTGATCTCGGCTTACTTACTTTATCATCAATATGTACAAGGTATATTGTCTCTTATATGCTAGCACTAATTTAAAGGATAATATGAAGTGTTCATCATAACAATATTGTTTGATTCCAAACAGAAATAATATTGTGATGTAGCGGCTAAGGGAGGTCGGCGCCTGCGAGTTGGAGAGATAAATAGAGCTAAGTAGCGCTCTCACCCAGTGTAAACACCACAAGTGCTATCGTCAGATAACCAGAATCTTGTGGAAGTTTCTCTCCCCATTTCCAGAACACTCTAGAGTTTTCTGTGGAGTAGGTATTCCAACGAGCGAGCGTCTCGTGAGTTAGTCGGTCAGTGGGTCAGTAAGTGAGCGAGTTAAACGCGTTTCTGATGCAATTTAAGTGTTGTTCTGCAAGTGAGTTTGTTATGACTATTGTGACGTACAGGAGTGCTGCTTCTGCAAGAGATTAGGGACGACTTGTATTCGACTCTCCAAGTGAAGTGGACCGAAGGAGAGGCTAGTCGTGCGTATTTCAGTACACCGCTACGTCACGAAGAAAGGTGAAGTGACAGGGAAAACTTAATTAGTTCACATTAGTGCAATAAAACTGTGAAATAAATAAAGTCATAGCGAAAGTTGAACTAGATCAAAACATTGAAGTGACAGTGAGAACTTAGTGAAGTAACAGTGTTAAGTTGGAAGTAGTCACAATAATTATATAAGTAAATATAGTAAAACGATAAATAGCTTTCGTACATCGCTTATAAATTGTACAATAATTTTCCATCTAGGTCACAAAATCTGTATTTAAATTTTTATAACAGACTGTATGCAATAAACTGATGTTAAATCCCATGTGTAAGGTTGAGGAATTCTCTAATATTGATTTTAATGTGAGCTTATAATTTACTTGCATTGACGTTACTATATTGTACGGTAATGGGAATAAATTACTTACGTGTACCTCTAACAACAATTTTCCCCTCATTTCGGAATAATGGAACTATCGCGTTACATTAAATTACAGAGCTCCCAGGACATGTTCATGACAACTGGTGAAATGGCGTAGTGCCTCTGTGTGTCGATAAGATCACAAGTGAGGAAAATGATATAATTTCTCTTGCCTGGATCATACGCTTTGGAGAAGTGACACGTAACTTCGATCTGAATTACATAGTACGCCAGTAATTAGACTCCATGTACGGTTAATTAAGGCAACTGTAAAGCTGACCAGTGTTGAGCACTAGTATCAGTTTTCACTTTGTTGCGTCAGTTCTGCATTTGGTTCTGTTTTCTCCACAAACATAATGGAAATAATGGAATCATACAGCTGTTTCTCTTTATGCCAGATGATTTCCAGCGAAACTAATATCATTATATCCTCGGTTTCAACCCTGTAATTAAGTTTTAATTTCTCCAGCGCTTTCCTATCATAGATAGAGAAATTATTGTAATCTATCCAAAAATTCGATATAGGATTTCACCTGAACACATAGATAAACAAGCTTTTTATTCTTTTTTCACATGACCTACGAGGGCTGTCCCAGAAGTACCCGACCTAACAAAGAAAATACAAAACTTTTGGGAAAAAACATCTTTATTTCTCTACATAGTCTCGATATACTTTTTCCAGCGGTGTTCAATCGCTTCGATGCCCTGCTTAAACTGAGAACCATCCATCAACTGCAAACTCCAGCTCTTCACTGTTGGTAAATCTTTTACCACCGAGCTATCTCTTCAACTTTGGAAATAGAAAATAATCAGAGGGGGTTAAATCTGGTGAATAGGGTGCATGAGGAAGCAATTCGAAATTTAACTCATTGATTTTGACCATGGCGATAATGGATGTGTGAACTGGTGCATTGTCTTGATGAAACAAAGGTTTCTTTTCCACTAAATGCGGCCGGTTTTGCTTAATTTCATCATTCAAATGCTGCAATAAGTTTGCATAATACTCGCATTGATTGCTTTTCCTTCTTGAAGATAATCAATGAAAATTATTTCATACACATTACAAAAAACTGACGCCATGACCTTGCCTGCAAATGGAACTGTCTCACCATTTTTGAGCTGATTCCCCCCTTTCAGTCCACTGTTTTACCTGCTCCTTTGTCTCAGGAGTGAAGTGATGGACTCATTTTTCATCCATGGCTATGAACCGATGAAAAAACTCCGCTTTATTGCAGCGAAACATCGCCAAACACTCGACTGAAGCATCCTCACGATGCTGCTTTTGTTCCATTGTGAGTAAACGCGGCATCCATCTTGTGCACAGCTTTCTCATGTCTAAATTTTCAGTCAGTATGCGATGTACAGCATTTTTTAAATGTTTACGATGTCTGCTAGCTCGCGCACTCAGTCGATGGTCATCTAATAAAATTTTCTGGATTTTTCTCATAATTTCTGGCGTGGTTACCTCATTTGGTCTACCACTGCGATGTCGTCTTGGCAGCTCCTAAAGCTGCCACCCAAGTTTTACTGTAGTAAACAAAGGAGCAGACTTCCCAGAGAAGAATCTAGCTCAGCTTTAATATTAGTTGGACAAAGACCTTTCAAATGAAAGTATTGTATCACATAACGATGGCCGGTTTTATCCATGTTTACAAATTTGCTGAGGGTGTTCACTATTGATGGCTGCCAAACAATTACTAAACAATGTAGCATTGTCAAACTTCAAACTTAAGCTTTATAAGGTTGGTACTTTCTACCACAGTTATTTGTTGAAACAGCAACTATCTATACATCAGGTCGGGTACTTCTGGGAGTGCCCTCGCACCACCTGTTTAGTAGGTACAGCAAGTATTGCATTCACTAAAAAATTAGATGCCAAAATATGTGTTTTAGGCCCCACGAATTTTGTTAAAGTGTGTGTGTGTGTGTGTAAATTCTGTGTTTATTATCATATATTTGTAATGCATTGTATAACACAATTCCAAATTTTTTAGATTATTCTTTGAATAGTCCCTGAGGGAAAATAATTATTTCTATAACAGTATGAATCAAACATATTGCGTAACAGAGTTAAGGCAGTTGGATTTCATGTAAATCCTTAACAACAAATAGGTAAGATGATCCTTGGGTTTAAACCTACCTCTCAGAATGGTAAAAACACGCAGATCTGTCACGGCAGTGTTTATAGCGCTTTTATCACGTGACCTTGCATTGTTTATTTGTCATACATCGCCATTTAAAGGTTTACATTAGCCTATCGTGGAAAAGGGGAAGATACGAAAAAGTGTTTAGATTGCTGGTGCTCTTTTAAGGACACATCACACTTTAATCTTAAATGAAATGATCCATTTACCGCAGAACATGACTTCTGACAACATTCTGGGGAAAGAAGCTCTGTGTACGTGGAGTCAGGGACGAGTTATTCCAGCGGAAACTTCTGACCAAGTTCATACTGTCGAGATACAGGCGCTCCACAGCATTCGGCTTATAACGTGACAGCTCGCTGAGCACATCCAGCCGTCAGAATCAAATGGAAGGTAAAAGCGTTGTTTTCACTTAATACGTAACAAACCAGCACTATATCTCGAAAAAAGTCTTATGTGTTACATTCACGTAACCTTCGCTAGCTTCTACAAATTATCCTTACATATGCACATTTTTCTATCCACTTCATACAAATCGAGGCTTTTACATAAATGGTTTCATTACAAATTTGGTTATAGTTACAATAGGAACAGGGCAACAATCAAATCTTTAAAAAGAATATGCTAGCTTTGAAACACCACACTCGTTGATTAATATCAGAAACAAAAGAATGGTGACTTTTGCAGCGGGGGTTTGGAAAATAAGGAAACGTTTTCTGGTGGATATGGTCTTGGTTTAGGGTTTCGGGTACGAAAGATTATTGCCTGCTACTCAGGTAGAGGGTGAGTGGTTGTGATACTCTAATCTCAGGGATTGTGTGGATGGGAGGTGAATTATACTCACAACTCCTCTCAATGGCCCATTTATTATGAAGATCCACACTTGTTGTCGTACTGAAGACCCTTTACACAAGACGCGTTCCTATCTGTTTTTCCCCGTTACAGTTTCCGTGCTTCTACCCTTGATTTTATTCTATTTCTTAGTTATTCACAATATGACTTTTGTCATCCCTAGCTACCCTATCTTTTACTACACCAAGTATTTCATCTTGTTCTCCCTGACCCTTCACGAAGTTTTACGTCCTCATCCTAGCTCTTCTCGACACAAAGTCCTAACATCCTCTTCCTATCTCTTCACGACACAAAATGTTACGCCCTCTTCCTATCTCGTCACGACACAGAGTGTTCCATGTTTCGCGTGTCGAAAACTCGCTCCTGCTCCTAGACAAAAATCTATTTCACGCCTCTTTTCTAGTTTAGTTCCCTGGCGTTACTATTCACGTGACTTTTGTTATTCCTTATTGGCTATTTCGCTACTTTGCGCTTTTTCTCCCATTGGTTCAATTTCAACAACTTTATGCACTGCGAGCGTCTCTACTGTTTCACGTTATTAACGGCTGATTTGATTTTCTGTCCGCATGACTGCCTAGCGCATCCGTTTCATTGTTCCGCTTTCCGGCGAGTCGCCGTCGATTTCAATAGAACTTAACTGTTTCTCCTGCTAGCCTTTCCTGTATTTATTAAAGGGTTTTGCCGTCTGGCATATTTTCTTGTGTCTGTTTCCTTTCACATTCTTTTACTTTCTGATTTATTTATACGTGTCTCTGCTTTATTTTATTTCATCCTTAATAATGTTTATTCCCCCCTTTTCTTAATCTTTAATATTCTCTTTTATCTCCTTCTTATTTTGTTTTATTAGCGGATTAGTCTTAAACTTTTATTCTGGTTGTGATTATTATTGTACTCGCGGATCTTATCACTTCACTTAGCACGTAAAAATCTCGAAAACTAGTGGGAAAAAATCAAAACAATAATGAATATCTTGCAAAAGATTAATTTTACAAAAATTTGAAATAAATTGTGCCTTTTAATAACATTTTCAATTTTCTTGAAGTAAGTATCTATCCCTGTTAGTTTTCCAGTCTTACAAAATTATTACAAAAAAATGCATTCAAAATTAAGAGATTATTCGCCAAAAAATTCAAGATACGCATTTTATTAGTCCTGCAATATCTTAAACATGTGCCGTTTTAATCAAAATAGTAGTCCAAAATAAGAAAAATGTTTCCACATGAAGGGTAGTTTGGGATCCGGAGATCTTCATGAAAATGTTGTGTTACCCTTGGAAGACAATGAACTGAAATATCAAGTGTGGTCTTCATCAGACATATCGTTTTTTAGTTAATGCTGTTTACAAATGCCAAAACACGCGGATATTTTTCTAAAAATGTTTTCAGTTTAGTGGACTTCAAAACATGAATTTTCGATGAAATCTCAAAATCTAATTTTTTTGTCGAGTACAATACTTCCTCTTACCACCATAAGTAGATTGTAGAGAAAGTAAAAAGAGTAGAAGAAGAAGAGGAAGAAAGAAACAAACAAACAAACAAACAAAGAGCAATTTACTGGTTCTTGAGTTATAAGGTAATATAAAAAGGTTCGCATGTTCATATGCACACAAAAACACTCAGCTCCGAGAGGGCGAAGAAGGAGCAACGTAGAGTCGCCGAACCTGCTAAGGCAGGACTGTCTTCTTCTCCTCCGGCACCCGCCGAGGAGAACTCGCCGCAGACGCCGCAGTCGCCGCAGACGCCACAGCCCAGGGCAACTTATGCCTCGACTGCCGCCGCAATTGCCGCAACCTTCACCGGCACCCTCGCCGCCAATCCTGGGAAGTACCCAGCCTGCGCAGATCCAGCCTGCACTTCATGGGAGTTACAGCGCTGTTATTCGAGGTTCCTCATCAGTGCAGCTCACCAGCTGTGGCCTTCAGCTGATCTCCGGAGTTCAGGGACCCACTTCGCTCGTAAGGATCGAGTACGCAGACCTTGGCGACTATGAAGCTGCCTTGAGGGCGGGCCTGCCCTTGTTAGGGCGGTGCTTACGCATCGAGGCCAGCCGAGTAGAACGCCAGGTTCCCTGCAGGTGCTGCTGTGCCTACAGGCACGAGGAAACAACCTGCTCAGCATAACCAAAGTGCGACTACTGTGGTTCCGCCTTAACCACCTCATCGCGTACTCAGCATGACCTGCGCCGCCGCCGCTACTGTGCAACTTGTGGAGGGCCAAGCGCTCTGCCCCCTGCATCCTCGCAGGAAGGCACCGCTGAAGTCACCAGCACCTACACCGCAGCCGGTGACAGCTCCACAGCCGCCGACACCAGCACCATCACCAGCGCCGAAACCAGCACCATCACCAGCGCCGAAACCAGCACCATCACCAACGCTGATCATCGAGGAAGTCCAGAGGGCCTACGTGACTCCGTTTAGGATCTCCACGTGGAGTTCCTGAACACGAAGACGAGGCTGACAGCCCTGGAGGAACTCATCAGTCATCTTCAAACCTCATCAGCTGCTCAACAGGTTTTCCTGGCCGGGCAGTTTGACAGCACCTCGTCCTGACTGAAAGCCATCACCGAAGCCATCCGGGTCTCATCTCTTGGTCCCAAGCTGAAGACTAACCCGGAGAGAGTCGCGAACTTCTTACAGTAATGCAAGGAGTTTAACCAGCAACAGCAGCGTGATCAACAGTACCATCCTCAATCCTAACTTCTCTTCCAAACCCTCGCCATTCCCACTGATGTTACACTCAGGTTTCATGGCTACAACCTAGTAACTACCTTCACCCGCTCCCGCCCATAGGGCGGCAGCCAATAGCCTTCACGTACTACCGCGGGTGCTATGCGAGGCCGCACAAAGCCACGTTTATTCCACTTTTCCTTCTTCCATTTTTCCTTCCGGTGGAGGAGTTTTTAGTGGGTATGCCGACTATTGGCGAGTCCCACACCTTCAGTCCCGACTCCCATCGGGGCTGAGGTTAGTGATTAAATCATTTTCTCCTAAACTCGAAAGAAACAAGCATTGTAAAAATGTTATCTCGTACTTTTAGCTTCATCTAACCAAAATACACGATATTTAACCAAAGTCCAAAATGACTTACCAGAAAAAGTTTTACTATCGCATTATACACAAGTTATGGTGTAGTTTCCACACAAAGAGAAGTCTAGTAACTCTTTGAAAATGGTATCATAATATTTTGTAATGACAGTTCATTGGTTGCAAGAATCGTTCATTTTCATACACAGATAAACGGTAGCACGTGTTGTTAGCTTTGTTTTTAAATGTTGGTGCCCTATAGTTGTGCTATCCTAGTATAATCATTAATATGATTTGGCACATGTGTTCAGGTTTTTTTCCCAGCGTCATCCAGAAATATTGTTCATGGGCGAATCGGTTATTAAATGACCAATAACACACACTAGGCTCTGGGCTTATTCAGAAACACTGTTTGAAGAAAAATGTCCCGATTCTAGCCGAAAATCGAACCCGGCATCTTTCGCGCGGCATCATAAGAGCTAGAGGACCGGCCTTCATTTATCACCATCATCAACTGCAAGGATTACACTTTTCACTCTGTTCCAGCTTCTAGAAATTGCTCATTCCATCTTCTTGGTGATCTTCCCACGTTTCTTCTCCCTTTAAGCTTATGGTTAAAAATTATTCAGCCTATTCTTCACTTGGACATTCTTAATATATTATTTTTACATTTTCTTTATATTGCTAAATAATTTCATGTATACTTAACACTTTTAATTCTATCCTAATTTCTGCATTTCTAATTGTAGCGGGAACAATGACATCGCAATGTAAATATTAATATTAAAGGAAATAGTGTTATTAAACTGTAAATACATGCATGCTAAATGGAATATACTGGCGTGCCGAGGGGGACAAGTCAGATACAAGATACAAAACAGTACCATTCATAGATATCGCCGGGTGTGGAGAATACAGGACCTAGGCTAAACTTGACTGGCAGAGACGCTACAGTGAGTGAGATAGCTATCGGTTAGAAAGAGATAGCGAGAGGCTTGGACAGTAGTAGGAATTCCTGATGTGTCAAAATAGAGATGTGAGGGCAAATATTCTCATACAACGCTAAGAGGACAGCCAATCAAATTAAGGCTTTAAAACAGCCAAGGAAAAAGTAGTGTCACCTGCAGGGTGTACGAGACAGTATAAAGGACTGGTATAAAAGATAGTGCCCAGAGATTCTCGCGTTTGATTCTTTTATTTTCTTACTTGCGTCAACGGGTGAAGTTCAAGCCACTTTAATGGAGAGCGTGTGCAGAAACTGATAAGAATTTAGATAGATAGAGTTAGATTAGGAGGTATAGCTTTGGAGATAGGCCCTAATATTCTGTAATATTTAAGAGATAGAAATCACGGCTAGTGGCAAACAGGTTTTTAATAAATTAAGGTTAAAGTGAATTTGAATTTTATTTCGTCTCCTATTTCCATGCCCTAAAGAAAGTTAAGAGTATAGGCCAACACAAAAGTGTTGTAGGATACAATTTTAGCTCATCAACGCCCATCAGCACATCAACGCCCACACCTGCAAGGAAGGAAAACGACGAGCAGCAGAGCGGTCCGTCGCATATTGTAGTCTAGAAGTTTGTATCCGGCTATAGTTCTAAGAAAGTTCATTTCTGTTCACTCTATTATTCTCATTTGATCTTTGGCTAATGTCCAGCAATCACTTCCGTAATGTTTTTATAACGTAATTATACTTTCTTTCCTAATTTTATTTTTCAATGCACGAACTATTGTACCACAGAAGGTTCATATCTGTTTAGTTTTACTTCCAGATCATTGTTCTTTGTGTATGTTATTTTATAATCTTGATAATTGAATACATTAACCTGTTGTATTATCTTATTTTAAGGACAATTTTTGCCCTTATTGATTCATATCCTTTAAATGCCATGATCTTTGATTTCTCTATGCAGATCGTCATACCATTTTATTTAGCTATATCGTTCAGTTTATATATTGATTCTTGAATGCTTTCTTCTTGGTCATCCGCAAATAATAATTTAGTAAAATTTGCATTATTTATTTTAAATTGTCTGTTTAAAATTTTAACCATTAATATGACTTCGTCCATAAAGCTATTAAATATAATAGGCGACAAACGACATCCTTGCCTTACAACTGATTGATGTTTGCGACCTCTTTTCAATGTATTGTGGTTCTTATTTTAATTTTCTCCCGATACAAACACTGAACAGCTCTTATTAAATGTTTTGGTGCTCCTTTTTTATTCAATATTTCCCAAAGTAGTGTTCTCTACTATGGGAAATATTCAATAAAAATCATATTGTACACTCACGTGAATTTCGCTACCCTCTATCTTTCTTAGTGGTATACAAACTATTACTAAAACTTATTTTTCTCTCTACTAATTCTAATCCAAATAAATCTTTGAAGGAATGCTACATTATACATTTCGTTACAGATACAAAGAAAACAGCGTCAGTCAAATGTTTAAGAACTGGACGCTATATGCTGGCCTTAAAATGCCATATTGTTTCCATGCAATCGCCAGAAACACTGAATGTTGACAGCACTTTTAAGGATTAGCCAAGTAATGAACGATTCGAACCATTAATAATGGATATCTCAAAAATGGCGTATGCCAAAAAAAAAGGATTTGAAATAAATAGTGTTTTTTAAAGAGGTCTACATGTTTTCTCAAGTACGTTTGCCTCTATCGCTTAACATTTACCATTTATACAAGATGATATAGAATTCCTTCCGAATGAAGAGAACTTCACAGGCTATTCCCAGAAAAGTCAAGATATACATATTATTTGTAATGAACATCTTTAATTGTTTTCGTGTCGCAATCTTCAAAGATATTGATTTTCGTTTTTTAGTTATGCGTTCACACACACACACACACACACACACACACAAACACACGGACGTGTTTCTAAAAAGGCTTCATTTAGATTCAGGGGACCACAAAAATATTAATTTTTGGGTGAAATGCAATACCTTTTCTGCCTACTATGTACATGGTAGATAAAGTAAAAAAGGAGTATCAAAACATATAATAACGTCGTCTTTTATTTCCTACATTACAAACATGAAAGAGAAGCCAGCAAGGCATCCATATTTTACAGCGCCAGTTAGGTGTGTTTATTTGGACTCCTCACTTTTGATACTTGGTGCACATTGCGTATTTTTGTTCTCATGTTGATATTTGAAACCTACGCCAAGAGTTCATTTCAGCATTTTTGTTACCTCCGTAAATTAAACTTGAGATCCACTTGAAAGTTCTTAAATTTTCGAAGTGTGTTTTTGGGGTTCGTTAGATCTTCCTCATGAAGAAATAAACATTTTAATCCCTTAATGCACAAACAATTAATTTATTCTGTAAAACAATTTGCATATTCAATGTTTGCCTATAGATTATGAATATAAATTGCACTGGCCCCAGTAAATATAACACCTAGCCTCAGTTATCAATGTGCAGTGAAATCCATCCGACGCTCGTAAAGAAAATGTGTAATGAACAGCTGCCAAAGGGGACAGTTTCTTCTGCAGTTTTTTTTTGGTGAAGACAACTGAGAATCTAGAACATTAATCATTACCAATGGAACCGAATACAAAGACCTGGATTAAGATCTTTGCTACCTTCACTAGAGAAAATTCATAAAAGAATTTTTTATCAACTGTAAAAAGGATAAGTGAAGAAACTGTGAATTTGTTTAATGACAGGGTATTTTGCCATGGCTGACAAAGCTTTGCATCTATGTTTTTTTTGGTGGGGGAACAGACACTACAAAACTCACAAAGTACAAAATCCACAATGAACACTGAGTCGAATTAAAAGTGTCCAGTCTCTTGAGCAGTTAATTCTTTTCAAAGTCTGAAGTTGTTTATTTTGTGTTAGGAGTTGTTTATTTATTTAGCTCCACTTAAGGACGCCAATTTGAAATAGAATTGTTCTTTAGGTTATTTGCTGCTACGTATGAAAAGCCGATTTGAATTATGAGTTGTATTATATTTCAACTGCTGGGGAGCCAAACTTAAAATTCGTTGCAACCACCCGTATAGTAAAAAATTTCCGGTAGCCTTCGCCCCAAGTTTAAAAAAATATTAACTTTGTAATTAAACTGTTTCTTTGAATATTTAATATTTATGTTTGCCTTGGCTGTGTCAGTAGTATTGTTAGAGACATGGAAGTCTTGGCAGCGCGTGATGCGACAAGAATGTAGGCTTACAAAGATTATAATTTTACTTCACTCCTTTTATTAATGCTTGATACGATTTAATTAACACTTCACTGATATAAAGAGAGAGATGTGAGATTCTTTTTATTAGCTAATTACCCTTTTTAACACGTAAACTGATTTTTCGTCTCACGCGAATACGTATTATATTTCTCTAGGACGCATCACGCATCCAGTTACGAGCACTGTCCGCAAGCAACTGACTAGATTTCAACCGTCTAAACTTATAAACTTCTGTATTTAAAGTCTCTGATTGGCTAATCCTACTCCAATAGGATACCTGCATTTAACTAAAGCTTTTTCTGGTTGTTGATTGGCTATTTTTAAACTGTCACTAAAATTGCATTATTGTTGCTCCAAGAATCACAAGTTGTACTGTTAAACTCTCAAACTCATTATTGACTCAAGGTTACCTCATTGTTACCTCTTTGTTAGAAACTTTTGACCTATTCTCACAGCTCCTACATTATTAAATTACGTAATATATTCACATAACATTATTGAACATGTATACAATAATATAAGCATATGCAATGACTGTTACATACATTTTACAAACTACCGTATACACATACTGCTTCAAGGCGGGCCGTTATTGAATTTACATATTATATAATTTTATTGAAATCATTTAAGTGTTAAAACTACTGCCTCAAGTCTCTTCGAGTGAATCGTCAAATTCTGTGCGCCGTTTTGACTGGTTCTGTAATACAAACCACAAGGCACTAATTAAAGGCTACCTCCACACCGAGTTTGGCAAAGAGCAGTTGTTAAGCTACATCTTAACTTCTACGCAAGCAGCTCGAGTTCGATTCTCCGCTGTATATTGTTATCTTTTATTTTTCACAGCTGGTTTTTCTATAATATAGTTAATAATATTGCTTGTGTTAGTTCATTTTACTTCAAATATAATTACACAACAATAGTAAAATTTGTGGTTATAAAATTAAATTGTGTGAGTGTGAAACCTCCTATTGACCGATAAATTAATGTCATGGCTGCCATCTACCAGTATGATGGACTACTAAACGAACGCCACATACACAAAAAAATGATTAGATTAGATTAGATTGTATTGCATTCTGTGAGTTCACTAGCAGCTATAAAGGCTTGTGAACATAGAATATGTCACGGAAATGTACAAAAATTTCATATAAATATTACATAGAATATTTAAAATAGAACAAAGACATACTATATGCATGTCAAAGAAATGTACATTAGTTAGATATATACATAAATATTACATAGAATACAGAACATTTAAAATAAAACAAAGACACATTACATACAAAATGAAACAAAGCAGGTATAATTTTGTGCAGAATCAAATACCTCCGTAGCGTTATAAGGCTAACATTATATTTATGGACAATAACATATATTTTAACTTTCACTAGGCTTCTACCTTTTGTTCGTCTCATCATTTTGTTCTATTTGATTTGTAATGCATAGCACTTACTGTCACTTCTTAATATACATACTTTTAAATAGCTTCATTAATTCTAGAGCAAGCATCAAATGTAATTGGCAATTGTCATTGATATCTACTAATACTACTTACAAAGCTATATATGTATTATCATCAGGATAATTTGTCATTCAGACAATCTTGTACAGAATAATATACTTTTGAGGATGGCTACTTTTTAACAGCAGTTTTAAAGACATTGAAATTGTCAACTTTTCCCTTAAAATCATTAGGGAGAGTACTAAATACGTTTATTGTCCAATAATAAACACCTTTCTGGAAGCAAGAAAGCTTTGCACTGGGATTATGGATGTTACGCTTTTGTCTAGTGCATATCTCATGAATTTCTATGTTTGTTATAAATGAAAATACCTGTTATATTAGTCGTGTATTTAAAATTAAAGCGGAAATAAAGGTGAGTACCTTCATGGAGATTTGAAATTGCAATCCCAGGAACATTAAGCCCTCTACCAGTGAGCTAAGAGTGCTGCAATAAGTGTGGCATTGTATCGAGCTTTAGTCTTACTCCACTTGAGAGCCATAAACTAATACAGTCCGTTTAAGTTACAAATACTCAGTGCTAAAACGCTCTGAAACAATGGTCTGTTTGAAAAATCTCATATATGAATTGTTTTCGTGGAACACTTTTGTGATTACTCTTATGTTCCCCATTATAACTATTACAAGAATATTCGCAGTCTTGTGAAGTAAATCTGGCTGTCCCGAGTGCTTCCGGAAGTAACGATTGGAGCTCCGTCTCTCAGTTTTAAACTGACCGAGTGCACGTCTAGGTATAGCTTAACTAAGGTGTTAATTTAATGTTATTTCTTTACCCCGTGTGCGGAGGATAATAACATAAAAAATAATAGTTCCTTCTGATGCACCTCAAAACCTGAGCTGTGAAAATGTACTGTATCTTTTATACTGTGTGTATGCAGAAGTATTCAATCACAAACCCTAAGCCAAAAAAACAGAGGAAGTAAAACAATGATATGCTCTTCTTTAAAATTTGAAGCTATTCTGTCATTTCGGAATACTGAACGAACGTGCATGATACCACTGGGCTACTTTGAAATTTGCAATAAAGTGGCTTTTAAATTCCACTCTAGCTACGTACATGAGATGTTGCATCGTAAAGTTATTTGTATGTTAAATCCTTAACTCCCTATTATACATTTAACAATCGTAAACCAAACGACACAATTTATTAGGTATCCTAAAAATATGCAGGCTGTAGTTCACACTAGAATTGGACATTAAACATCCACTGTGTGACGTAACTGCATATGTACGTTTCTTAATGATCGTAGTCATCGTTTCTTTAATTTTAAATATCCACTGTTTTCTTTTTGACTGACTTCCACATTGCATTTTGTTTACTCTTTTGGAAATTCCGAAGGTTAGTAGCAGTGTATAATCAGAACAAACGTTTATAAAATCGGCTGGAGTAGTAGATGTGTTCAATTCTTTTAGATGGAATTCAAGTCAGATAAATTATGTCCCTTAAACAGTTTTTCCACTGAGTTTACAGTTATTTTCTATCTAAATACTCAAAAAATCTGTAAAGTAAGAGTAGAAGATGGACCTAAAGTATGTTTTCTGCGTAGAAGTTTCCACACACCAAAAGAAAGAGATTGTGGGAGGTGATTGAATCACCCTGTATATTTGCAGAATACCTATAGCGATCATTTGCTGTGAAATCTCTATATCAAAATTAACTAAGCTGTAGAGAAGCAATTAAAATTGACTTAAAATTTAACATTTTGCAGTCAAAACTATTTTCATCCTTTCTTGTTTTAAAATTAGAATCCCAATACGTTGAAAGTATTTCCATGTTTATAATGAATAAATAGCTCACCCAGGATACATCACAGGTATTTTTAAACAACTTGACATTTTAAAGCTATCTCTGTGTGTGATTCTTAAACATTTATTTCTTAAATATCTTCCTGAGGTTAAAAATCTCAAAATGAGATTTTGGTTTACGCTTAATTATTAAGTAATGAGCATTTCAAGACAATCCATAACTTTCTTTTACCTTCCATATCTATAAATGTAAAATAGGCCAGAGCAATGACAATTTAATGGTACGTATTTTCTGAACGAGTTGGTGAAACTGCAGGTAGTACGAAAATATTTACACATTTAAATAATTAAATTGTTTCAGTATACCAAGTACAGTTTAACATAAATGAAACTACAAGATACACAGAATGTGCGTTCATGTGAATGAAAATTCTAGCGTTTTACGCAAACAGTAATAAATATTTTAAGGGAAGGCAAATAATTCAACCTGAACGTCCAAACGTAGTAGTCACTTCAAACGACCACTGGTTAGCTTTGAAGCTAAATTTGGATCTAGGGGACCGTACTTAAATTAATTAAAACCGCCCTTTGTGTAAAAAGTTTCACAATCCATTACCTTCTAACAAAACAACCCTCTATCATTTTCAGCAAAAGTAAGCACCTCAATAAATCAAATAACATGGACATTGCCTCCGTTGTTTCTCCAATGGTACTGCATTTCCAGCAATACACGAGCCCATGAAAACCAATTAACATTGCTCTAATCGATGGAATGCAATTAAAGGCCCCAGTATTTTATGGACGACTTCTAGTGCTAATAGATCACAGAGGTAGAAGCCATTATGGCTTTATTTGAGCTCAACTCTTTCGACAGATATTGCATTAATTTTGGCGAGTCAATTCTATATATTGGTCATCAATGGCTATGAAGATAAAAAGGACATGTATTTGACAATCAATCCTAAATGAGCTCTGAAGAGCCATGCAGCCTTACTATAACACAGCTCTAATGGAATAAAAAATCAATTGGTTTTGTTTTCAATGCATTTGATTATATTTTGGAGCGTTTAAAGGCAAATAACAGAAATCATCAGAAAAGGGTAGTTCAGGCTTGAGGGCAGTATACAGGGCCAGTCAGTGATGCTAAATGTTCTTCATTTTGTGCCGTGGCTTGTCGGCAGAATGAAAGTGGCTCAAGATGGTTGTAAAAAGATACTGTTCATTAAAAAATAATATTGTGTTAAAACAATACTTTTAAAAATAGGTATTATTATTATTATTATTATTATTATTATTATTATTATTATTATTATTATTATTACTGGATTATAATTTTTGTCGGCATATAATTACTTAGCCAGCATAAACTCCCCCCTACTTCACCCCCTACAACTCACAACCGTGCCTAGGGCCAGAGGCCTGTAGAGGAGCAGACAAACATGGAAAAATAGAGTGAGGAACGCAAACGAGGGATTGGCTGGTAGCCAGATATGAAATGAAGATGATATGAAATGAAGGTGAAATAGAATAAAGATAAAGTATGATGGAGCAACTGGTGGAATGAACGGCGGGGTCAACTGGTGAACCCGGAGAAAACCCACCCAGATGCCGCTTCGTCCACCACAAATCCCACATGTGAGACCCTGGGATCGAATCCGGGCCCCTTGATGGGAGGCGAGCGGTCTAACCTTGCGTATAATTTAAAAACATAAATTCATGTTTATTGAAATTTCGTGAATAAAAGTTGTTACACTAAATGAAGCAACCTACTAACTTATAACTGAATCTAAAATAAAAACACTTGTGTTACATTTACATGACTTCCTCAACCCATTATTGTTTTTTTACATGGCTTATACAAACTACTCCTACAAAAGCCTATTTTTCTATGGGCTTAATGTTAATGCAGATAAGCATTTGCAGAAATACTTCCATTACATTTTTTGGTATGGAAAAATGTAGGTACAAAGAAGATATAGGAAACGGGAATGATACTCGAATGTTTAAAAGCGGTTCGCTAGTGCTGGCCTTGAAATTTAATACGCCTTAAATTACGTCGCAAGAAAGAACCGAATCGTGGTAGTACTTCAGAAAGCGACAGTATAAATAACTGCTGATGCTACAAAAAATGTTTTTGCAGTAAATTATGTTTTAAATACATCTACATTTTTGTGTGGTAGGTTTTCATGTATCTTTGTGGTTTACCAGTTTACAAAATCAAACTAAATTCCTTCCGAATGAAGAGTGCTTCACAGAATATTAACAAAAAATTCAATATATAAATTTTATTTCCCATGCAAATATTTAAAACGTTAGAGCCATTTTTGAGAAAATGAAAAGTAACGAGAAATGCTCTATGTTGAGGTGGAAGATTTTTCCTGTTGCATAATCGGAAGCGTATTTCAAACTATGCTATTTCTCTCTCTCTCTCTCTCTCTCTCTCTCTCTCTCTCTCTTGCACACACACATACACACTCGCACAAACATGCGTTTTCCCTAAAAATGCTTCTTTTGGATCCCTGAAGCCTGAAAACAGTATGTTTCCGACGAAATCTCGACATCACATTTTTGGGTTCATCGTATCTTGTAGAGGTGATCTGTGAAGCAATCGTGGCTAGTTTCCTTGGCATTTTTTGTATATCAACACTATCTTTAATATTCTTATAATCTTTATCTTTTAGTTTGTCTTCTTCAGCAAGTCTCTGCTGTCTTTTGAAATGTTGCTTAATATTATTTAATTGTGCTACAGGTTATATTTGTTGTATTGCACCTCTCTTTGCTAATTGATCCGCTTGTTCATTGCCCAAAAGTCCACACATGAGCTGGGACCCATTGTAGAGTGACATAATTTCTAGTTTCAACTGCTTTAATTAGGCTTCTTATTTCTTTAATATTTCTTGTTGTTTTATTATTGTAATTTATTATCCTGTCTATGGAGGATTTTGAGTCTGATAAGATGACCATTTTTTGTTTTATGTATGGTCTATATAGAATATTACGTAATGCTGCTTTTATAGCTGTTAATTCTCCATCATAGTGGTTTGACGTTTCGTCTAGTGCTAGTTAACGTGCAAAATGTTTAATAGTATACTCCTGCACCGGCGTTTTTTGTTTTTTTGTTTTTTGTTTTATTGATGAGGGTTCCATCTGTATATATTCGCAGTCATTCTTTTTCTGGATATCCTTTATTTTTCGTAGCTATTGCTATGGCTCCCATTTCATCTGGTATATCGTTTTGCTTGCGTATTGTGTTTGCCAACCTACACCCAAATGCACTCTCTGTGAAGAAGGTGTCATCCTGAACAAACAGCATCTCGCCAAATGCAAAGGCCTTAAAAGTGATAACTTACAGACTTTATATTGAGAAGCCAGAGGGAAAATGCTGCAGATCAATTAATCCCAGTGGCACTGATGAACAACAATTGGGTGATATGCGGCACTTCCTCGAACTACTAAATAAGGGTAGAGAAAGTAAAAATTGGAGATAAGAATATAAATTAATTAGCTCTGTTTCATACTTCAAGTAGACTTGTACAAACCGTTCCATATATGAATTAAAATGTTACAAAAGTTGCAAAAAACTATTTCCTTATGACAGAATTATTGAATTGCATTTAATTGTGAAGCGAAGGGGATTCGGCACCGATCCAGTGAATACTGATATTGTTCTAAATCCAAAAGAGGGGATGTCCCCGAGGAGGGAAGATAAGCTGAAGGTAGACACTGGGGGCCGGAACCAGGAGTGACGGCACAGTGATAACAGGGTCCCAACAGTTTCCATATATAGACGCCCCGGTAGTCAGACAAGCAAACGGGGACCCCGCCCTACATAGTGTCCAATGCTCCCCAAGGAGCGGCCCTTATACCCAGGCAACCAGCCGGAGAAAGTGCAAAGAAAGCATCCTTTTCCCCCGCCACACTGAACTGAAACACCATCATCGACACTTCAGCCCCGAAATAGATCAAACGGGTTGAAGGGTGAATTAAATAATTAATGGAACGAAATGGAGAGTCAGGAAATTCGAAGGATAAAGAAAACGCTTCAGCATTCGCCTAACGACCCGGGAAAAACTGAAAAAACCCATGTGTCATAGTGTCATACTGTCTGCGTCATCCTGCTCGATTCACATAATTATTAGTTTTTCATTTGTTTCTGTACAGAGAATCATCGGCTAAGAGTAGTACATCTATAGCCATTTAATTCACTATACTATGTTGAAAATTAGACAAGAAGTGCATACGTTTTCTTAATCTAGGTATACCTTAACAAATTCTCTTTATGTCTATTTAGCCATTAATTGTATTAATTATTTAATTATACGCGGTATAGGTATACATAAAGCTTACAACCACACAGGAGTACACAGAGCTCAGGTAATGAAGTTTTCACCGACGTTTAGCAGGTATTGATTTTTGTTCTTGCTTCTCAATTAGTTACATTAATGAAGATGGACGTGTTTACCAGTACAATGGAATTAAAAGATTAAAGGCTAGCATGGGCTAGCAAAACGTTCTTTAACTAGCACTGTGGAACAAACCCAAATCAAGCAGAGGTCAAAAAGTTCAAGGTTTGAGCATAGGCTAGAAATAATTAAATTTAATATGAACTGTGTTAGCTAAGGTGGCACTACGCAATTTTATAATTAATAACAAGCTGACCTTTTACGAAGTACTTAATTACAATAAAGTTTTATAACGATCCTACGTCAGAATACAACCGACTCTACATATTTGC
The DNA here is from genome assembly GCA_030765065.1 of Deroplatys truncata. Taxonomy (NCBI): domain Eukaryota; kingdom Metazoa; phylum Arthropoda; class Insecta; order Mantodea; family Mantidae; genus Deroplatys; species Deroplatys truncata. The sequence continues at coordinate 68,492,733 of CM060986.1, forward strand.
AACAATATCCAAATACAGTTAAATTTTACTAAGAAAAGAGTTAAAAAGGAATTTATTAATAAATTCAGGGTACTCGGCTAGTTTTCTTAAGATCCTTTAGGGCAAGCTGACCTCTCTCTGACCCAGTCAGTTGCTTTGTAAATAGAGAGTAACAAAGTTCTTCTAGTTCACTACTGTAGTAAACGGGTAGCGTTTCTGCCAAATAATTGCAGCCATGAGTTAGAATCCATTTGAGTCAACTTGCCTTTTTCGTAGTTTTTTCAAGTAACTTTCGTCCCTTTTGACCCCGGACTTGGCAGCCATTAATCATTATGACTCGAAATATAATCTCTATAGATCTGAATAAGGAACGTGAAACAGTACATGTAAAGTTGTGTTCCGAAAATTCAACATTTTGCATCTTTTTTTTTTTTGCCACTTCCTGATAATTTAAAGTCTATATATTAAGTTATGGTATACGCTCTTTTTTTCGCTGCAGTTACGAGGGCTGTCCCAGAACTACCCGACCTAACAAAGAAAACACAAACATTTTGGGGAAAAACATTTTATTTCTCTACAGTGTCCCCTTTCGGCTCGATACACTTTTCCCAGCCATGTTCAATCGCTTCGATACCCTGCTTATAGTGAGAACCGTCGAGTTCTGCAAAACAGCCATCAACTGCAGACTCCACCTCTTCATTGCTGGCAAGTCTTTTACCACCAAGCCATTTTGTGAAGTTTGGGAACAGAAAATAATCACAGGGAGCTACGTCTGGCGATTAGGGTACATGAGGAAGCAATTCAAGCTTTAACTCATTGATTTTGGCCGTGGCGATAATGGATGTGTGAAATGGTGCATTGTCTTGATGAAACAGAACTTTCTTTTTCGCTAAATGCGGCCGTTTTTGCTTCATTTCGTCATTTAAACGCTGCAAGAAGTTCGCATAATACTCTTCATAGATTGCTTTTCCTTTTTGAAGATAATCAATGAAAATTATCCCACGCGCATCCCAAAATACTGACGCCATGACCTTGACTGCAGATGGAACTGTCTTCGCCTTCTTTTTCCCCCTTTCAATCCACTGTTTTGACTGATCCTTCGTCTCAGGTATGAAGCGATAGACCCTTGTTTCATCCATGGTTATGAATCGACGCAAAACCTCGGCTTTATTGCAGATAAACATCGCCAAACACTCGACTGAAACGTCTTCACGATGCTGTTTTTGTTCCATTGTGTACAGGTTTCTCATGTCCAAATTTTCTGTCAGTATGCGATGTACAGCACTTTTTAAATGCCTACGATGTCTGCTAGCTCGCACATTTTCAGTCGACGGTCATCCAATACCATTTTGTGGTTTTCTTCACAATTTCTGGCGTCGTCATCTCATTTGGTCGTCCATTGCTATGTTCATCTTGGCAACGTACAGCTTAAACTGTCACCCAATATTTTACTGTTGTAAACGAAGGAACAGACTCCCTCAGAGTAGAATCTAGCACAGCTTTAATATTAGTTAGACTAAGACCTTTCAAATGGAAGTATTGTATCAGATAACGATGACCAGCTTTATCCATGTTTACAAATTTTCTGAGAGCTTTCACTGTTGATGGCTGCCAATTACTTAACAACGTAGCATTGGCAAACTTCAAACTTAATCTTTATAAGCTTGGTACTTTCTACCATATTCATTTGTTTGAATCAACAACCGCTATCTATATGTCAGGTCGGGTACTTCTGGGACTGCCCTCGTATGTTGTATAAGATCATTTAATCTTGGATAAAGATCGAAACGCAAAATAACAAGAATAACAACTTTAAAGCTGATTTTTCCAACAAATAAAATTTTTCACACTTTAGTACACAAAACAGTCCACGTTATGCAATTTTTTAGTTATCTTACTAAAGTTTTAAACCTACTTACATAAAACTAAAATAATGATCTAAACAGATCTATAAGCTGCATTAAGTGAAAACTTGTGTTGTTCTGCACAATTATAGGAAACATTCACTGTATAAATTGGTAACAGCATTTGTAGAAAAAGTACAATTTTGAACCTTAGCAGCACTTAAGGCTATTCGCAAGAAAATAATTGTTAATTTAAACATTAAAAATAATTTGATACTTGGGACTAACATTTAATGTCTACAGTAATGGGTAGATCTTAAAATTTATGCGTAATAAATGAAAATGTATAGGCCATTGTGTGATAGCATTAGTTTGTAGTTAAAATTTCGAAACATTCGTTTAATAATTGCGGAAATTAGAGACAGCATAGGATTAGCGTTCATTTTCTGTTTTAAAATATATTCATATATAGTATTTTAATAAATAATATCTTTATCTGCAATATTCACCAAGAAAGTTTTCAAATAACAAACGTATTTTATATCATGAAACATACCGGATTTTTTCACCTAAATAAACAAATAAATATAGTACAGCAGAGTGCCATATGTTTATGAGTGTGTTGTAAAAGCGTTTCACGAGAGGGCTTTCAAAAACACTGTAGTATAAGATATTTAAAAGTAATTTTTGAAAAGAAATTTTAACATTGACATTTTAGGTTATAAACAAACGCTAAACAACCCATAGTCAAATAATTCACCGATCATTTAGATTTTTTCCTAAGTTGTATTAATGCGCATTATAGATTATTAAATTTGAAACTGTAACATGTACCAATTTTAAAAACAAAAATAAGTCCATGCTCTTCTGAACACATTGGTACGGTGCAGGTGGACCAATAATGGGATCTCCAAATTCATCCATTTCTATTCAACTTGTCTTCTTCCTTTTGCGGCTTTGTGAAGAATATTGTGTATTTTTTTAAAGTTCCCTTGTTTACCCAGTGTATGATTAATGTGTTTTACTGTATTCTTTACCGAATATTACCGCAATTACACAATACACAGACACACCCATGCCATGACGGACTCGAACCCGCGATCCTCAATTTTACACTCCTGCAACCACGGCTTCGAGGACCGGCATGTATTTACAGCTACCCGCGTATGTTCTTGATCTAAGAGCAAATATCCTTACAGACATTCTAAGATACACATGGAAGGATAGAATAGGATATTTAGGATAGGATACATCTAGTTACGGACCTCGACCCCAATGGATCTTTTGTACATACACCCCCCGGGAGGAACGGATGCAGTGAGGAAACCACAGGAGATACGTGGGCTGCAGACGAAGCAGGCGCAAGTCGACAGAGACGCACAGACTTCCCTATTAGTTCCAGGTTTGACCACCCGGCCACGGAGAGTCGTTCTGAGACGTCCCTCCAGTGGGAGCAGGGAAACACGACCCAGCAGTGGTTCCCTCTAGCGTGGCCGTGAAGAAGTTCAAATGCGCAAACCTCTGCGCCATCTCGACACCGACAGAACCACAGCACCGGAGTAAACCTGAAACATGAAAATGAGGGAGGAAATGAGAGGGAGAGGAAATCCGTGTTAGAATACATAACTCCGGCATTCGTCTAGACCAGGGATAACCACGAAAAACCAATGATCAGAGTGGGGGCCCCGGTAATCGAATCCGAGACCCCCCGAATGCGAGCCTCACACGTTACCATGGAGCCTCTCGCTCGTATGGAAGGAGTTAACCGCTCTGAGTGAATATTGTGCCTTGAGCGCAACGGGAGCAAGTAACCTACCAGGTGAAAATGTGTATGTTGTAAAGCAATATTCGTTATTTTTCTGTTGCAGAAATAGTGCAAGCTGGTTGCCTAAAAGTAAATTACGCTTAAGTGTTTAATTGTCGATAAGAAAATTCTTTTTGCTTTCTCTACAGCAAGGGTGGCGAAAACGACTTCCTTCCGCGAGTCATCAAATATGCAACACGTACTGGGTCACTCAGCAGCATGTGAAAATCAAACGGACGGTTGCAGAGAGGGAACGTGCGCCTGCGAGTCAAAATAACTCGCGAGTCACGTTTTCGCCACCTCTGCTCTACAGTATAGTAAGTAGAGCAAGTATTACATTTCACCCAAAAATTTGATACCGAGTTTTCAGTTGGATTGTTTTTTATTTTCTAAAAAAATGGCTAACGATTTTTATTAAATACCATTTATTCAAGATATTTGCACAACAAATAAAATTATATCTTGAAGAAGAAGCTTAGTTGCTGCTACGTATGGAAAACCGATTTGAAGTAGGGGTTGTATTGTAGTTCAAATGTTGAGCGGCACTTGAAGTAGTTGCAACTGCACGTATGGTAAAAAGTTTCCGGTAGCCTTCGCCCCAAATGTACTATCCGGTGGCCTTTGCCCCAAAACAATGTTTAAAAAAAATATTAACTTTGTAATTTTGACTGTTTCTTTAAATATTATATATTTATGTTTGCCTCGGCTGCATCAGTGTTTATACTTTTTCTTTAGAGACTTGGTTGTCTTAGCAGGGAGTGGTGCGACTGAAGAATGTAGGCTTACACAGATTATAATTTTACTTCACTCCCTTTATTAATGCTTGACACGATTTAAATAACACTTCACTGATATAGAGAGAGAGCTGTGAGAATTCTTTTACTAATTACTTGCACTTTTTAACACGTAAACTATTTTCGTCTCACACTGAATACGTATTAAATTTATCGAGGACGCATCATGCATCCGGTTAGAAACGCTGTCTATAAGCAACTGACTTCTGAATTTGTAAATTTTGCTCCATTTTAGTTTCTGATTGCTAATCCTAGTCCAATAGAATACCTTCATTTATCTAAAGCTTTTTCTGGTTGTTGATTGGCTATTTTATAAGCTGTCACAAAAATTAAATTATTGTTGCTCCAAGAATTACCAGTAGCATTTAAACTTTCTAATTCATTATTGCCTCAAGGTTACCTCATTATTACCTCATTGTTAGCAACTTTTAACTTATTTTTCTCACAGCTCCTACATTACTAAATTACGTAATACGTTCACATAACATTATTACACATGCATACAATAATATAAACATATTGTCGTGTACCTCACTAATTTATAATTATTATTTAACTACAGAGGAGGGCAACTCGCTTGTGAGAGGGATCGTTAATCAAACAAAAGAAGCTTTAATTTAAGAGGCAACGACGAGGACGCAGCTAAAGTTATTTCAAAAATATTCTTACACTAACATAATTCCTGGCTGAAGGGAGAGGCAAGGATTCTATTCTACTATCATAATTAAAAACTGCAAAGAAATGGACAACTAGTAGATTTATTATAATAATGTCTTACCCCATGTGTCTGCCGGGCGAGGACGCCATAACGTAGGGCAGCTATCCGTCCAGCTCTCGCGAACACTAGTCCCAGAATGCTCAGAAAACCCACGCTAGCTTGGCGTCACTAACGCCATCCCCACCAATGAGAGTGTTTCCCCTCAATCGCCCCTCCTCAGATAAACTGCCAACCTTCGACTTGGGTAACCAGAGGACGTATTACTATTACTATAATCTGTGCACATGCCACATCTCCCCCTGGCCACCGAAGTCGACGTCCTCGTCGACAGAAAGAAATAAATACAATAAACATGAAAAAAAACAAGACAAAGACATACCAAAAATGACATACAAATGTGTGAAGTAAAATATAACAATAGACATGTGTGTGGTAAGCACCCAGCCGACGAAACAATGGTGCTGGGTGATGTGGAGAGACGAGCGATGTAAGTGCTGTCGACTTAGTATTGTTAATGCACTTAGCTTTAGCATCCCGCACACGCACACACCACGCTGCCTTAGTTCACAGGCACACTACACTGCGCATAAGGGTGAAGGTCTGCCGTAACTGTTTGTGGGTGGGTTTAGACAGTGCCCACAACGACGATTTGTCCTGGTGTAGAATTAGCACCGCAGGTCTCTGGTGGTGACAACAGGGTGGGCAGTCGCTGGCTTGGACTGCCCCCCGACATGGTGGCTCCTTATGCCACGGCAGTGTAGTGGCTGCCCGACAGCTTCCCTGTGGTGTTTCTTGACTTCTGGTGTGCCCTGGGGATGCTGATGCACTTTCTCGCTCTCTGCCACAGCGAAAGACTAAAACAAAACCACCACACAATAAACAGGATGCTCCCACAAAGAATCACACATAAAAGAAGGGTATGTCATTTACAATTAAAGATTTTAAAGTTTGAAAAATGTACACTAAAAAAATTCTTATAACATCGGGCAAAGAAAGAGAAAAAAAAATTAGTACAAATTGGCATAAGAAAGAAATTTTACAGAGTTGCCATCCAAAGTGTAACTTACAATGCTTTACAATCCAAATAACAGTAAAACAGAATCAAAATACATGAAGATGACAGAAATGAAACATAACCTTGTTTTGGGATCCCAATATTACATCTCAATAACCAGCTGGTATCACAAACAAAAGAAAGTAAGTGCACTTACAAGACAATCACACATGACGATGAAATGAACTCATTCACACTGACCATGGCCCCAAATTACACACAACACTGACTTAACTATCTACTCAAACTAGTGTATACATCACTACAAGCTACATCCACAATACATTTCTAAACTACGCCACGTGACATGCTTTCAACTACTAGTGTCCTACTCTTGTCACCAATACAACTTCTTGTCCACATCATTATCTTTCTCATCGCAGTATTAGCATCAACGCAATCATAAGCATCAACATCATCAGCAGTAATAGTGCAATCTCGATCATTACTTCAAGCATCATCATCTTTCAATTTTCTCTCCAAAACAAAACATCTGCACTTACGTGTCTCATTTAACATGCTGTAAATTCAAAACATTTGACATAGGCATAACCTTCAAGAAATCACATTAACAATTCAGGAATTACACAAATAACATGACATTATAATGTTGCATCTACATCCTCAAAATGAAAATTTAAGCTGGAAAACAGGTGGTATTAACATTTGCTATCTAAGATGGTAATAAACTTGTTGCATAAACAGAGAAAAAAAATTATTTTCATTACATTCACTTCCATCTATATAATCTCTCGTGTGAATTCATCACACACGCTATACTGGGCACGTTACAGCAACACCAATAAGCAAAATCTCTGAAATGATACAACTGTCGGGGTTACACTGTGGCACTTCCACCGAAGCTGACATTTCGTCTCATCTCATCTCTCATCAACACCGTCGGGGTTACTCTTTGGCACTTCCACCGAGGCAAATCTCAACTCTTATTTCTCACATAACCTCACACTACGCCATCGGGGTTACTCTTTGGCACTCCCACCGAGGCAAATCTCACCTATATCACATAACCTCAAATACACACATACATACAAACACTATTCATGCAACAATTTTCTGCAAATAAAGATCACAGCATCATTATGGAACCCAAAATCAAATCGAGTCAAAATCAAGTCATATCATATCAAATCAAATCGAATGCAACAAAACAACATCACATCATTATTCAAAACAATATTGTCACATAACATTCCTGAAAATGAAAGCTCAATTAAGCATATAGTACACCTGAAACACATTCCTGCAGCATAATACAACAAACAAATGACTTGCAGTTACCAAAACACAATTCAAAATTTAAATTACACCCACAGGAATAACACACTTTTAATTTAGCAGAGACATTCATGTCACATTATTCCTGAAAAACAAAGCTTAATTAAGCATCAGTCAGTGAAACAATAAATTTAGCATACCTGTGTAAGTCGTAAAACTGTTTCATTCATCCAAACTTTAGCACTCACAATGTTTACATACTTACAGGTGATTTTTTTTTCTTTTCTCTTACTCGTTTTACCACAAAATTCCCGTGCAAATTGTCCAAAATCTAGTAACACACGTACAGCTGGTTCATCAACATCCACATCGTACTGGTCCATATCAGAAGCACATCAAACCTAATTAGGTGCAGATACTGGCAAGGTTGTTAGCTCCTGAAACTTTTACTTACATGAGTAACTGCGAAAGATTTTCCCTTAAAAATATGCATTGCGGAATTAAACCAAACTTGGCAACGGTAAAGCAAAATTATCATCATTATGATTTTCTCAGAGCGGCCATTAGCAGTAGTAGCGAACATTTCAAAATTCTAAAGTACCTCATACGCCGACATCCTACTGGGATTCTTCACGTGAGAGGGGTCAATGACCGGGCGGCAGACAGCTGATTGCTTTGCCACAACAGGCGAACCAACACTGGACAGAAAGTCTACGTCACTGTGCTCGCTAACAGGAGCAATTACTATATCAGATTTCTGTGCAGTACGTCGCTTAGGCATGATTGCAGCACAAAAGTTTACGCAACCAATAAACAAACAGTAGGACCAAGCAATACAGATTACACCAAACTAAACACTTATAACATCACATGAATATAAGTAGCAAGAGTAGAACATAGCCAAATAAAACAGTTGCAGAAAGAATACAAGTAAGCGCCCGCGGCGAAATATCAGAAAATTATACTAACACACGGCTACACAAGCCACTTGGACACAATACCAAGATTTTTAATCAGAATGAACACATGGAAGAAAACAAAATGATAGCTTCAGTGAGAAACCTCGAACTGGAAGTAAAAAAAAAACTACGTCACACTTACTGTGACCACCGCTAATATTCTCAAAAAGGAGCAGAATACAGACTTGTAATTTAAACTAGCACACAAAACTTCTCTTTTTTTTTCTTAAATCAAATGTATATAATCTGATATGCACACGCAAAGAAACGCGCCAAAACACGTGCTGAGGAAGACTGGTTTCACAAGCTAAAATTATTGCTGAAATGCACGACCACGCGGGAATTACACAACACACTTGCGTACATAAAAGTTACACGAAAAAATGACCCAGAAAAGTGCAGTAAATAGCTAGAAATCACAAGCACTGGAATATAAAGTTATACATTTCCAAACCACTGCTAATAAGCACAAAAAACAAGATTTGCAAACAGATAGCCAACACGTGACGAGCACATTTTGAAACAACAACTATCTCGCTCGTTTCACAACTCAAGTTTCACAAAACATTTTTTTTTGAAAATAACCAGCACGAAGAACGGAACACAGTGATATGATTTAAAGGAAATGAAGCCAACACAAGGGGAAAATGGAGTCAGAAGTTTTAGCGTCACCCGGCAGACAATGGGAAAAAAATGCAAAAATGAACTCAAAATTGAAATTTCGACACCAGACTTTCAGAAATGATGGAAACAAAATTTAGAAGAAGAGAATCACAAATTAAAGTATAAAAATCCTTACCCTTTAGCCAGAAAGAACTTTACATTTTTCACGACCACGTGGAGCAGAAACCGTTAAATTTGGAGGGGAAAAAAATTTGCACTTAAAATCTCAAAACAAATCAAACCAATTGCTCGGCGCCTCCGCCAATTTGTCGTGTACCTCACTAATTTATAATTATTATTTAACTACAGAGGAGGGCAACTCGCTTGTGAGAGGGATCGTTAATCAAACAAAAGAAGCTTTAATTTAAGAGGCAACGACGAGGACGCAGCTAAAGTTATTTCAAAAATATTCTTACACTAACATAATTCCTGGCTGAAGGGAGAGGCAAGGATTCTATTCTACTATCATAATTAAAAACTGCAAAGAAATGGACAACTAGTAGATTTATTATAATAATGTCTTACCCCATGTGTCTGCCGGGCGAGGACGCCATAACGTAGGGCAGCTATCCGTCCAGCTCTCGCGAACACTAGTCCCAGAATGCTCAGAAAACCCACGCTAGCTTGGCGTCACTAACGCCATCCCCACCAATGAGACTGTTTCCCCTCAATCGCCCCTCCTCAGATAAAACTGCCAACCTTCGACTTGGGTAACCAGAGGACGTATTACTATTACTATAATCTGTGCACATGCCACAATATACAATGACTGTAATATACACTTTTTATATCTTGTTACATACACATATTGCTTTAAGGTTATTGAATTTATATATTACATAATTTGACTGAAATCATTTAAGTGTTAAAAACACTGCCTCAATCTTTAATGTGCTGAGAATAGCCTATGAAGTCCTCTTCACTAGGAAGAAATGTTATAAAATCTTGTATAACTGACAAACGTTAAGCGATAGACGAAAACGTACTATCCAAAAATTGGATCTTTTTAAAACACACAATTTACCAAATAACGTTTTAATACCATAATCCACTTAGAATATATCTGCAACTAAGGCTTCAAATTGTTCAATACTTTGCCATTCTTTTAAATCCCTTTCGGCATTCGGTAGTTTCTCGAGATTTCATGGAAAGGATATGGTCTTTTAAGGCAGCATACAGCATCCAGTGTTAAACGTTTGACTATCGAACTATCGCTGTTCCCTTTGTGTCTATAACGAAATGTGTATTGTAGCTATTTCTGCTAAGGTTTATCTGAATGGAACATGTCAGATGCTTTTTCCTATGCAGTATCAATGGCAGTGCTAAACTCGTACGCTTCATTTTTTATATTACTGAAAAGTTAACAGTGATAACTATCGTGTTGTAGTATTTTTATTTTGTCGATCCAAATCCTGCATTTTCAACGTGAGTATTCTTCATCTTTGTTCAAAGAATCAGTGTCATCTTCAAGTTAATAGCAGCACTTTCAACGTTGTTGCGCCCCTGTTGTTTCTAAAGTAAAAACACTATCTAATGAAATCAACGCATAAAGAATAAGTGTTTTCATTGCGATATTGATCTGCAGTATATATATATATATATATATATATATTGTCAAAAATAAGCGAAAAACCGAGGCATGGACTGAAGAGTTGTTGCAGCAATAAAGTTAAACTCAAGAATGCATAATTTTTGCAAATTAATTCGTATATGCTTGCAACGCACCTCACATATAGATATGATGCTTATAAAATTTTACTCGATCATAATTATTATATTACAGGATGATCCGTTTATAAACATACAACTTAATAGCTATGGATGAAACTTACAGCTATTTATTTTTCTATAATACGTAAATACTCAAAGACCGAGCAAGTTGGTGACGGGGTAACGCTTGCGATTTGATTTGGGTGGTTCTGGTTCATTCCCCGGGACTGACTTGGGTTTTTTGTTGGTTTTACCTTGTCGCCAGGTGAATGCTGAGGTGGCTTTTCTAATGCCATGAATGCTTCCGCACCGTCATATTCCATGTAATTTCATATCAGTTTTGGAGTACGACGCTTGAATGGGTAGGCGCTCAGTGATTTGCTTCCTTCTCCTTTGATACGGAATCAGAGCTGTTTGTCAGAAGGAACGATGGGCCTGCCTGTTTGTGTGAACTTTAGGGACCTCGCACTACTTGGTCCGGGCACCAACTTTTCGGATCTTTCATCTCGTCCTTTCCCCCCGGAGGTTGCATACGGCACAGGTCTCTAGCGGTAGTGCTTAAATCCTGCTCTTGCGGAATAAAAATACACAAACGTAGTTTAATTCATTGCATGTGAATTTCAGCATCAAAATAGACCAAAATGCAATAACTGAATCTAAATCGGCCAGTTCTTCAAGGATGTATTGTTGTTCAATTTATTCATAACGATATAGCAGAGGTGTTAATAGCAGAGGAAATGAATGGCCCAAAAGTAGGCGATGTCTGCATTCCTGTACTTTAATACGCGGATGACATGACAATTTTGTCAGTGACGATAGAAGGCTTACAGAAAGGCGTTAACAGATTGGGAGAATATTGTAAACAATGGGGTTTGGCGGTAAACATTAATAAAACAAAAACAATGGCTTTAAAAATGGCTATGTGTATGGCAGAGATTAAAAATGGTATTACAAGGGGGCTAGAACTACAAAACGTTAAACATTTCTCGTATTTAGGAGTAATGTTTAATATGAGAAGAAAATGGAACCAACATCTATCAGTAACTAACTATAAAGCACAAGGCAGTTACGTACCCTCACCTGGACACCTGATATACCAGCAGATAAATTACAAAAGATGTATAACTGTATGATAAGGCTGATTTTGTTATACGGAACGGAAGTGTAATTTGGGGATGGGAAAGAGTAGAGCATGTAAACAAAACGCAGGTAGCATTTTGGAAAAGTGTTCTTGGAGTTTCACAAGGCACATCAAATTCGGGGGTATTGAGGGAGGTGGGATGTTATGAAGACACAATGCACTGTAAATAAGAGCAGTAAAGTACTGGGTGAGGCTGATGCAGGGGGATAACTCCACACTACGATCCAAATGTTTTAAGTACCAGCAAGAAAACCTGTCTCCTAAGTTTTGGGCAGCTGATTTGGAAAGGGGTTTGAGGGGAATAGGAATGGGGTCAGTATGACAAAGAGCTGAAACAAATGACAAAAACATATGGAAAGGTGTCATAACAAGACTAAGAGACATCATCCAACAGGAAATAGAAGCGGATTGTAAAATTAAATCTTCTCTAAGTCCAGCAAATGAAATAAAATTGAACTGGGTTAAAAAGGCATATATACTTAATTTAGGAAGAAAGGAAAGATCAGGAATGGTTTAGACTTGGGGGGCTGGAGAGCACAGAAAATGACCGACGATTCTGGCAGGAGAATCTGCCCATTCTGTGATTTGGATGAGGACTGGGTACATATTTTGGCAGAATGTGCACAGTGGGAGAATCAGCGAACGATTAAACTCAAAGAAAAATTCTTAAGTCCCTCAAGAAAGAGATTGGCATGTTGGGATCTACTGGCTGACCAGAGGAACTGGCAAAACATGGGAAATTTCTTGGCTAAAGTGCGCGAAGCTAGGTCAGATTTGTTTAGTTAGACAAAAGTAATTTATCTCTACTTTCCTTTTTCTTGTTCCTTTTTGTTTTGTTTTCTCTTTCTGTTGTTTATTTTTTCATCATATATGTGTATCTTAAATATGCATGTACGATCAATGACCCATGCACTAAATAAATGTGAAGTCCTGGCTGAAAGTTGCTTAGTAATAATTGAAAATCTGGTGCGTTACATTCACATCACTTTCTCTACCCACCATTATTAATTGTCATATCTGTTCTATACACTAGTGTTACCAAATGTTTTTCTATCTACTTCATGTTATACATATAAAAGTTTGCAAAAATGCTTCCGCTAAACATTTCGTTGTAGGTACAAGATGGATACAGGAGGATGAAGCGATAGTAAATCTTCAAATAGCGGCCACTTTTTGCAACATTAATCCACAAGTTAATGACAACAGGACTTTAAAAAATTACAAATTGAAAACTTTAAGCTAATAACAACGAATATCTCGGAAACGGCTGATGACAAAAAATGTTATTTGAAATAAACTGTGTGTATTTAAAGAGATCTAATCACGCGTGATGGTTCAGGCGGTAACGCCTGTGGCCTACATTAGAGAGGTACCGGATTCGATCCCCGGCAACTGATCCGTGGGCTTTCTCGGTTCGTCAGGCGAATGCTGGAGTGGTTTCTTTCCCCCGAATTTCTTGTCCCGCCATTTCGTTCTATTAATCATTTCATTCATCCTGTATGCCATTTAGTCTCTTTCATGGTTGGAAGTGTCGATGATAGAGTTTCGGTGCAGCGTGGCAAGGAAAAGGATGCGCTCTGTGAACTTCCTCAGTCCCTCATCTTTCGGCTGGTTGCCGGGTATAAGGATCTCCCCCAGGAGGGGCGTTGAACTCCATGTGGGGCGGGATCCCAGGTCTGCCTGTCCGAAAATCGGGGCGTGTATATCTGGAAATTGTTGGGATCCTGTCACTGCTGTCCCGTCACTCCTGGTTCCGACTTTCCGGTGCCTTCCTTCACCTCATCCCTTCTTACCGTAAGCGTCCGCTCGTGGGGTATCGGTACAATTTCCTAATTCCTGCATCTGTGTAAATTCCCTCCGCTTGGCAATCCTAATCCTAAAGAGATCTACGTTTTTGCATTGTAAATTCTGTCTATCTCTAGTGATTTACGAGTTATACAACATTCATTCACATCAGGCTGTTCGTAGAAAATTGAAGGTATGGACTTTATTGGAAAGTAAATATTTTAAAATGTTAAAATTTTAAAATTTCAAAATCGTGAGAACCATTTTTTATAAAATCAAAATTTGGCTATGCAGATTTTCTTGAAAATCTTCGTTTTGCATCCTTGGAAGAGGATGAAATTAAATATCAAGTTTGGGATTCATCCAATGTTTCGCTTTCGTTATGATGTTCACACACACAAAGACACATCTTTTACTTGAAATTTTCTTTTTGCATTAAAATTAGATAATTAAAGACACATCAGCAATTTGTGGATGATTTTTTTTATTTTTAGCAACCATGCATTAGTCTTCTTTGTGGCCGATACTTTCTGAAATAGTGTTCAAATTGAAATGTAGGTGGGATCCATCGTTCCATGAATCCGGGTATTTGACATTCCGTGGGCAGTGAGGATAACCATAGAGCTAACATTGTGCCTGTCCCTCGGAGGCTCCCAGCTTTAATTTTTCATCAGTCAGGCAGACTGTGCGACAATGCTGCTCAGACTTGACTATGATTGGCGGACAATCTCCACCACGGAGCAGCTCCTTAATAATTCACCAGAACGGCAGTGTCCGCTGTTAAATATACCGCTCCAATGCAAGCCACCTGTCTTCTCAATGCAAACGTTCCATTTGTCATATTTCACAGGATTTAACAGAGATCTGTACTAACGAAAAGTTTCGTTGACGTCAACTTCTGTCGCTGCTGTTTGTGTAATGAGAACATGCAATCATCTAACATAGTGGTGAAACTCAACCATACTAATTCTAAATGATAACGAAGGTGTTATTCACAGCAATAAAAAATCAGTTTTGTCTAACTCACAGGACTTTCTTTATCCACCGTTGCTTATATTTTATATCTACAAAGAATTCTTTCAGAAGCTCGTTTTTCCATCTACTTCATACTAATCCACATAAACGTTTCCAGAAATGGTTTCACACACATTGCGTTGTAGATGCCAAGAGAGCCATTAGGTAGAAGCGACAGTCAAATCTTTAAAATCAAATCGCTATATCCTGGGTTTTAAATTCCATACCCTTGGCACATCACAGAAAGAAAAGAATGAGTACTAAGCACTTATAAAAATACCAAGCATTAGAAATTTCAAACCAAGAGGTACATATTTTTCGTGGTGTAATCTCTTATGGTTTGCGATTTATGCAAAATTCATCCAGAGTGTAGAGAACTTCACAGTCTTTTCGCAGAAAATTCAAATGTATATTTTATTAGTTGCGGCGATCTTAACGTTTGTTAGCCCCACGTTTGGGAGCCAGTTTGCGGCGATCACCTCCTCATCCGTTGCTGTTAGGCTTACCTTGATGCTTCTCCCGTTGCTTCCAGAAGTTCTCAGTGTGTTGGTTCTCTTCAATTTATCCTCGGCTAGCTGCAGTAATTTTCCTTAAACTATATGGGAGCATGGACTTATCCTCGGTAAAGGAAAACGTAGATCTCGGGTGGTGATATAGGAAGACATAGACTTGCTTTGTTTATGAAAAGATGACACTGCCGTTTCTTTTTATTTAATTAACACTCGTAGTATACAAAACTGGTATTGCCGCTGTAAAATACTGTCCACCGCCGTTAAACTATGGCGTGGATATGGCACGAAATATAACTATTCTTATTGTCGCTTTCAGAGTAGCGGATCTTAGGTGTGTTGCTAAACTATTTTGATTCCCTGTTTTGGCGCGTTATCTCACACATCCTGCAGCATCTCTCCCTGACCACACATGACAAAAACTGTCTAATAAAATGCAATGCTAAGCTGACATTACAAAGCTGACTTGATTCCCTTCTTGGCACGATATCTCACGCATCCTGCAGCATCTCTCCCTGACTACACATTACCAAAACTGTCGCACTGCAATGCTAAAATTCCATGATAAAACTGTCTTGAATTTTCCCCAAACAGATCCATTTATAGTCTCAGGCTTCTGAGGCTGCTTCCTTTCCTATTGGTCCATTTTTAGCGCGACTCGACGCGTCTAACTATTTCGAATAAACTTTCAGGGATCTCATTGGTCCAAGTTTAATATAAATCGCGGCTTTTCCTACATGTACCGTTAGGTTGTCTTTCTCACTCACTTGGTCACGGCGAATTATCAAATAATGGGACAAAGGCTCTACACCCTCGCTGTAGGAATAATAGCACTGCGACCGAAGAGAGGTAATAAAACTAGGTTTTCTGCCTTCGAAAGCACTATTCCTGTAGCTAAAACCTTCCATCGTGGACAGTATTTTAACATAGCGCTTAAATTATTTACATTAAACCATTTATAACTCTACTAATATTAATAACCTAGATAGATACATAACGTTAAATCACCCTTCTTAAAATATACAAGCAGTATGAGAAAAAGATGTTTACATAATACGATTTAACATCACTAAAAGTTAATTAATAAATTATCTGTAATTACAGTTCTTGGGCTCGGCCTAGAGTTGCCGTTTCATAGTCATGCAAATATCGTTGATCAGGTTCGTTGCAATCATTTTTGAGAAACTAAAACATATATTAAGAATGTTTCCATATACGTGTTGTTTTGAAATTAGGAGAATTCTTTGAAAATCTTCGTGTCCATTCTTGGAAGATTGTGAATTTAAATACTACGTATGGTGTTTATCCAATTTTTTTGTTTCTGAGTTATGAAGTTATTTTTGTGTATCCACAGGACACTAAAATATTTATTTCCGTTGAAAACACCATATAGAATTTTTGTTGTAATGCAATAGTCCCTCTATACTCTTAAGTAGACGCTGCATGATGTAAAATTAGAATCAACTAATTTCATGTTTGTTTTGAACTTCTACGTACAATCAGTAAATGCTAAATTCGAATCAAATTTAAAGTTATGTATCACATACCATGTCACAAGAAAATTAATTTTTTAGTTTACATATCTTATATTCAGAGTGTTCAAGAATTCGTGGAATTCCTTTCCAGATCATATTCTATGGACAAGTCGCTGTCGAAACGTTTGAAAGGTACATTCTAAATATTTAAGTCCTCGTCTTATAGACACGAAAAATAAACCAATCAAACGGTACCATATCGCATCATACTTGAGCCTTTATCACTATGCAGCATTTGTTTACCAAACTTTCCATTTAAGTTCAGCATACTTTAGTTGTGACCTGAAGATTTTCAACAAAATCCCCCACCTCAAAGTACGCAAAGTATGGAAAAATGTTCGGTAACGTTTATGCTCGAAAACACTGGCGAAAATACTTAAGTACCTATGCTTAAAATAGTTGCATCATTAATAAAATGTATGTCTTGAATTTTCTGGAATAGTCCGTGTGAAGTCCTCTTCATTCTGAATGAGTTTTGTATAATTTTGAATACCTGGTAACTTTAAGAAGATGAAGCTTTACTAGATGAAAATTCCTTAAAATTTACAATTTATTCAAATAACTGTCTCCATTGCTGTAGATATTTTAGAAATATTTACTATTAAATCTTTAGGAGTCTTAGGTGGGACTCGCATAAGCCTATATAAAGTAGGTGATTCTTACGTTTTCCCTCCAGTGAGTGAAATTTCCCCTTTGTCTAATGTACCGCCTTCCTTGATTTCGCCCTCTTTCCGGCAATCTTTCTGTCCTGACGTAATTTATTTGTTCCTGTCGACCTGGTCTCCCATCTATCCTCGGTCTTTCAAAATTTGGAACGTATGATTGGTACCGTTGCCTGGTATTATTCTCATGACGTCTGTCTTGTCCCCTGCTTTGGTGATAATAACTACCTTGGTAATTTCGTCTATCTCGCACATCTAAAAATCTATGCTCCCACTCTCGAGATATATCTTCTTCCTGTTGTTCTAAAGCTGTCATTAATTCTGTCATCTCGTAAATACTACGTGGTTTTGCAATTAATAAATAATTTTGTATCCTTAAAGGATAATGCCTTGTGAGCAAACTCACAAAATCTTCCTCATTGATTGGAGGTGACAAGTTCCTAACCTGATTTGCATGTTTCAGTAAGTAATCAGTCATTGATATTCCCTCTAGTGGATCAAATTGTCCATGACTAAGCATTGCCCGTATTCTGTGCTGTACCGTAACATTCCAAAATCTGTTCATGAATAGCCTCTGTTGATGTTGCTTTGATGTCCAGCTTCCTGCCCCTGTCTCCTAATGTATATGTCGCTTCTGCGTCGTATTATGATGAATCTACGTCGTCTCGATGTTTTTGTGTTCTGTAGTTGAATTCCCCTGTTGCCTTTTAATCTCGGAATTACGATGTCCACTCATCCGCGTCGTCTGTCGTTCCTGTAGTTGTTTCTGGAATCTGCGTCTTGTAGTTCAGTTCACTGCTCCATTCGCTCCACGTCCTGGTTCCTTCGCCCCTTCCTGGTTATTTCGCTTCTTCCTGGTTAATTCGCCCCACGTTGGGCGCCAATTTGTGGCGGTATTAATGTTTGTGTTCGAAAGATGCTACTGTTTATCTGCCGCACGTATGGAATACAATTTGTCGCGGTCACTTCGTGTTATCTTTTACTGAGCGCCTGTTATTGTATTTGATTTTGGGTTCACTGTCCTCCGGCTAGCTATGATTTCTCGGTCAAGCACTTCTCTTGTACAGGGTGTGTAAACGGAAAGGAGTTTTTTTATCCAAAGATAACACTGATGAAAGAATTTGTTTTACACTTTTATTGTCGTAACACATTATTCACTTTCACCTATTAATCTTGACACTCGCCAAACTGAAACTGTTATAATAACTTCTTTACTGCCCATTCTTAATTCGCGTACTTCAACTTTTTATGTAATTAACTTTACGACACGAGAGATTTTTCATAAATTTGCTACGCGTAACCTGCAAATCGATAAACTGTGCGATGTATTCACCATGACTGCTTCTGTTGAACTCATCGATGTCTTATACGCGAATGCTTCTGTTGGACTCCGTGAAACTTGACTCTGACACGAATTTATACTCCTACGCCCGATATGCCTAAAGATTTATAACCGAGCTCCAATTGGTTAATAAAACGCGCCAACATTAGCGTCTATATTTATATCCAATGAAAATTACGAAAACATATGCTCTAGGGAAAATGTTCCCGCAAATTCTAAGAAAAACACGCCACTCTGACGTCTTTTGCTCGTCTCTAATAATGATAAACAGCTCACTCCCTCGCTAATTTATTGCACGCTATTATTGTCAGTTTCAGTAAGGCCGCATAAACCCACTTCTCAACAATGCTTACAATCAACAAACATCTCAAATCAATGTCACACAACAATGCATATTCACACTACAATCACTCTGACATTTACATTTTTGTGATACAAATTACTGCGTCAATTTAAAGCAGCCATAGCAACAATAGCAACTTATGGAATCCATATACTTTGAGACAAATTAAAAAATCAACGACTCACAACCTAGATAAAGTCAAAGCCCGCTATGTGAAACGAATCCTGGGTATCGGGAAGACAGCGCCAACAAGACTGACTTATGTCTTAAAGAAAGACATTTTCTTCATATAACACATCAGAATGCAGATACCCCTGCCAACACCAAGGCTTATGAGAGTACATTCCAAATACTCTTAAAAATACCATGCTATCTGAAACGACTTCTTACATGGTTTCCGCCACAACTGCCTAAACAAAAGATTCCACCACCAAATAAGACTGCGTGTGTAAACTGTGCAAAACACTGTGAAAGATATCGCAGAGATAGACAAATGTCGATAATAAAGTTAGGACTATAATAATCTAACTCGGTTTATATTTGCACAATGTGTGCATTTGCTTTAATAATAGCAAGAAGCTAAGCTGGATGATCACCATTTGCAGTGGGATGTAATGGAGTTTCTCGTGTGATGTCCTGGTCTCGTTGTCAATCTCTTCAGGATGCTGCAGCGACGTCTTTGTAACAACGTGGCAAAGATTTTGTTATATGTATTCGTGGATTAGTTATCTTTGTCTCAGGGCTCGGTTTTTGATAGGTTCTCAAACCTATATGTGGCAAAACGATGTAACTCAAGTGCTGTAGTGCATTTAAGTTGGTAATGTATTTTGTTGACAACAATGATAAGATTGTTTTGGCCTTATTCAATACAGTACTTATTTTCAAACATTTACTTGTGGATAATAATATTATATAATGTAAACTCTTATTAATGGTTTTAGATAAGCAATTGTTTAACTCTTTTCAATAATAATAGGTCAAATTTATAATTGTAACAAATAATTCGTCCTGGTGTATATCGTTGTACGTGGAGTATAATTTGTTCTCTTTTTATCATTCTCAATAATTATTACATTTATTAACTATTAATGGTTCCAATACCTTAAGTATTTTACTACCATATCTGTCCTTTATGGCATCGTTAGTAATGTTAATGAATAATAATTAATTATTTAATCTGTAGCGCCTCTCCATCACTTAGCCAACTTGAAGGGAAAAAATATGACTATTTATTTAACTTGGCAATAAGTAGGTCCTGACTTTTCCCCCTTGTTATTTGTATTTTACTTATTATACAGAATGAGTGTACATAAATATTTTGAACATCGAATCTGATAAAATAGCAATTAATGACAATTGAAATTACTTTAACAATACTTATTGAGGTATTTACATTATTTCAAACAAATTAAAATTTGTTTAAACGATTTCATAAGTCCTGTAAAAATTAATTTACCTATTTCTCGTTATCTATTTTCTACTTGTTATTATTTGTCTTTATAAATACACAAGTGTAAGCAAATATTTTAAACAATACGTTACATTATTATTCCTGTTGCAAATGGTAGAGAAAAGTTGTAGTGTATCATATTATTATATAGTGTACACAAGTGTATCATATTTTGGTTTCTTAGAATTTCTTTCGAGCCAGCCATAGAAAGAAGCCATAGGGGTTGGGTGGGTTTATACAAACGTTGAATCCATAAGAAAGAAAATATACTAAGTGGTAGGCAGCTATACACATTTGTCTCCTAGTCAATTTCGATAATAAATTATATTTTTTCCTGAAAAGGTAGATAAATATTTTCCCTACATACCTCTGCCGTGAGAATCCAGTCGATATCGATCTTTCACTGGTGTCATTTGGGTTAAATGTGGAGTGAGGAGTAACTTTCCATCAAGGCCTGTTCACGGTCATATAGCTGTCTGCAATTGTTTGCCATCTTCTCTGTTTCCTCGTTGAGATGCGATACTGCAAGTCTGCTTTTAGTGTCACCACTCTTCTGGTCGTATGCCCTTTTTTGTTGGGTGTGTGTGCACACAGTAAACAGACTCCTGGCAGAAACATCAGAGGTTGCCGCTCCGAAATGACAGGAAGCAGTATCCCCTCCATACAGCTCCATTCCTGTGGGCGTAAACATCCCAGTTACTTACAGAAGTGACTATCGTTGGTTTGGCATGTTGAGGGAAGGTTCTGGTGCGCACCTTACTGAATATAGAAGTATGAAATAAAGTTGTAGGTGCATTTCAAATTGTATTAACATCGGTAAAAAATTAAGGTTAGTTTAGATTCCCGAACAGTAGTTAAAGGCTAAAAGAAGTACCACAATGAAATGTATTCGTAATCGACTGCAAACCAGCCGGAGGAAAGAACTTTTTTTTTTATTTTTAAGCTATTTTGTCAAACAAAATCCGATTTTGGAAGCAGTGGAGTGTTTTCTGTCACTAATATTATTTTTTTAATTAAAAAAATTAATATAACATTGTTTAAAAAGAACATCATACATAAATCCTGCTTGGAAATTCTCTCACTCGTACGTAAAGTGCCACTTTGCGTACTACTTTCATAAGGAACTATTTTTGGATATTTTATATTAAATAATGTGTTTCTAAGAGCGCTAGTCAGATAATATCTTATGCACAAGATATTCATGTCTTAAGAGGTTATTTTTGGCTGGCCTTACTGCGTTCTTCTGTTAAGATAATTAGCTGATCAAAGGCTACATAAGCCGTTCCAGAAGGAACCGAGAGACGTGCTAGAAAGATGTTCAAGGAACTGTGGAATAAGGCTGAAATCTGCAAAGTTGATACAGTGACTGTCCAGTTTTTCAACTATCACCTAACTCAGTTGTCACTGTCACGGTTTTGATCTGATTCAACTTTCATTGAGACTTCACTTAATGCACACTCACTTCAGTAATGTCGGACACAAGACTATTCAATCTCTCACTCCGCAGTAGACTCGCTGTAGTCACAGCAGTCGTCACGAACTAGCTCGGAGAACCGCACTTGATGCCGTAGCAAAAATGCGCTCACCAACTCGCCTACTCACTCACTGACTCAAGCGACTGCCACTTTGTCCTCTTGCGAGAACGCTCGCTTATATAGTCAATGGAATCTTCCACAGAACATTCTAGAACTATCTGGACACACGTTCTGGAGGCAAGGAGAAAGAAACTTCCAGAATATTGTGGTTATCTGCCGATAGCGCTTCTGGTGTTTACGCCGGAGGAGAGCGTGACTTGTCTTTGTTTATCTCCAACTGTCCAGCTCCGACCTTCCGATAACCTTAGGCCATAGCCGCTGCGTCACAATACTATAACAGAAGGCCCAGGGTTACTTTAGTATTGATCATGGAATTTCTCTTGACAGGATGGAAGGCTATAGTTGACCATAGCTTAACTGCTAATACTACATATTACACTGACTGAAATAGAGAATATAATGTCTTGCCGGCAGCACGGTAAGCCAAAGATTCATAGTTCGAAACCCAGCTATGGCACTGAATCAGTCTGATTCTACCTTTACAACTTTAGCCTAAACAGAGCAGTGTGGAACAACAATTGATTAACTGATGGAATTAATATTGCTTAACTATGAATCCTGGAATTAAAAGTACTTACGAAATTTTAAATCGTCAATGGTATATATTATATCAAAACGAATTTGAGAACACCTTGTAGTATATGGGAAAAATATAAGTCTGTTGGAGAATCTAGTGTTGTGCCGACATGTTGCCATGGTAGCTCAGTTGGCTAGAGCACAGCACGGTAAGCCGAAGAACCGTGGTTCAAATCTCTACTATTGAATTTCATTTTTCGGCCCTATTCTATCTTTCCAACACCTTTTTTGCCCTTTGTGCACCCTATTCGCCTTAATACATTTGTGTGAGACGCTTATCACGATATTACTCTGTGATGCTTAAGCACATCGGTAGCTTAAAACAAATTTCTCTGGAAGTTTTTGTAGAACCTAAACGAATCGCCCAGTTTGCCATTGAGAAGTTTCCCCAAAATCATGATTGTCATGATAAGCTAAATCTAACAATGGCAAAGAGAGGAACTTGTCATGTACGGCTTAAGCCTGACCTACATCACAATCCTAGTGTTTGAAGTTCCAGTGAAACAACAAGGTTTGCACTTTGCACCGAGGTGAACTAGGCCAGAGCACGCCGTAAAAAATTTCAACATTTCCATATCCATAATACCTATAAATTATATTTCAGAATTGTCCAGCAGGAGATTTTTTAGGAGAGTATGAATCGTAACACCAGAAAAAAATTTCTCATGTGTTACACTCACATGACTTTCTCTACTCTTGTACAAACTATTTTTTACAAACTCTTATCCTCCATCTATTTCATATTAATCGAGATAAACATTTGCAGAAACGATCTTTTAACATGCAAGGAGAATTGCATTTTACACATAGCGACCGGTTCTAAAAATATTTCACTATCGCTTAAGGCGTACTATGTTACCTTGTTTTGTATTTGCAACGGCAATATCAAAATACAATAGCCTTCAAGCATAGACATACCTCTTAATAGCTGGTTGCTAGGTGCAGCACCATTCTCTTTGCCACAGATTAATACTCTTTGCATATCCAAGACAAAAAAATGATTAACGAATTCTCATTTGAGAAAATAAGTATTGAAAAATTTAAGGGAATAACAAGCAACATCTCGAAAATGGTTCACTCAACAACAAAAAATGTATATGAAATAAATTGTGTATTTTAACGCGATCTACGTTTTTTGTGTAGTAAAATTATGTCTATTTCCTATGGTTTACCAGTTATGCAAAAGTCGTTCATAACGAAGAATACTTTTGGAAACATTCCCAGAAAATTCAAGATATATATTTTATTTGTCATTAAAATATCTAAAACATATGATATTTTAATCAAAATCGTTAGAGCCATTTTTGAGAAAATTACATGGAACATTTTTCGAAAATTTTAAAGTGTAATCTGGGGTGGGAGGATTTTCTTGAAAACCTTCGTGTCGTATCTCTGGAAGATACTGAACCTAAATACCAAGTTTAGTGTTTATCCGACTGTTCGTTTCTGAGTTATGCTGTTTACAGACACACACAGACAGACACACACACGGACATGTTTCCAAAATGCTTTTTTTTTATTCAGAGGGTCTCAAGACATGTATTGCCGGTGAAAACTCGGTATCGAATTTTTGGGTGG
This sequence comes from Deroplatys truncata, assembly GCA_030765065.1. Taxonomy (NCBI): domain Eukaryota; kingdom Metazoa; phylum Arthropoda; class Insecta; order Mantodea; family Mantidae; genus Deroplatys; species Deroplatys truncata. Next base: position 68,517,024 of record CM060986.1, read on the forward strand.
AATACAATACTTCCCCTACTTACTACACGTAGTAGAAAAAGTAATAAAGACACAAATTATAGCTTGAATAGTTTATTGCTTACTGGGTTCTTTTACACACTTTTTCATAAATGCGAAATAAGCAAATAAACATTACGACGGTGAGCCACACCTCAATGATAGAGATTCTGAACTACATTAGGACTAAGAATTCGTGTATACGACACTAGTGGCAGATGAAGCGTGTTGTGAAACTGTAGTGTTTTCAATTTTCACAAGAATTGTATGTGTGTAGATGAGAACACGCATGCATTTTCATAACAATATTGTCAACAGTTTATGTGCATGCTTCATTTAGTTTTCCTGTGCAAAGTGCTCATTAATACCTAATATGAATTATCAATTTTGCTTTGCAGCATACGTTTGGCGTATAACTTCGTGATTAAATATCAGAGTAGATAGGTTTAAAATGTAAACACCTCATACACGCTACCCCTTCCTCCGAGCGAAAGCGGTGTTGTTTACTTCATATGACAGCAGACCTGGCAGGCAGGCAGGCAGGCAGTCAGTCAGTGTGCCACATGCTTCGATGGTACATTCACTTCCATTTAGGCCCTCACCAAAGCTTCAAGCCGCATTCTACTGTCCTTCACAGGTGGAGTATGCTACCTAGAGCTAAGAAGGGTGTGTGTATTTGTTTACCTTTTCGAACATGTTGTGCCGTTCTGTTTTACGTGCACAGCTCTAGATTATTCGCATATGAATAGTTTGAGCAATAGTTTTACTGTTCATCACTTATACTAACCATGTTTAAATATATAACCAAATAAAACTCTGTTTTGCACAATATCTCCACGAAGAAAATGTAATAGCCAGATAATGTAAAACTTAAATACATTATACTTTTTGCTCTCTAAGAGGACACATTTTACTACGCACTATTTTAATAATCTATCCATAAGAATGATGTATGGAATTGCCCTAACAATGTCTTCAAATGATAAATTGGTTTCCCACATACCCACAATTCTTTACGATGCACCTTGCGCTTATCGCGTGAGCTGCAGTTAACACACATCATATCACTGCTTGGTTGAACAACAAAGGCAGAACGCTTCAGACCCCCCTCCCTGCTATGTATGCGTCCACTGAGAAAGTAGTAAAATGCCCCCCGAAGCTGTGTGACAGCATAAGTAGAAGCGGGTGAACTACTATGCCAAGTTATTTATTTTTGGTGAAATGCCTGTAGAAGGACCAAAGCTAGTGAAGAGTCTTTTGCTTCTTCCAATGCCCTCTATTCTTATTTTTAAGATGGAAATCTATACCCCTTCCGTCGAGTATTGTCCCATAACGGACATTGGATGTCACCTGAAATACATGTTTTGAAACCCCTGAATCTAAAAAGAATTAGTAAATCTTGCGTCCACCTGTGTGTGTGTTTTGTGAAGCATAACTCAAAAAGGAAATGGATGATTACCAAACTTGGTATTTAATTCAGTATCTTTCAAAGATGTAACATAAGAATTTACAAGAAAAATTCTCCCCACTCCAAAATACTCTTCACATGGAAAGTTTTAGAAAGTCTTTATTTCCTCAGAAATGACTATACGATTTTAATTATACAATGATTTCAGATATTTGTATGGCTAGTAAAAATGTATATATTAAATATTCCGGGAATAACCTGTGAAGTCCTCATTGTTCGGAAGGAATTGTGTATAGCTAGTAAACCTTAAGAGGTAGAAAAAGACTTACAAGCTACACAAAAGTGTAGATGTCTTTAAAATGCACCATTTAAAAATAACTTTTTCATGGCATCAATCATTTCCAAGATATTCGTTATTATTGGTTTGAATTGTTCAACATCTTTGTCATTTTTAAAATGCTCTTACTATTCACTTGTTTCTCGCGATGCCATGAAAAGAGTCAAGGCCAATCTCAATTATCGTAAAGTATGTAGATAGAACTATAAACCTTCGTAAGAAGTGTGTAGAAGTTACATAAAATAAACGATAGTGGGTAGGGAAAGTCATGTGAATGTAACACATTAGGATTTTTTTAGCGCTGGAGTTTTCCATGCTATCTGAAATATTGCGTTAGTATATCAATGTAGTACAATATTTAATAATTTGCATATTATGTTTAAAATTCTTTGATTTCTAGTTTATTTAATAAGGTCCAGACCCATTAAGTAATTTTGCTAGTAAACTAATGTTCATAAAGATTCTTGTACCCAGATATAACACATTTCCAGTAAAGGCTTATCGTAAATGTCAAACAAACCTCGCTTTCTATGCTATTATTTAGTGTTGCAAAGAATGGAGTGTATCAGGAAGCCGCGGATTCGATTCTGGTTAGCTCTGCTCATGTACATATTGCTTGCTGTTCGTTCAACAGCCAGCTCAAACATTCTTTTGTTTTCACGTACACGCGTTTGTGGTAAGATAGGGCTGGATAATAAGAAGGGAGGGGGAAAAGCACATAATGTACTGCAGCTGGATTGACTTTGCAATTCAGTCTTCTTGTTTTCCTGTGTACAGTTTTTCATCTTGTATAACAGGGATGAGAAGACTCCTAGTGGTTACAAAATCGAGCCTTTTCTTGTTTTTAGCTTGAGCGCAGCACTGCTATGCCTACATACATGTAGAGAGATGAAGTAAATTTACACATAAGGACTGCCATCTGTGAAATTTCTAAAATTCTAAGTTTCAATTCGATTCATTTGAAAGTTTAATACAGCAATCAAACTGTAATGCATAATTTGGACAATAAATTTCCTTCATATTTTTAAATTAGTTCCCGAGGTATTACTTTATTACTATTATTATTATTTTAGTATTATTATTGTTATTATTTATTACTGTTTTATTGCTTTGAGAAATTACTGTTTACTAGTACACTAATAAGTTTTACATATTTAGTTTTCAGGGTTAAATATGAGACAAATATCTTTCTTAAAAATTTACACAATATGAGCATTATTATTTAATAACACTACAAATAAGCATACTAAATATAGTTCATCTCATCGTTCTTATCCTGCTATTTATATGAATATATATTCATTCATTTATACGAAAAGTACATCGTGTAGATTTGAAAATGAGAATGTGTTGACAAATGAAATGAGTTTGATTACTGTTCATCATCCTATTTGCATATAAATTTCTAGCAAATAGACAAAGGCATTTTTTGTTTCTTCATGTTGGCAGCAATTTTAAGTATCCTTGAATCTGACAGCCATTTTGGATGCCATTTAACGCTTGAATTTTTGAAGAGAGGACACAGCGAAATTTGGATATCATTTTTTGTTTTGAACGACTTAATTACGATTGAATGTGTGTACAGTTTGGTTGTATATATTTCTATTTACTTGTGGTGTTTTGAATGTGATTGTTATGTTATTTAGTGTGAATAACTATTAATTTTTAATTACTCACGTTTGAGGCTATAGTATTAACACTATAGGCTATAGTCTCTAAGCTAAATGATGTTTTGTTATGGGTATTAAATAAAACATGGCCACGATACACAAAATGTTCCAGGTTCGAAAATAAATGGGAATTTTTCTGAAGCCCAAAATGAAGATGCATCGAAGGATGTAATTGATAATAACGTCACTTCGAAAAGCAGCAACAAAACGCAGATTGTCTTATGGTACCTTATTTACCTATCAACCAATTTATTCTTCCGATAAACGTCACCGCACTGAGCATTTTATTTAATAACTCAGACATGGCGAACCAAAATTCATGATATTAGGAATGATCACTTCTTGTTAATGGTAAAATAAAGTCATAGAATAAAAAACATACGAGTATTATTAATCTCACCCCACAACAGGTCTAAGATTCGTCATATTTTCGTTCCCGCTCCTTCCTAGGTATCACAAAAAATATTAAGAGCTTTTTCTAATCCTCTTTAAACATTTCTTTGAAATGAAGATATTTAATTTTACAAATCTGACACTCCTAAGCATCAATCAACAATGCTCAGATAAAATTGATCAATCTCACTCATCTCCACGGTATAATATGCTGCACAATCTGCTTTATAAGATGGTACAGCTATGAAAACTACTTAGAGCTAAAGTAGAAGTTCTGTAGTGTTTAATAGCGCTAAACTCTATATTTAGGTATTTTCGCAGTTTTTGGGCAGCTGCGTATCTTTAGAAAGTAGTACAGGTCTTATGACTTTCACTTTCTCCCCCTTATGAAACAAGTCCTTGCCAACATTTACTCCAGGTTCAGGTATATTACATAAGAATCTATCTGGTAAATCCTATATATAGCAGATATTGTTACATGCTGGGTTCAGGGCCAAAAGGTTTCCAGAAAATTATAAATTTAGTTCACCCCAGGACGCACATGGGGGAATGCAACTCGCCAGCAACAAGAAGACCGGGGACCTTGGTGTGTAAAATTTAGAGGAAGGTGTGGGATTGTACATTACACAATAATATTACATAACACACATTACCTGGAATTCATTAACAAACGTTTGGCGACTATACATTATGAGCTAGGAAGAGAGGATGGAGGGAGATGCCCCGAAGCTGTGGATTGACCACACGCACGTCTTGCTACAACTGCTCTTACTCAAGTGACGCTATCTACATCCACCGCTCCAACCGTGTCTAGTCACCCAGCCAGGACTGGCGTCATACTAGACGAACTTCAAACAAAGCCTTCTCTTTGGCGTGTTCCGCCCCAAAGGAGGGGTCGTTAAGCCAAAAAAATCAAAGAAACCCAATACTGCTATGTCTAGTAGCGTTAATGCAACACAACAGTGCGTTTGGTATGACAATGAACTTACTGGTACGCCACATCATTAAATGAAAAATGTGCTCTTACATTACTAAAAATTCACTAGGTTTTCGATACAGTTATTGGAACAACCCTTCATGGCTGTCATATCTTTGCTTACATGCTGTACAGTTTTTCCATAACTACTTACCAGTGCATCACTGGCTGCTACGTCACTGCCTTCGTGATCCAAATGCACTATAAGGATCCTGAAGACAGAGGTTGTGTGATATTCTATTTTGCGATTTCTTTTGGGTCAATGTAACACGAAAACAAAGAAAGCAGAGGCAGATTATGGATTGCTGGATATTGTGTTAAAATTATTATTAAACGTTGGTGATATTCGTGCTGGAGTTTCGTTGTTATCCTTTGCTCCCACAGCCTCTTCTGCTTCTTTTTCAGATTCTGATATGGATAGAGATAGCACTATTTTAATAATGGTTAAATGATTTTATGCAATTCTAGGATCACCAAAACATTACGATGATCCTTGTAGTATATTGGGGCCCCCCTCCGATACGTACCTTTACTGTTACCTTATAGTGTATTACGATATAAGGATGGTAAGTGATTTATAACAGAATGGAGGAATATATTACGATATATGCATATGTATTAAATATCGTAATGAAGCATATACTTTGCTAAATAGAGTAATATCAAGCATAATTTTCAGACTCAGGAAAGAGACAGTACTCAGCAGCAGCTATAAACACATTGATTCTAAACTTTGTATCGAAGGTATAAGGATTTAAAACACAGAACTATACTAAAGGCCGTCCTCAGGACGCGATATTTTTGAAACGAAAATCGTTATAAGAATGACCATGAACTTATGATATTATAATTATTAATAATAGAAGTAAAATGGAGTTTTTCGAAAACATATGGATATGAGTGAATAGATAACATTACATGTATAATCCAGCTGCAACAATAGGGTGATTTTCAAGCCCTCTTTCAAGTACATGTCTTCAGCTAAAGTGTGAGCTATACCTGTTGAAAATGCCTCCTTCTCAGAATCACAAGAATAGGCAAACTAGTGTTACATGCTGGGGTGAGGCCAAAAGGTTCCCAGCAAATTATTACATTTTGACCACCCCAACCACATGGGGGAAGCGTAGCTGAGAAACTGCAAGAGGACCAGGATCTTGGTGACTACATTCAGTTGAAGGCGTGAGTTTTTTTTTGACAAAATACACAAATTTCACATCACACACAGTACCTCTGATTTATTAATAAAACTCTTGGTGGCTCTAGCTTACATACAGGGGAACGAAGGAAAGAGCGGAGAGACCACGCTGTCGAGGACTGGCCACACGCACCTACTCCTTACACATTTACTCACAAATGTGACGCTCACACACAAAGTAACGCTAACTATATTTCAACCCATCTCCAACCATGTCTAGGCACGCTAGCTGGCCAGAGTTAACGTCATACCAGGGGCAGCTTCATAACAAGGCTACTCTCTCTGGCGTGGCCGGCGCCTAAGAAGAACGCTCGTTCAACCGAATGAAATAATCAGTCACCCAATAATACTGTCGACAATGCGACGCAATAATGTGTCTGGTATGACAAAGCTTGCTGATGCGCCACACTATATCATACCACCAGCAGAATTTTTCAGTTTTGAAGGCCAATGAATTATTTTACTCTCTTCCCGTGCTACGTTTAACCTTGCCCACTCGAATTTGTAAGGCACGTTTTAAAACAATGCATATGCGTTAACATCTAAGTACTGCTCATTTAACTCACTTCAAAAGGTACACCGTAGTCGTCATCATATAAGCATATCATCACCTTTGTGCTTTTCCGATATTGATGAATTAGATTCTGTGTGAACCCTAACTGTAACTGCAATAAGAGCAAATTAGAACACTTAAGAAGAAAACTAAAAAGCAGCTGAATCGCACGAGTTCAACAGCACTGCACTCCTACGGCCTACGTAAATGAAAGCAATCTTGCCATTTCGTTAACTACAAATGAAAACGATAGGAACACCTGTTCTGAGGAAAAGTGACAAAGGGAGTACAAATGTAATCTCGAATCACTTTTTTACAACTGTACTGTAAGCCATAATTTGTTTTCATGTATTGTACTGTAAACTCTCTTAACATTGCCATAGTTTAACCTTAGGTTAGAGTATGTGTCTGTTTCAAAGTGATAAGTAATGTAATCGCGTTTTGCCTATACTTAATGTACTTTAAAAAGCCGCGGGTTTTCAAAGTGTAATGTGCAACCCAGCCTTTTAGAGCGACGAAAGAACAATTGAAAACGTTTTATGTTCGAGAAGGATGTATGGGAGTTACAGTACCAGCTTATATGTACTTTTGCATTTATACCGGGTGGAAGGGTAGTCATTACATTAATTTAAACCAGTTACAGATATCTTTATTTGAAACATATTTTGTACCTTTCAGTTTTTTCTGTGACTGGCCATATTCTGCGGAGATGTTTTAGGCTTTCCGAGAACATAAAACTAAACGCTGACAACGTCGCAACGTATAGCTGATAGCAACCGGTAGCTGCTGGCTGGACTCTGGGAGAGGGTGAGATTCTCCCTTTCAAAACCAGAAGTAAGTCAGCGGTAAACAGGTTTCACTTTCGCTGTATGGCGCGTAATTCATGAATGTAGATAAACGTCAATAACTTACTCACAATTTGAAAAGGCTAGTATTTCGTAAACCTTGTGTTGTACGTATGAGTATCCACTAAACATACCTCGGGTTCTTTTATCACTAAACCTGTGAGTTTCAATGCGTAGTACTATGTTACTCTGATAATGACTGAACTTCTAATACAGCTGACATATACATGGTGTGCTTTTCAGTCTGCGACCGCGAAACGCTTTTTGGACGATGATAATTACTTCCATAGAGTTAGTGTAGGTCAATAGCTTCCAAGTTGTACTTGTCATTTCACCTAAACATTACACCACTCTTTCTCGTGCTTGTTTGAATTGAGGCTGGTGTGGAAAACAAAACCACTAGTTCCCCTACATGCCAGTTCAGATTGCTGTTTTGTGTATGTCCTGAAATCGGTTCTCATACTGATCTAGCTTGACCTAGCAATGTTGTCTGTGTCTCCAACCACATTACGTCTGCAAAAAGGTGTTCGGAAAATGATTAATTATTTTAAAACTTAATATGATGTCACATAGTTACTAGCGAAACTAGCTTAGAAACAGGTTATTCTAACCATCTTACAAGTAACAAACTATTACCTTCATGCATTCTCGTAGAATAAACATCTTATTTGGAAGAATGGCTTTTTTTCGAAAACGGTTAAACACAAAACAAAATGCTACTATATATATTTTTTGTAATACCTCTATGAAATAAATATTAAAAGGAATACAGTAAATTCCCATCCACCGTGTATATTAAGTTTTACCTACGCAAATAACACTTGTCCCACTTGACGTTTGGGGAAAATTGCAAGATAAGACTATTGTTCCTAACTTGGTTATTCGTGTTTTGAGGTGGTCCATTGTTCCTTGGGTCTTCGAAAACGGCGTTTACTACTGACCTGTATAAAAGTTTTATCGTAATTATAATAGTACTATCCTTTCTACCTTGTTTTTGTACAGTTTTATACCTGTTCTCATTGCAGTAGCATTATAAAGTACGTATGTTATACTTTCTTACCACTCCCTTTATCAATTATAAACACCTCAAATGAAAATGTTGAAAAATAGGTGAATTTTGTCTCCATTCAAGGTGCCACTAGCTGATATGTCCACGTCTCTTGCACATTCATATGGTCTAATAGTCTAGTCCTTATAATCTAGTTATATAGTTCGGTATATAGTTTACAGATGAGAAGAATGATACTCCGGGGAGGGGTCAGGGTAGTTTATTTGCTCATAATAACAGTTTGTTTGCTATTGCGTGTCGTCTTGCCAACAATAGCGGAATTTCGCTGTGCCAAAGAGCAGATGACCTTACATGCTCACCTTAATAGCTTTTTTACTGCTGATAAATACAGTCCCCTCGCGGAGGTCTGACTTAATTCACTGCAATTCCGACTCCGTGTATGCGTTTATATGAGTAGCATATGATATTATATTTACGCAACGCATTCCTGATTTTAGTATAGTTGTTATTTGCTGGTTATAATACTAGGTTAGTATTAAGATCGATCGGAAGGTTTCTCAAAGTAATAGAAATACTGTCAGTAAATCCCGAAGCTGGAATCAAAGAAAATACAATATGACTCTGGAATACAACTGAAAAAAAATCTGATGTGTTACACTAACATGATTTTCTCTACTCGTGTACAAATATATTTTTACAAACGCTTATTCTCCATATGCTTCATGTTAATCGAGATATCGAGATATTAATCTTATTGCTAATTTTCTTGTAGATGCAAGGGGAATTGTTAGGCTTTAAGCTATAGTCAAATACTTTAAGAGCGGATTGCTATGTGGAGTATTCCATTCTCTTTGCATTACCAGGACCAAAAAATGAATAACAAATTTCCATTTGAGAAAAAGTATAAGTATTGGAAAATTTAAGGGAATAACAAGCAATATCTCGAAAATGGTTCACTCAACAACAAAAATGTATATGACATAAACCGTGTATTTTAACGCGATCTACATTTTTTGTTCAGTAAAATTTTGTCTATCTCTTATGGTTTACCAGTTATGCAAACGTCGTTCACAATGAAGAATACTTTTGGAGACATTCCCATAAAATTCGAGATATACATGTTATTTGTCATGAAAGTATCTTAAACATATGATATTTTAATCAAAATCGTTAGATGCGTTTTTGAGAAAATTAAATTTTCGAAAAGTGTTCCATGTAAACAGTAATCTGGGGTGGGGAATTTTCTTGAAAACCTTTGTGTCGCATCTCTGGAAGATACTGAACCTAAATACCAATTTTGGTGTTTATCCGATTGTTCGTTTCTGAGTTATGCTTTTCACAATCACACACATACACACACACCGACATGTTTCCAAAAATGCTTTTTTTTGGATTCAGGGGCTTTCAAAACATATATCTTTCCTATGAAATCTCGGTATCGAATTTTTGGGTGGAATACAATACTTCCCCTACTTATATACGTAGTAGAGAAAGTAATATTATGACGCAGCTGTCTAAGGCCCAAGGTTATCGGGAGGTCCCCGTCGGGCAGTCGGAGATAAACAGCGGAAGCGCTATCGTCAGATCCAGAATCTCCTGGAAGTTTCCTTCCCCCCGCCTCCAGGAAGTTCTAGAATGTTCTGAGGAAGATTTCACTGGTTATTTAAGTGAGTGCTTTCGCGAGCTAGTGAGCGAATTAGCGAGTGCGTTTCTGGCGTAACATTAAGTGTGGATCTACAGTTGTGTTTGTAACGACAACCGCGACGTGCAGTGCTGCTGCTGTAGGAGATATTGGAGAGGTTTGTGTTCGACTGCCCAGCAAGTGAACCGTCTGGAGGAAGTTAGTGACTTTACTGAGCGTATTTCATTACACCACTACGACTGGAAGAAAGTGAAGTTACAGAGAAATTTAACTACTTCACATTGTGAGTGGCGTTGTGAACTAAGTGAATTCCCAGTGAAGGTTGAACTAGATCAAAACAATGGTAGTGAGAACATTAGTGAAGTGACAGTTAAAAACTGGACAGAGTGACAATATAGACAATGATAAAATTGTTGCAATATCTACACGCCCATGAAAGGCGTTGTAAAAGAGAAACTTTACTTTCCTACAAACACTTCTCTGACACAGAGGAGGGTATATAGGAGCTATAAGGTTACCGATTACGTTCAGTCTTCTGAAGGGTGAACTAGGTCGAAAGTAAGCATTTAAATTGTTAAAGTAATTTTTCCATTGCTTCTTACACAACAAGTGTAAATTGTTAAGGTGAACTAAATGACACAATATCAAGAACCCGTAGCTGCGTCCTCCCCAGGTTAGATTACATTGCCCTGTCACTCTTCAACTGGCCGTAACATGGCATGATGGCACAACTTCCGCTGGATCGATGGAATCGCCCAGTGTTTACTTATATTCTCTCATATTTGTATTGTTTTTACAGTATCTTTGTTTATTCAGCTAAAGCATATATGAATTTCAATAATTAATAAATCTTTTTAAGCCCTTCGCACTGGCTATTCCATTGAAAATGCTGCACAAATAATGAATTTACTGAAAGTAACGCCTGTCATAAGCATGTTACACTTTTTGATAGGTTCATATTTTCTGTTGAAGCAATTTTTATCCCTCAAAAGTTAAAACAATAAGTGTGTGAATTTAAGTGCATGCGATACTGAATTTTTGATATTTCGAAAATAGCCTCAAATATTTAGAATTAGGATCAACTGTGATTATGTCTTTCTGGCCATTTAAATGACCTAATGCGAAACTTAAATACGTACAAATGAGTAGATAGCAAACTAATTTGAATGTAAAATTTAATATGATGTACAAAACAGAAAAGTTGTGAGAAAAATCCGATTAGTGAATAGAATGCAGTTCGTAATGCCGTTTGGTGAATTGGAATCACTCCAGAGAAAACTTCAAAAGGCATTAGAATCACAGGATAATGAACATCAGCAATACAAATCAAATATAAAGTTATTACATTGGATAGGTGCCATCTTACCAGAAGCTTTTCCATTTGCCAAATGCGTCAGGGGTCGTTTCCAATATGCAGAAATATATTTCACAACATACTGATATTGTCTTGTGTAATTGTTAACAACAACGCTTTTCTACAAACTGCACACTGCAACTACAAAGGATATAGCGTATGAGTTTACACTTTGTTTTCTCCAACATAATTACGCAATTTACAACTACCAGAAGTGAAATTCTTACAATGGTTTCTCAAGGTGAAATTAAATTGGAAAATTGCCAGAAAAGGACACTTTTTGATTATTATACAGTCTCATAAACTAAAATGCCCTCTTTAATTGTATATACATTTTATTATTGTAGGCGCAGTACTTAGATAAAACAATTTGATGTGTTACACTCACATGACTTTCTCTACACTTGTACAAACTATTTTTACAAACGCTTATTCTCCATAAGCTTCATGTTAATCGAGATATCGAGATGTGAATCTTATTTCTAATTTTCTTGTAGATGCAAGGGGAATTGATAGACATTAGGCGTTTAAGAGCTGGTTGCTATGTGGAGTATTCCATTCTCTTTGCATTACCAGGACAAAAAAAATGAATAACGTATTTGAGAAAAAGTATAAGTATTGGAAAATTTAAGGGAATAACCAGCAATATCTCGAAAATGGTTCACTCAACAAAAAAATGTATATGACATAAATTGTGTATTTTAACGCGATCTACATTTTTTGTGTAATAAAATTTTGTCTATCTCTTATGGTTTACCAGTTATGCAAAAGTCGTTCACAATGAAGAATACTTTTGAGACATTCCAAGAAAATTCGAGATATACATTTCATTTGTCATGAAAATATCTTAAACGTATGATATTTTAATCAAAATCGTTAGAGCCATTTTTAAGAAAATTAAAATTTTCGAAAAATGTTCCATGTAAAGGGTAATCTGGGGTGGGGGGATTTTCTTGAAAACCATCGTGTCGCAGCTCTGGAAGAAACTGAATCTCAATACCACACACACAGACACGCACACGGACATGTTTCCAAAAATGCTTTTTTTGGATTCAGGGGGTCTCAAAACATATATTTTCGGTGAAATCTCGGTATCGAATGTTTGGGTTGAATACAATACCTCCTACCTAATAGTAAATTAAACTAAAAATAATTGCTTAAAAAGTTTAATCAAAAGATGGTATAACTACAACATAATTCTATCCTCCTTAATACTCAAACTTATTAGATAAACGTAGCGTAGAAGATATGCATATGCATCCTGTAAAATTTTTAGTCTATATCCTAAATAATTTCTGATACAATTGGCCTGAATTTAGCAGATTTAATTCGGCGGGATATGGCTTCTTAATCTTCCTTAGCGCTCCAAAAAGTGATAATTTGGGAGGTTACGCATTTGACAAACTCAATGCTCCGTCTCAGTAATGTTATCGTCAGTCTCCTCCAGCACTTGGTCTCCTCTATTTGTGGGCAAAATTTATTTTGCAGCGTTCCAGCCAGTAGTGCACCGGTTTCCCACAAGGGAGCCACGGGATTCTATCTGGAGGGTTGCGGTGTATATTTGTAATTATTATTAATATATTGTTGTTGTTGTTACTACTACTGCTGTTACTACTACTACAATGGGAAAATGAAACGCAGTCACGAATTACATGTTACATTTAAACAGAATCATGTGTTATATATAAGAAACATGTTAATACTACAATTTCACAGTAAATGTACATGTACACATTTTATGTAAACTGTTTCTTTATTACACTGCACATAAGGATGATTAGTGAGAAGTGTGAGCCTGCTTGCTATTAATTAATCGTTCAATGTCTGGTTGTATGTTAGTTGCACACATTATTAAGTCACCTTCTAACTGCAGTCTATTTCTAGATTTAGTCTTGAGGTTCACATTGATGAAATCCAATTTCCCAAAGATATGAATTGCAGAACGGAATAAGCACTTTCAGTAAGGCAGACGCCGGATCAGGATATTCTGTTCTTCTTGTTAGCCAGAATTTATCCACATCTTTCTTCTGGAAAGTCAGCTTGGTCTGAAAAAAGCTCATTTAATTTATCCTGTAACTTCGCACTTAAGTCTGAAGATTCAAAGCTGTTCCATTAAATGGTTGATCTATCCATTGCAGGCCTAAATTATTAGTCGAGGGAATGTAGTCTTGCACTATATTCTTAAGTCCAATAATAATTTTAAATTGACTATTTCGTCACCAAATTCTGACATTGAATCAGTAAATTTAGATAGAGATAGGAAATTAACAAATTCGTTATTTTCAGTACGTTTAATCCATATTTTAATACTTCTATTGAAGGCATTGATTTGATCTTCTGCATATAGGATGTGTATGTTCCTCCCTTGCAAACCAGAATTTAGCTCCTTGTGATGAGAAAATATATCTGCAAAATGCGACAACTGTAACGTGCTCTTTTAACCCAAGAGGAAGTGGATTAAATTAGGAATAATGGCAGATTGCTACTTGAAAATATATTCCATAAATTAATTAACAAGCCGAATTTCTTCGATTTAATAAACTCACACTTCAATAACATAGATAATTACAATTTGCAAAACCCTTATTCGTTACCATTCTTTACATTCTTTACGGCTTCAATACTTTAAATTAAATTACAATAATTACAGAATTGCTTCCTGCTCTCACATTTACCGATATATTTCAAAACTAACAGCAATAAGTCCATAGTTCAGACGATCAATCTTTTCCCGGTGAAGAATTACTAAAGAGAATTTTGAATAGGTTAAGCCAAAAATGAATTTAGAAATACCGTCCAGAATGCCTTGTATCTAAACATTGTCCTGTTGTTTTCCTCGTCCTAGCTCGCCGTCGAAGAAAAACTGATCAGCCTTGTGGACAGGATTGAAGAAAGCTGGAACTGATCCGGCGCCTGCGCAATCGACGACGACAATCGTCTGACGTACTGCGTGACTCAAAATAACTGTGCCCTTTATTCTTGTTGTTGTCGTCTGTTTGAGAACCACTACCATAGTCGTTTCACTTCTGTTCCCGCACATATCAGCTTTCCTTTAGTACAGTCCAGTCGCCTAAAGTAGATTTTTCCGGGGAGGGTCAATTTGGCACACAACCAAGATAGATTTCTTAAAAGTTCAAGATTGGTTGATTCAAAAAACAAGAGCGCTTCAGATCTCGGCTCAAACAATCTGGTGAACATTTTGCCGCGCAATAGCCAGCGGATTTCGGTATGCAAGAGGAGTAATTTGTGTAATGCTCCCATTTCTTCACAGAGTGAAGCAAACAGTCGGGTTTCTAGTGGCCGACTTTTAATAGCAATGTTAAGAACTTTTGTAATTGATGTGGCATTTTCTTGTTTTACGGCCAAGCATCGATGAAGGAAACAATGTATCTATTTAACGTTTGGCATAATGTTAGATTGGAGTTAGCAACAGCACTGTGTTTACCAGTTAAAGATTTTACACCACACTACAGACAGCAGTACATTTTTTCCAGTGAATTTCAAAATTTTTTGTAGCATCAATAAAAGTATCATATAAACACTTGCCAATAGTGTGACTAACTAAGGGTTTACAAAACAGAATATCCTCTTTTATTGACCCTTCTGATTCATATTTTACAAAACATACAAAGTGCACAGCCCCATATCGTTAGCTCATCAAATTGAATTGATATAAATTCACTCCTTCTTAGTTTTTCTATTAACTATTCAGTACATTTCCAGCCATTTTATCAATCCTTCTGGAGATCGTATTATTTGATAATGGTATTGATATTAATTTATTTGCTTACCCAGGGCTCACTACATTTGACACTATATCAACTGCTGAGGGAAGTGGTAATGTTTCAACAATAGTGTGTGGCTTATATGTTTTAGTTGCCGTTAATGAAACAAGATAAGAAGCGTGGAGATATTTCTGGTTAACATTATCTGCCTGTGTAATTATTGTCGTCTTCTGAGTTTTAAACATGTCCCGTTTCCTCCGAAAGAAATCTAAAGGTTTATCCTTCAGATGTTTTGTAATAAGATTCCTAATGAGCTTAGAAGCTTTCACACTCTCTGCTGATAATACTTCACAACATATAACACATTGTGGTCAATCACCTATCACCGATAACTCAAATTGTAAACAGTTTTCAAAACATTTACGACATTTCGCTTTCTTTGCATCTTGATAGGAACTGTTGCAGGCAGCACCAACACTTTCTTTAAGAACCTGCCCATCATCACGTCCATTTTAATTAAGAATACACAACTACTGCTGCATTACGATTATTTTGACTAATTATCCAGCAATATAAAAATGGGTAGACTGACTAAATAAAGTATTGCATAAACTTTCACATTGTTGAACTGTGCGCGATAATTTGCAAATCAATACTTAAAACGGAGAAGTGAATAGAGGTGGTCGCCAATAATGAACGTCTGTTTAACGAATTGTGTACACTGTATTAACACACACGCATACCTTCACTGATGAATCCAGACTTGATAGTTATAATGGATGTGCAGCGGTGTTCCGTGATTACACCATACAATATAGTCTTCCCACCTTCTTGTGAAATGTTTGCAATTCAACTCTATTTGGAATACATACTTAAAAAAGATAACATACATAATTACATAATATTCTACAACTCATTGAGTGCTTTAACATCCCTTTAACGAACCTCAACCTCCCAAAACATTGTTAAAGAACTTCAGAAACTGTACAACCAAATACTAATCTCAGGTAAATCAGTATCATTCGCCTGGACTCCGTCTCACGTCGGTATTCTGGGAAATGATCAGCTGATCAGGCAGCCAAAGAAGCCACCAAACATCCCCCTCAGGACATCAAGATCCCACACACGGACTTCATCAACTTCATCAACAAGAAGACTTGCATTAATCAATGGAGACAAACATGGAAAGCCACATCTAGAAGCAAGTTACACGATGTCTACATTTCCGAGTCCAAACTTCAACACTATCATTTCAACCGCAAAGACCGAGTTCTATTAACTCGACTACGTATTGGACATACTTCTATAACGCACAAACATCTCCTCAACTGTGACCTTCCTCCTGTGTGCGTCCTCTGCAGATCCAACCTCACAGTTCATCTCGCTACAGCCTGCCGTCACTATGTACAACACAGAAAAAGATGTGACATCCCCAACAGCCTACCAGACGCCCTAAATTCAGCACAACAAAAAACTTTAAACTTTATGAAAGCGACAAAATTGAATAACGATGTGTAGCACACCTATCCAGAGAATTTAAGGTTATATGTTTGTATTGCTGTGTAAAATATTGTATTTTCGTTGTAATCATATTCTGTATTCTAAAAGTAGTTGCGATATGACCTTGCAGTTGAAGCGAAAATAAAGAATATATATATATATATATATATATATATATATATAAATTATTAATGACTTCATTATCGAAACGGGGGTCGCAAGAAGTATGGAAACCGCTGCGGTAGTGCATACTTTTCTGTGGTGTAAATCCTGCTCGAACACTGCAACCAATTTCCTCTGAATCGCTGCAGTGTTCACATCTCTTCCCACAGAGACCCTGTTCCTGATCACCCTCAGTGTGTCTGCCCTTATACTGACAGCGCCTGGAGGAATGCACTATAACATATTAAGAACGCAACCCTTTGTCCTGTTCCTTCACCAAGAGCTAGATTACAATACTAGCTAACCTTACAAACAAAGAAAAAGAATATGAATGTCAGAGAAAAACATTGAAGTCGATGGTGCCCCTCCTAAAAGATGCCCAGAAGACGAGAAGGGATTGCAGAATCCTGAATACATGGCGTTACGTTTCAGGTGCGTTCGCAAAATTTGTTCCTTGCATTCTAGTATTTAACAGACATTTTAGGAAACAGTCTAAAAATCGTGTATATTTAGCAGACCCACCCCCATATAAATTACTCTTACGTTTCTGTCGATCTTAAACTAATTATTATATCCACCAATTTTCGCTTCGCATTTTTCCTTCGCTTTTTCTCCCAACATTTAAATCATGCCAAGTATACCTCAGGGTGGAGTTTATATTTTGCAAGTATACTTGGATGAATGGGTTTATTCAGCTATGCTGTGTGATAGTATGTCAGAGCATAAGGTTCCCCAAGATTTTATTTACTTTTAATGGTAGCTTTTGTATTGTATTGTATTTATTTATATATTTATTGGTCTGGCTCATAAATGAGCTTTCCCAGTGACACAAAATAAACATAAAAATTTTATGGTTTTAAACAAAAAAGTTAAAACAAAAATATTTTACCATAAATTGTAACAGTTATGTAAAAAAATTAAAGTATGATAAAACTTTGTAACAAAGATAACAAAAAATGTGAAACAACAATAAAAGTTATAAAAATAAAATACAATCATTTGTAAAAACAATACATTTTACATGCTGTTTAAACCATACACAATTCCGAAAGATGGCTACAGAATATTTTATAATACTCTATATAATTGCATCTTGAATACCTTTATTAATTTTACATTTCTCCCTCCATTTCACAAACATACTTGTGATTGTTCCTCGGGATCCAAAAAATAGGAATACTATTGTTTTTTGTTGTTTTTTTGAGGTTGTAATGTTCTTTAAAGTATGACATAGTAGGCTCGTTCGAGTATCTCTTTTTGTGGGTGTGGGTGGGGGTAGGGGTGTGGGTAGAGGTGGGGTGTGAGTGTGGATAACCCTGGAGTTGATCGGGTAAACCTGGCCTTAGCAAGTACTTGCGATGGACCTGAGGTGTTTAAAGGTATTGTTTCTGTTAAATACATCCTACATATGTATCTTAATATAAAGTATGTAAGATATCTTGTTGAAATTTATGCTATTTATTACAAAGAATAACAGGGAAGCTTTTGTCATGTTTAAAATTCTAGCTTGCAAGCTTATGGAAATATGATTGTTTTATTATATAAATTCATTGTTCTGTTACAAATGCTCCATACAGTGCCTTTTTTTAAAAATTACACCAGAAATTCAGGTTTTATAGTGAATGAATTTACAAAACTACCTATTATATCACATTTTTATATCAACCTCTATTTATTGTAGAAAGGTTATTACCTTTTGTACTCTCCGAAATTCTTGATTTTTCAAAAACTAATAATTTATTTCTCAAAATTGGAGCATTTTTAAACAGTATATACACAGCCTATTTAACCTAATTTAAGAGGAAGTGCAAAATTTTAAAACAACTTTGTAAAAAATTGCACAAGATGTATCAATTTGAGTATGAAAAAATTGAAAAAACGTTTATGAGAAAAAAAATTTAAAGTTGGGTGTGCCTGTTAGTAAGCATGCGTATGTCATTTATAGCTTCAGTTAATTTGTACTTTAAAAGTGATAAGTGGAAGAAGCTATATGTTTTCTTAACGTTTGAAATTTACATTATTTTATTATGAAAACATTAATGTTCAAATTTTTCGCAATATATGGTCAGATTTCAAAGATGCATTATCTTAAAAAGTTTAAATTTATAGAAATAAATTTAAAACAAAAAACGCATTTATTTTATTGGCCAATCATACATTTAACCCATTAAAGACTACATCGAAATTTTAATAAATGATGTAAAATCAAACCCATGTGACAAGTGAGAGCATAAACCATCACACCATACAGAAACTGCTGAAAGTAAGAATCTCCAAGCAGCTTAACAGGTTTAGACCACTACCCTGGATTCCTTTGTGGTTTTATTACGCTCCTAATGGCAATAAAAATAAAATAAAATAAAAATTCTCGTATTTATTTCCGCCTGCATGTTTATTCTATTGCAGCATTTATTTTTGCTAGCAAAGCTTCAAGGAATTTAGCTTCGGTCCGGAAATACTCAGCCGCAGTGTCCATTGCTCTTGACTACCCTTAACCAAACTTTAGATGTATAAATCAATTTTCTTCAAACTCGTATGTACGAGTATAACATCTGAACTCTATACTTGCAGTGGTTGGCGAGGTGTTTAATGTGTATAGACGGCCAGAAGGACAAAGTTACTCTAATGAAACCTCCGTAGTGTGCGAACGTGCTTTAAAAGAAAACCTAACCCGCCCTTTCCTTTGTTGTTAATCAACTCGATTTTTCTTTAACTCCCTCTACTGTTTACTTGCCTTTATTTGCTTTAGGTATAGAAAGCATTGCTTCTTACCCAAGAATTCGATATCGAGTGTTCACCGCAAACACACATTTTAAGGCCTTCTTTCTAGACAAATCATCTGTAAAAGTGTGTTTATTTCTGTACGTGACATAATATTTGGGTAGAACACAATACTACCCACTACAATCAAATGGTAGAGAAAGTAAAAATAACAAATATTAAAACGGAAGAACGTGCACAAAAATATGAATAATTGATCATAGTGATGTATAGGTCAGGGTCAGAAGCATAAAAACCTGCATTATCACGCTTGTACTTACTGCGTAGGTATTCCCCTCGCCACTTTTAAATATTTTTAAGGCGACTGTAATTTATTCTCTATTATAATTTTGCTTTTATCTTTTCGCGCCCGGGAGTATTCGTTTATATGGCATTAGTTTCATAAGCCTCGACTATCTCTACTATCTCCTATACTAAATACAAAATCGAAAACATTCAGGGATCTAGATTTTCCAATTTGAGATAGTTGAATTACGCACACCTCAAAGCGCTTCTATTCATTTGCGGTTTTACTTTTCTTTTATGAGTTTTACAAGCGCAGGTAAACGAATAACCACTTCATGTTTCACTCTAATGCCAATGCATGCAAGTAGAAATATAATAGCGAATCCAGCACACAAAGGATTTGCCGCCATCTGATAAGGTTCTTTGATCTATGCCGCTAGCCCCGCCCCCTCCCTTTGTGTGCTACTATTTGCCGCCCGGTCGCGTGCCGCTAGCCCCGCCCCCTTCCCTTTGTGTGCTGATCTAATACCGACAGGGTCTGTGCCGGCAGGTCCTCCCCCCTCCCCCCTGCGGTCACGTGGCGGTGTCCCCGCCCCCCTCCCTCCCCCATACGCGTGTCCTCCCTCCCCTTTGTGTTCTGGTTGGTTCCCTGTGGATAGGTGGGGGAGTGTGTATTGTTCCTATACGGTGACTACATTCCCGCCCCTCATTGTGACTTGTCTAAATCCCTGCCGTGTGATTGGCTTGGGGTAGGGGATGTGCCGCTCGGGGTGAGAGGTTATATGTTGGGGTTCTCGGTGCGTGACGTTGGCGATGTGGGAATGCGATTCTCGATGCCTGCCGCACATCGGCAAATCGTTTGAGTACATAATTGTGTCATTCAATTAGGTAATGTGTGTTATTGAAAAAAAATAAGAATGCACATCATATTACTACTAATGCAATTAAACGCTATTCTTCGAGCAATTAAGTATTTTTGATTGAATCGCGCACACCTGTCCCTAAACCGTTATTTATAACCTACTATTGTCAATAAATTACACGTCTAATGAAACAAGGCTAGTCTGTCGATGAAAACAATTAAGTATTTTTGAATGATTAATTGACTCGCGCGCAACTGTTCGTTATCGTATATGTGTGGTAACATGTGTATAATTATTACGAGTAATAACATTTATTTAATTCTACTTTTGAGGGAAAATATATTTTGGATTTATAAGAATATTACAACACTTAGATGAAAGGACAGACTTGACGTAACACTCGTTATCGCGTGATAATTGCGGTGGAACACCGACCGCAACCTTCCGCTGCGAGACGTTTCACTGGAATGACTGGCTCATGGTGCTTTCAAGGGACAAGTCGACTAGCGCACCCCCTCCACTCACGCTTCAGTTCGCAACCTACACTCGCGCGCCAAGTGGTAATATGAGTGAAACTCCAGCGAGTGTTCCCACACAGCGCCCCTGGTGGTCATATCCGAGAGTTGTCAATTCACCATATTTAAACTCATTATGGGCGCAAGACGGCCATCTTAACTCTATATAATTCTGCGAAATATGATTCCGGAAAAAAAATAAAGGGGAATTAACATGCAAGGGGC
Source organism: Deroplatys truncata (assembly GCA_030765065.1). Taxonomy (NCBI): domain Eukaryota; kingdom Metazoa; phylum Arthropoda; class Insecta; order Mantodea; family Mantidae; genus Deroplatys; species Deroplatys truncata. Next base: position 68,538,399 of record CM060986.1, read on the forward strand.
GTTCATGTTGGCTCCGGAGGAATTGATTATGAAATAAATAAAAAATAAATAAGACTCTCGCTGATCGATGAATACAATTAAATATTTTTATTAATTAATGTAATTGACTCGCGCTCCTAGAGATATCTCACCCAATTATTCATCTACCATGAATATCTCACTTCTAATGAAACGACGCAGTCTATCGATTAAAAACAATTAAGTTTTTTTGATTGATTAATGTAATTGACTCGCGCGCAACTGTTCGTTATCGTATATGCGCGATTATTACGCGTATATAACTATTACGGCTAATAACGTGTGTTTAATTCTTCTTTTGACTGGAGGGTTTATAAAAAATATTACATTGCTTAGATGAATTAAAAAGCAACTTAAAGCGAAATTGCAAATAGCTTGTATGAGACGTTAACACGAGAACCCTTTACGAAAAAACAAGACGCAATGCGACAGCTGTACCTCGTCTAAATAGAAGCGGTTAAACCAGGACGCTTGGGTTTTCCCTCAGTACCTGCTCTTAATGGCTAGGGGTATCCAGCACATCGAGTACGCTTCAACTGACGTTAAAAATAAAAGCCCTCTATGTCTCTTCTCACACGAGAGAAGTAATAATTACAATTCAAAACAGGCGTACCTGTAAGTAACACGCACGAAGACTTCAAATATAAATTTTATATTCGTTTTAAATGTTCTTTCTAAAGACGTAGCGAACTTTGAGAAATTCAACGAATTATTCACTTGCGTACACTGCTTGAAAGAAATATGGTGTACACCCCTGAAGAATGCGTGTGTAGACACATTAGCAGGCGACAGTCCCTTCCGCATTATTAATTTTCTTCAGACGAAGTTAAAACCAAGGTCTTGTATAGAGCTCTTAGTGAACAATGAAGGGTGTTTCCAGTTCATTAAGCAGGCTAAGTGCTCTGAAAAACCACAGACCCTCGGGGTAAATAACTATTAGCGACACAAAAGATTTTCTTAATAGCTTCCCCTGTGCAGAAATTCCATCATAGACAGGGGAAAACCAAGTCTAGACATGTTTTAAGCTTACCACAAAAAGTGTTTTCCCGATAATTAATATAATTCTACATGAAGAATATTAATAATTAAGTTTTCAATTAAACGTATACTGTATAGATTCTGTACTTAAACATCCTATTGTATCTTTGTCATTATTTAAATACTCGCGTACAGGAAATGCAAACATGATATCAAAAAATTAAACTGATTTTTTTTCGGAATGTTAAACAAAGAAATATGATTTGGCGAGAGTAATATGAAGAATAAAAAGTATTCAGAATGATAGATATTACATACGTTATTAAAATAAATAAGGCTCTCGCTGATCGATGAAAACAATTAAATATTTTTTTATTAATTAATTGTATATGAATTGACTCGCGCATTTGCTTGCTCTCGTATGTGCATGATTATTACGACTAATAGCATTTGTTTAATTCTAAATAATGAAATATGGAGCCTTGCCTAAACAAGTCTCGTTACTCTTAATTTATTCCATTTTAAAAAGATTGGGCTTAGTAAACATAGGACGAGTACGATTTTAAATACCCCATCCATTCGAGAGATATTTTTCGAATATTCCAGCATGTTAATATAAACTTAATACACACACACACACACAAAAAATTCATTTCAAGTAATATTTGTGCGACATTAAGTATTTGCGACTGAGTTTTTACTTTCTATACTACGTATAGTAAGTAGAGGAAGTGTTGTATTCCACCCGAAAAAAATCGATACCGAGATTTCACCGGAAATACATGTTTTGAGACCCTCTGAATCCGAAAAAGCATGGTTGTCTGCGAGTGTGCCTGTGAAACATAACTCAGAAACGAAGAGGCGGATAAAACACCAAACTTGGTATTTAGGTTCAGTATCTTCCAGAGATGCGACACGAAGGTTTTAAAGAAAATACCTCACACCAGACTACCCTTTACATGGAACATTTCTCGAAAATTTTAATTTTCTCAAAAATGACTCTAACGATATTGAATAAAATATTATATGTTTAAGATATTTTCATGACAAATAAAATACATCTCTTGAATTTTCTGGGAATAGCCTGTGAAGTCCTGTTCATTCTAATTACTTTTGTATAGTTAGTAAACTTACTACACAAAAAAATGGAGATCGCGTTAAAATACATAATTTATAACATATACATTCTTTTGTTGAGTAAATCGTTTTCGAGATATTGCTTGTTATTCCCTTAAAATTTCCAATACTTATACTTTTTCTCAAATTCGTTATTCTTGTTTTTATTTCTGGACATGCAAAGAGAATGGAATGCGGTACCTAGCAATCAGCGTTAAAATAATTTGACTATTGCTTAAAACCTATCATATTCATCTTGTATCGTTATGAAAATTACCAATAACATTGACATCTCGATATCTCGATTAACATGAAGCATATAGGGAATAAGTGTTTGTAAAAATAGTTTGTACAAGAGTAGAGAAAGTCATGTGAGTGTAACACATCAGATTTTTTGATATTGGTTTAAATTTTCAAATACTTTTAACTTTTCTCAAATGGTAACTTGCTATTCGTTTTTCCCGAGGTAATGCATAGAGAATAGAATTCTAAAGCCATCACATAGCATCAGACGTTTTTTAAACATCTGTATCGTATCTATTCACAATCGAAAGGTCGCTGGTTCGAGGAAAATTATATCTACAAAAACAATACATTATTTTCACTCTGTGATTAATTTGGCAATGTAACAATAATTAACAATGAATTTTAATGGTACATGTAAAAAATAAAATATATTTTTATTTCTAGCGTCATACGCAGAAACATTCCCCTTAAGGAACGCTGGCGTGATCGAAGGATTTCCCCCATAACAGGTTTAGACGTGCTCACGAAATGCCCCTGTGCGAGGCTAGCATTTCCCTCTCCTTATCGAATTTTTGGAGTAGTCAATCAAAATCGCTGTATTATATATCTTAAACTTTCACTCATACATTTTTTATATCGCAAAAGAACACTATAAAAAGGCTGCTTCGTCGGGAATTCTCACAGTTTCTCCGCTGAAATCAACGAGTTAAGGTCTCTGCAAACTTTTCTCATTCAAAGTGAAATTTCAACGAACATCATGTCTGGTAAGTTGTAACAAAACACTTCATTTACTTTTTAAAAGTAAAATTATTTCTCTGTACATTTAACTTATATTCGCGTTCTTGTTTTTAATGCATGACATTTATATGCGAATAGCTGAGCATTCTAAAAGTTAATAGCTAGACAAGTGAATTTTCTGAAATGTGAACAGTTTAGTTAAGTATTCATTTTAGGCAAGCTTATTCTACATTTAATAGCTAACTGCGCGAATTCTCAAAAAATGTGAACAGTTTAGTTAAGTATTCACATTGATGAGTAATTATTATTCCGGATATTTAAATACGTGTTTTCACCGGGTGAATTATATTCCTTTCTAGGGAAATACAATTACTTGAAAACCCTGCGAATCGAATAAAAAATGATCTGTATAAAAATTTCCTCCGAGGTAACCGACGGTAATCGATCCGAAGACTTCATGCTTGCATGCATTGGTCGAACATTCACTGTGAATGTTTCATTCCTCTCTCGCATTTATTTAGTAAAAACTTTCAGCCTGTTTCCGTCATGTTAAAGAGATATTTTCCATGATTGTGTCGAGAAATACACGTGATTTATATCTGTAATAGAAATTTCTCAGGTGTTTAAAATACATCGACATTTTCCCTGTATAAGGTATTCGCAGTAAAGTAAATTAACTTAATAATATATCGTTTCTTTAATAAATAAAAATCTAACGCGTAAATTAATTGCGTTTTCAGCAATCAGTTCTGCTAACATGGCTGAAGCATACATCCAGCTCCAGCAGGATACCCACCGCCGGCTGCAGGATCGCTCATCAAATGCCGTAATGATTCAGGCACCCGAACAGTCGAATGGTAAGCATTCTTCAGTGTTTTAAAAAAGCAATGTAACAATTCATATTAACTTCTTGTTCATATTCTTTTATTATTATTATTATTATTAATATTGTTATTATTATTTCAGGAAATGGACTTTATTTTGGTATCGACCATCCATCGACCGCTGCACAGGCACCGCCAGGCTTCCAAACCTTCATGGGACCAAATCATCATGGAGGTGGCGCTGCCCCGTACATACAGCAACAATCGTACGGTAAGAATTTACAGACTGGTGTTCGAGCATTTGTAACTAAAAATTACATAATAGTAGTCATACATTGACGATTCTGGCACACAAAGACCTACCTACGACAGCATAGAGTTCCGGATTGTATAACGAGAAAAGGATATATTTAAGGGGAGTTTCTCACACATATGCAGTCACATAACTCTTTCGGTCTCCCAGAATGCTATGTATTTTTCACACGGGTGTTTAAAACATGTATTTTTTTTCACGTATAGAGTGTAGATTCTTTAGAACTCTGTACTTAAACATGCTATACTATTATTATTATTTATTTTTTTCCAGGAAATGGACTTTATTTCGGAGGCGGTATCGCTCAACAGGTGACCGCTGCACCGGTACCTCCAGGCTTCGCGAGCGTTGTACCAGCAGGCTTCGCGACCGCTGCACCGCCACCTCCAGGCTTCCAGACCTTCCTGGTACCAAATCAGCAGGGGTGGGGCCCTGCCCCATACATGCAGCAAGCACCGAACGGTAAGAATTTTCAACATTTTACGAAGTTCTTTTACACATTATATATTATTATTAATATTGTTATTATTATTTACAGGAAGCGGAATTTATTTCGGAGGCTGCATCGGTCAACATGGGAGCGTTGCACCGGTACCTCCAGGCTTCGCGACCGTTGCACCAGTAGGCTTCGCGTCCGCTGCACCGCCACCTCCAGGCTTCCAGACCTACCTGGCACCAAATCAGCATGGTTGGGTCCCTGCCACATACATGCATCAACCACCGACCGGTAAGAATTTATCATCATTTTACGAACTTCTTTTACACATTCTATATTATTATTATTATTAATATTATTATTATTTTCAGGAAATGGGCTTTATTTCGGAGGCGGTATTGTTCATTGCGCGCCATCTGCACCACACACATTCCCTGCATCAAATCAGCAGTGGAGGGGCCCTGGCCCATACATGCAGCAACCACTGAATGGTAAGAATTTTTTTTCCACATTTTATGAACTTCTTTTACACATTCTATATTATTATTGTTATTATTATTAATATTATTATTATTCCAGGAAATGATCTGGGTGACCTTGGAAGCCAGCCCATGGATCTAGCAACACAGGAGTCGACATCACCAGAGATTGGTGAAGACTCGTCCGCTGCACCATCCGCCTCCTCATCATTCGACATTCTGGAGGAAGTTGTACCAGCTGAACCATCGCCCTCCTCAGTCGCATGCGATGAAACCGCCGCACCCTCGACCTCCTCAGGCGCAAACAATGAAGCCGCTGCACCGTCAACCTCCTCCTCATCATCATCCAGTAATGCGACAACTTTGAATGGAAAGAGAGGGCCGGCATCGGACGGGGGCGAGCAGCTTACAATTAAAAAGGCCAAGGTTAGTGCTAGTAATTGCCAGGGTCTGAAATGCAATACCATCCAATCGGCATTCAAGGGACGTATTTTTAATAGTAGAATAGAAAATACATTAGAAATACTCGACCCCAGAGTCTTTTTAGATGAATGCAAGGAGCTTATTATTAAAGAAGTGGAAAGCGTCTTGCAGAGAAGCATTTGTGGATTAAAGATGCATTGTTCCCTGGAACTTGAATATTCAATCCGCAAACCTGATGAAGAGAAGAGTCTTTCCACTGGCTTTAATTCTAAGCCTGTATTGATTCTTCCGTCAAGCGATCTCAATCAGATCTTCTCTTCAATTGCGGGGGATATTTTGGAAAACATTTCTAAATTTGAGGGGGGAGCATCATCGAAGTCCTTGTCAAAGATACTCAGCCTGGTGATGGGCTTTACACACTATGACCCTTTACAGGCAGGTTCATACATCGAATTGCCATTGAAAATCAGGAATAAAACTGCAATTATAAACATAAAGAATGAAGACAACTTCTGCTTCGCATGGTGTATGCTAGCCTCTAAATACCCTGTTAAACGCAACGGCCAGAGAACTACAAAATATCCCAAGGAACTGCTTTTCGAGGCATTCAATTATGAGGGTATCGAATTTCCGACACCGCTCCATCAAATTGAGTGCTTTGAAAAGCAGAACAATGGAGTATCCATTTCAGTGTTTGGTATAGAGGAGGAGAATGAGAACATTATTCCCCTATACCAAACAGCTGAAAAAAAGCAGCATCATACCAATCTGTTATATATTGAGCAGGGGGAAAAGTCCCACTACTGTATAATTAAAGACTTGTCCAGACTTGTAAGGAGTCAAGTTACTAAATACCAACATAGAATTTGGACATGTGAGGCCTGCCTCAAGAGATGTAGCAATGAAAAGGCCTTGGAAACGCATCGATTAAGATGTGGAAAATGCCAGCTGCTTAAAATGCCTCAACAGGATGAATACCTTGAATTTAAAGCATTCTCCAAGAGCATTCCTGTACCATTTGTTATATACGCAGACATTGAATCTGTTCTGGCGAAGGTTCACTCTTGCGAGCCCTCAAGCAGCTCGAGCTGGACCCGAGCCGTTCAAGAGCATGAAGCAATGTCTATTGCCTTGAAGGTGATATGTAGGCATGACGAGTCAATGTCAAAATTCTTTCTCTTTAGAGGTCCAAATGCTGTCGATGACTTTATCAAACAATTGAAATCAATTGCTAATGACGTCATCGACGTGTATTCCAATCCTAAACCTATGGATTTAACCCTTGAAGAGCAACAGAATTTTGACAATGCCTCAGAGTGTCATATATGCCTTGCTGCTTTCACTGTGGGCGATTTGCGCGTGAGGGATCACGATCATGTGACAGGCGAATATCTAGGTGCTGCTCATAATAGATGCAATTTGAATAGAAATGTCCCTGATTTCATACCGATCTTTTTTCATTGTCTATCTAATTATGACAGCCACTTCTTGATAAGACGCCTGGCATATGATAATAAGCCCGTATCGTGCATCGCTCAAAGTGGTGAAAGGTATATAGCGTTTAGCAAACGGTACAGGAACATCAGCTTCAGGTTTCTGGACAGCTTTAAGTTTCTTGACGACAAGCTGTCCAGCCTGGCTGACATGCTGGAGGAGAGTGATTTTAAAATAACAAGGGCAGAATATCCTGTTGAGGAGCATTTTAAGCTGGCAAAGAGCAAGGGAATATTCCCATATGATTATGTTTCAAGCCTTGACGTTCTCGAAGAAACTTCTCTACCACCGAAGGAGGCCTTCTACAGTACTCTCACTGACAGCCACATTACCGAAGAGGAATACAGGCATGCTGTAAAAGTCTGGGAGGTCTTTAATATCCGGAATCTCGGAGAATACAGCGACCTATACCTGAAAACAGATATACTGCTCTTGCGGGTATTTTCGAAAAGTTTCGAGATCTCATCCTGGGAATGTATAAACTTGACCCAGCATGGTTTTATACATTACCAGGACTCGCCTTTGACGCTATGTTGAAGATAACAAAGGCGAAACTTTCCTTAATATCCGACAAGAGCATGCTGGAATTTTTCGAGTCGGGAATTAGAGGCGGACTGTGCACAGTGGTGAAGGGCTACACCAAAGCTAACCACAGATACATGTCCAACTTTGACCAGCATGCTCCTGTTAAACATCTGTCCTATTGGGACATAAACAACTTATATGGAGCTTCTATGGTGTCTGCCCTACCATACAAAAATCTGAAATGGCTCACGAGAGAAGAAATTGAAGGCATAAACTTCGCAGAAGTCAAAGAAGATTCAGAGACTGGATATGTGATAGAAGCAGATATCGAATACCCCGACCATATCCACGACGCCCATAACGAACTTCCTTTCTGCCCACAGAGCGCAATACCACCGAACGGCCAATACAAGAAACTGCTTGCAACATTAGAACAGAAAAGCAAATATGTCTTGCACTACAGGGTGATGCAGCAGTGTATCGAGCAAGGTCTAACTGTGAGACATATTCACAGAGTGGTGTCCTACGACCAGTCTAACTGGTTGAAGACATATATCGACGTCAACACCGAGAAGAGAGCACAAGAAAAGTCAAAATTCGGCCAAAACCTGTGGAAAAAGATGAATAACGCCGTATATGGGAAATTTATAGAGAATGTTAGAAAGTACACGGATTTCAAAATAGTTGGAACCTGGAAACAGGCAAAGAAGTTAATAGCACGCAGCACTTACCTACGCACCATAATTTTTGAGGAAAATCTTGTGGGAATCGAACTGGGCAGAGAGGAAGTACATATGAACAAACCAATTTACATAGGACACGCAATTTTGGACATTTCAAAATTTATCATGTATGACTTCTTTTACAATATCATGAAACCGAATTTAAAAGACTTGCTGCTGAATTACATGGATACAGACTCGTTTATTTTTGAAACGAGTTCTGATATCTATGAGTTCATCAGGGAGAATCCTCAATATTTCGACACTTCAAACTTCGAAAAGGATAATGTATATGGCATTAAGCAAGCCAATAGGAAAAAGATTGGGTTGTTCAAGGACGAATTGGGTGGCTTGATTATGGAGGAGTATGTCGGTATTAGAGCGAAGCTATACGCCTACAGATATGGAGGGCAGACAATTAAGAAAGCTAAGGGCATCACCAGGACAGGCATGGATAAAATAGATTTCGGCCATTATTTTGAATGTTTAAAAGACCATAGCCTAAAAATTTATTCGATACAAAAAACATTTCGGAGTAAACACCACAAAATTACAACAATTGAGACAAATAAATTGGCGTTGAAGGGAGGTGACGATAAGAGGAAGTTGATGGAGGGAAGTTATAAGACTCTAGCGTGGGGCCATTATTCCCTTAGACCTGGTGATTGCTAGTGCCTAAACTTGAAAATATGTAAATATTTGAAGATATCTTGTTTTTTTCAATCTGGATTTTGTAAATATTCATTTAAATTGTGTATGAGGGTTTTTATATATTAATTTTTCCCTCTGATAATGTCATTGTATATATTCATTTAAATCGTGTATGAGGGTTTTTATATATTAATTTTTCCCTCTGATAATGTCATTGTATATATTCATTTAAAGTGTGTGTGAGGGTTTTTATATATTAATTTTTCCCTCTGATAATGTCATTGTATATATTCATTTAAACTGTGTGTGAGGGTTTTTATATATTAATTTTTCCCTCTGATAATGTCATTGTATATATTCATTTAAAGTGTGTGAGGGTTTTTATATATTAATTTTTCCCTCTGATAATGTCATTGTATATATTCACTTAAAGTATGTATGAGGGTTTTTATATATTAATTTTTCTCTCTGACGTCATTGTATATATTCATTTAAAGTGTGTATGAGAGTTTTTATATATTAATTTTTCCCTCTGATAATGTCATTGTATATATTCATTTAAAGTGTGTATGAGGGTTTTTATATATTAATTTTTCCCTCTGATAATGTGCTGTATATATCCATTTAAAGTATGTGAGGGTTTTTATATATTAATTTTCCCTCAAAAAAAAATATGAAGGATTTTTAAAATAAAAAATACTCGTGATTTTACAATCATAACAACTGGTCTTTATTAAGTCTTCATACATTACACCAAATCCTTTATATCAATCCATTGAGTACCTGCAAAACCATACCACTTTACAAGAACTTTGTTTCCACGTTTACGTATAACCTTTTCTACTAAATATGTGTTAGGATAGCTAGTCTTTTTAGTTCATGTCCATAAAAGCCACCTTTTATGATTTCACCATTCCTATCCTTTAGTATGTATGTTGTAGGCTTGGTACGATTCACACGAAATACTTTGAAGATTTCAACGCTCCAGTTAGATTCATAACTCTTTTCAAAATGTCCTTTATGTTTAGATATCCTGACATAATCACCAACACTAAACTTCCTTGAAGCCTTCTTCTCTCTTCGGTCTTGATTATAATTATACACAGTCAGAAGAAGATCGTTGTTCTTCACTTCATTAGGCTTCATGCGGATAGTTGAATGAAAAGTATCATTGTACTTTACAAGGATTCTAGGTAAAAGATCTAGCCACTTGTATGAGCCTTGGACTAAAAACTCGCGGTACATCATATTCTTCAAGGTTCGAATTAAACGTTCAACAGCCGCAGCCTTCACATTGGTATAGGTGCTGTAGTGGTTAATATTATACTTAAACATTAATCGTTTAAAGAACTTGTTATAAAATTCTTTCCCGTTGTCACTTTGAATATTCCGGGGAGGGACGTCCATTTCTTGTAATATATCCTCCATAGCCTTTGCAACATTAACTCCACCCTTATCCTTTAAGGGTTTTGCATATGCCATTTTAGAGTAAAAGTTGATTGCGATCAGAATGTATTTGAAATTTTTGTTCACTTTTGCATAGGGTATCATTTCAATCAAATCAATTTGTAATAAATCATTCATACCTTTGCTGATAATTTTCCGTCGTAAATAGTTCCTCCTCGCCGAGCCGTGAAGTTCTCTGGCGATATTCTGTTTGGCGGTCATGCTATAATTTTAGATGCTTTCAATTCCCGGATAATTTCCTCAATCTCTCGAGTGTGGCTATTATTACCAGCGTCCCTCGAAGCAATAAGTAACCTCAGTCTATTCACTAATGTGTTAGGATTTCTCCAGAAAACGTAGTCAACCTCCTTATCAGGCTTATGCTCCTTCCATGCCAGTCCTAGACCTGAATGTGTATTGAGCAAGGGTCGTATTATATTCTTGTATTTATACGATTTACCAGATTTCAAGCGACCGTGTCTGCTGTAACCACTTCTATGAAGAAAAGTACTTTTCATAATCTTAGCGTACGTCTCCAAGTCTTCACTAGTGTATGCAGAAATCTGAGGCGTTCGCTTAAAGATGAGCTCCGTCAAACCGGCGGTAGACTCATACGTTTCATCACCTATCAATATTTGATTATTTATAAAATGAATATCTTTATTTCCAAGCATATAACTTCCATCCTGATATCTCACGCCGAACAATGTATCAATACGATCCTTGTCTTTTGAGCGAACGTGTTGAAGGTAAGTAGAAATACTTGTAGAATCACCATCTTCATTCTTGACGTTCTTCACCGGCAACACTCGTTGAGTGTCCAAAATATCCTTGAGGGGGGTGGTTACAGGCTTCAAAGCTTCGGACATGACATGCTGAGTCTCAAACCTGAGACCTTTTAGAGCTCTCAGTTTTTCTTTTACAGCCCTGGTATGCTCGGCTACAGACTCTTTATGTCTTATGCTTTCACTATCCATCTTACAAATGATGAGGAAATAGACGATTACCTTCAATTTATAGTCTGCGTTCAGCTTGAGTTCTCAACGTATCGATAGCCTTAGCTAACATCTCTATCGAAGTTCTCAGTTGCTCGGTTTCTTTCTTATGCTCCTGTGTATGTGTCTTGAACGCTTCAGCAAAGATTGCCGTATTAGCGTACTGGCTTCTGGCCGATTCTTCTAGACTCGTCATTTGCTGCATATTAGTTTTGTAGGCGTCCATCATCATATTTACATTATCCTCCCCTTTCTTAAGTTTATCATTGCAGCAATCAGTTTTGAGAGTATTCAAAACCTCTATCTTTAACTGTCTGACTGTAGCCTCTAAATCTGAAACTCGCTTCATCGCTAACTTTTCTAAATTACTAATTTTCTGATTGCAAAGATTCTGAAGATTTGTTTTTTCTCTATCAAGCTCTGCGGTAATTTGTTTAATAGAGTCCATTACAGAATCCACTCTGTCTTTTGTAGAGGTTGTTAGAGTATCCACTTTACTCGTAGTTTTATTCAGATTTGCTGTAATGTCTAGCAGCTTCTTGCCTATTTGCATCTCGATTTCCTTTGGTAAGTACCTGTTTAACTGCTGTCGCGTCTCGTTCGATTTCCTAATGATCATAGCACTAGCATTTCTTTTATTTACAGCATCCGTATCTCCGAGAGGATCCGCTATATCAATGATTCTCTTATTGTCGAATATAATGTTACCATTACCATCTCTCGACTGCGTGAGTGAATTGACATATCCAACGATGAACTTTTTATTCACTACATCATTATCGTGAACAGGGTCTAGCAATACCTTCAATCTAACTTTATCGATCACGATGTTATTTTCCTTATCTCTCTTGAGGATATATCTTGAAATCAATTCATCGATCAGGGTCTTAACCATAACCTCAACATTGTTAGCAGCTTGCTGAGAGAAATCTTGCATCCTAATTTCGAGAGCATCCACATAATTCTTATTGGAGGCGTCATGATTATCTTCAGGATCGTGAACATTGCACAATCTCTTATTCTTGAATTGATAGTTTCCTTTGACATCTCTGTTTATGATAAAACGATCAAACACTCTTCTAACTGGCCCAGTTCTCTGAGAACCGAACCTGTCGATACTCATGGTTAACTACAAATGATCATTTTCTTTTTTGTCGAGCTTAATATATACATCAAAACCATTCCTATATCGTCCCTCATTCATGTGAAATTCAGGAACTATCACAACAAAGGGTCTTCCTTCTGTAGAACTCTCCCAAACGTTCTTACATAGATCTTTAAATTCATTGTAGGTCATGTCGGTATTTACATAATCTTCGTAAATGTGCTTTAAGTTTAAATTGTGTTGTCTGAAGAGTATTATCATGTTTGTATTATCGCGAATTAAATGTTTTGGAACTTTAGCATAGGACTGTGCTAGATATACAGAGTCGACATTTCGATGTCTACCCATACTGTAAAAGGATGCTATCTTTTCCTGTTTTTCAGTGATGACGTCATCAAATATAAAGATTGAATTTTCTTTGACTTCAGAAGGATGCAAAACATCATCTCCGTTCTCGAAGGTGTTCACTTCTATACCTTCGATGTTTCCGAGCACTTTAATTAGGTATTGGTACTTTGGTTGATAGAGAGACTTTGAATAAATATACAAATTTTCAAAACGTAGTCCATTCTCATGGAGTAGCATATTGAGTAATACGTTTGTTTTCCCTGCACTGGAGCTCCCTAAAATAAGAGCTCTGACATTAGATGGAAATAACTTGCCATGGCGATCGCTTCTAAAGTCACTTTCAAAGTCTAATACCTGAATAGGTAGAGAGCAGTGCTGCTTAACAAGCTCCATGTTAACAACTAACTTATAAAATGCGTGTGCGATGTTTATATATTACCGTATGTAAAGTAGTTAATGACTGATTGCAATGATATAAAAGGGCTAATGTATGCAATTACTCGCTTAGTATATCATGAGAGCTAAGAGAGGAAGGTCGTTGCAGTATAAGCGCGGCTCCGGAATTATTAATTCCATAATTAATTCGCTCCCCTTTGAAGCTCACTTACCTGGATATAGATATTGCGGGCCTGGTACTAAATTGGAAAAACGTCTAAAAAGAGGAGACCCCGGAATTAACCAATTAGACGAAGCTTGTAAACAGCACGACCTCGCGTACGCTGAGAATAAGGACACCGCTTCAAGACAAATAGCGGATAAAATTCTTGCAGAGAAGGCTTGGAAACGGGTGCAGTCATCAGATTCAACTTTTGGTGAAAGGTTAGCTGCAAGGCTAGTAACTGCAATCATGAAGGGAAAGGTTGCAGTGGGAGCCGGAAAGAGGAAGAAGAAGAGAGGAGGGTTCTTGCCATTGATACCCATCATTGCTGCTTTAGGTGCTGCAGCAGGCGGCGCTGCTCAGATAGCCTCTGCAGTCAATAAAAAAAAGGCTGCTGATAGGCACTTAGCAGAAGCTGCTAGGCATAACAAGGCAATGGAGACACGAGGAAAGGGGCTCCGAAAGAGAAGGTGTAAGAAGAGGAATATAGGAGGATTCTTACCTGCAATGCCACTGATGTCGTCTTTAGCCGCTGCATCTAAAATAGCAAGGTCCTTGAAAAAAAGAGGATCTAAAGGCAAGGGTTTAAAGAAGAAGACAAAAAACGGTGGAAGAGGATTGTACATATACCGGAGGAAGCCCTAAGTAACGTGTCCATCGAATATTATGCTAAACGTTTAAAAATTCCTTGTTTTAGAGGAGTTTATATGATTGACAAACTTCCTTTAAAACCACACTTCAAAGAGAGACTTATTACCAATCTCGATACCTCCGATAATGAAGGAACACACTGGGTTGCTATAAGGAAAGAAGGTGATGTCGCATACTACTTTGATAGTTTCGGCAATTTGAAACCGCCTCCTGAGATTGAGAAATATCTACAAGGTGTTAAAATCTACTATAATACACGGAGATACCAGAATTTCGAATCAGTCATCTGCGGGCACTTGTGCTTGCAATTTCTTTTATCCTAGAAGCTGCTATATCGTCAAGATGAGTTATACAGTTACAGTGAGTGGGCCAGACACTGTTATTTCAACGTATTTAAACCCACCTCTACAGCTAGATCCTCCAGGCCATTATGAGATTGCTCTCTTGAATTTTGAAACATTCTATTCAATACCAAATGTCGATGAAAGTAATAATAGATTTCATTATATTCACAATGGGAAACCTGAAACCATTGTCATCCCGCATGGAACCTACGAGATTGCCGATATCAACGCATTTCTAAAGGATAAACTAGGATTGAATGATGAAGTCTTCTTCATAAGACCTAACAATAATACAATGAAGGCTGAGATTAAATGTCCTTATACAATAGACTTTTCTAAGGCTAGATCTATTGGTTCGCTTCTAGGATTCACAGACACTAAAATAATTCCTGCTGGAGAAGCGTTTGAATCTGACGATCTTGTGAATATATTTAAAGTGAGTATCATACGTGTGGAGTGCAGTATTGCAACAGGCTCATTCATTGACGGTAAAAGTGGACATTCGCTCTACGAGTTTTTCCCTTCTGTTCCACCAGGCTATCATATCTCTCAAGAACCTTCGAACCCGATATATTTACCGGTCATAGATACAAACTATATAGACCAGATCACTATTCGAGTGGTAGATCAACACGGAAAGGCGATCAACTTCAGGAACGAAGTTATCACTACAAGACTGCACATAAGACGCAATGGCAATACATTTTAAAAGACATCGCAAATACTATAATAGACGACGTACACCACGTTCGAAGCATACTACCTCTCCAGCTTCCGAGGAGTTAACACGTGCTAACCGCAAGTTCCTCGAGGGTTTAGGTTACAGAACGTTATAATGGATATCTTAAACGTGACAGAAGTTCCAGCCTTTGACGACAAGATCACCAAGGAGGAGGAGCATATTTTTCTTCCATACAACACGTCCGCTCTGGATGTAAACGATGAAATTAGAATACCATGCCAAGCTGAAGATTTGTATACGCTTCCTAACAAGAGTTATCTCTACATCGAAGGTGCTCTCACCAAGGTAGATGGATCGCCTACTACAGCGAAGCTCTCTAATAATGCTATAGCCTTCATGTTTGATGAGATACGTCTAGATATGAATGCTACAACTATAGACAGAACAAGGAATCCTGGAATTACTACAACTATACGAAATTATGTGACTCTCAACCCTATGGAGTCGAATCGGCTGCTGAATGCCGGATGGGCCTATCCTGGTGAAGAAGTTGATATAGTACACGCGACGAATGGAGCTTTCAATGCTGTAGTCCCTCTCTCGATGCTCCTAGGATTTGCTGATGATCACAAGGAGCTTATACTCAACAGCAAGTTTGAATTGATTCTCATAAGATCCAAAGATTCTAGAAACTGTGTCCTGAGTTCGAATGGAGAGGAAGCTAATGTAAAGTTAACTAGAATCGAATGGAGGATGCCTGTAATTCGTCTTTCCGATGCTGAAAGAGTTCACATTCTAAAAATTGTCAAGTCTGATAAACCTCTACACCTTGCCTTTCGATCTATGGATCTTCATACCCAGCCTGCTGTACCCCAGACAAGATCTTTCACTTGGAATGTAGCAACAACATCTAAGCTCGAGAAACCTCGCTTCATCATAGTGTGCGCGCAGACTGGAAGATTGGGTGATTATAGCAAGAACAGTTCCGAGTTTGATCACTGCAACATTACTAATTTGAGACTATTCCTCAACAGTGAATGCTACCCCTACCATGATTTGAACTTGGACTTTAAAAATTCAAAGTTTGCTTCACTATATGAAATGTACTGTAAATTTCAAAGTTCCTATTATGAAAGAGATAATTACCCCCTCTTGAAGAGAAAGGATTTTCTTCACCGTGCACCATTATTCGTAATAGACTGTTCTCACCAACCCGAGGAGGTTATAAATGGAGCTGTGAACATCAGAATCGAGATTCAAGCATCTGCAAATATACCAGCCCAGACGTCACTGTACTGCCTGGTTCTACATGACAAAGTATTTACCTACAAACCTCTTTCTCACTTGATGCAAGCACTTATATAATTATGTATATGTTTGGGTGAATGGTTTTGTAAAGGAATGTACTAGGATAAGTTTATGAATAATAAATTGAATTCATATACTAAAACACTCTTTTATTGACTTTAGCATACATTTCAAGCATTTTCCTTCTCCCCCTCCTACTCCCTGAAAAACTAGTTGCTCCTGACTTGCAGAAATCATTTAAAATATTCAAATGTCTTTCAATATAAGGCAATAGCCGTTTTAGGTTCCTTACACCCTCAATGTCTAAAGATATTACATTATTATTTAAACAAGTATTTATGAAATGAAATGAATGGTCAAAAAATACAATAATATTGTATGCATAAATTACATTGTCACAATATTCATCACACGCAAACTTTTTTTCTTGGCGTAGGTAATCTTCAATCATTGGAATGTTTTTGGATATTATATCCCAGTCTGATTTTGTAATATAAACAAATGATTTATCACTTTCGCAGTTTATGTAGAGGGAGGGGATGTCATAGTATAGTCCAATATTCACGGAATGGGAGGGGGAGATGCTGACGTCATCAAGCGCATGTGATCGATTCTCCATGCTCCTCCGGGGTATCTTCAATGAATAAGAAGACCATAGGAGCATCGTTGAGGATTCTCCTCTTACACCGTCTCTTCTGCTTTTTCTCCCCGGCATCGTTCCGTCTCTTCCTCCGCTCCCTCCTCACACCCCTGCAACATATATTCAAAACAATGTTAGAAATAGGTTTAGTTAATGATTTCATACGTCTGAAAGAGAAAATACATATATTAGAAAAATCCTCTCCCCTTGTCACACAAAAAAGTATTATCAAAGAGTGTCATACTCACTTCACGGACTTGCACGATTCTGTGTGTATCTCGGGCGAGCAATCTGGAGTCGCCTGATTTATCCACGCCTGTATCCTCGTTACTTTATCATCAGGGCTAGTAGTAATGTCGGGTAGTGGAGCGGCATCCTCATCCATAGGCTGTGTATGGCGCTCTGCGATTGGATATTCCACTATATCGACATCGCGTCTCTCAGGATCCAGCTCCTCTATTGGTACGGGTACCTTAGGCGCAGTCATTCGCAGTCTGTAATAATTTAATTTTTTAGGTTAGACACAGAGTAGCATTAGAAGCAGTAAATGAATATGTAATTTAACATTTCTTCTACTTGCTCGAGTTTTCTCTTCCTGCGCTGGTAGACTTCGCAGTTGTCGTTACATAGGAAGAAGGATGTCATGCGTTCATGCTGGGCCGGGTTAGTACAAAGTACAGAATGCATGTATCCGGTGCACGACTCTGTATCACATTTAGCTAGATGTTTCGAGACGAAGACATCGTCAGCTTCATCGACATCGCTAAGATCCTCCACATCAACACCCCTGTGATTTTCACTGAAAGAATGAAATAATTTCAAGTTAGATTTCATTTAACATGCGTACAATATATTACCGAGTTATAGAAATATGTATATTACTTACATGTTCGCTCCTCGATAAACAGGACAGCTCTCTGTACACACTTCCAGTGTAGTCATCTGATCATGATGCGACGGTTGAGTACACAACACTGAATGCATTAAACCATTGCATGTTTCGGTATGGAAGTATACGTAGTGAAAATAATCTTCCCCGCACTCGCTCCAGTAATCATTCACATCAGATGCACGATGATCACCAGCCATTTCGATTATCACTGAACGAACACTGAAAAAAACAATAAATGATCGCTCCGGCTGCCTACGTTCCTTATATACTGTAGACGATGACGTCACTCGGCGGTGGAGGGGGTGGAATGCAAGTTGAGACCTGTTATTCACCCTCCAGGCAGAAGCCACCCGTCTGTTTTTGAATACCAAGGAAAGTCCTTGGCGAGCGTGTTTTAACATGATTTACCAACGCCGACAGAGCGGAGCCGGGCTAGTCTACATGTCGAGGCTTGTTAGTGACGTCACGCACGCAGTCGCGGAGTGTGGGTGAAACTGGTTATTACCAGACAGAAGTCGGCTGGCGGGCTTTCCATTACATGTCGGGCTGTTGCCGGAGAGAGGTTAAGACCGTGAGCGTAGTTATACATATACGACGGCTGTCAGATGCGAGCGAGTCAATTAATCGATCAAAAATACTTAATTGACGGACGAGGAACGTTTAATTGCAATAGCGGTATATAAACATTGATTCTTTTTTCAATAACACATTATCTAATTGATTGACACAATTATGTACTCAAACGATTTGCCGATGTGCGGCAGGCATCGAGAATCGCATTCCCACACCGCCAACGTCACGCACCGAGAACGCCATTCCCTTATACCCCATCACCCGAGCGGCACATCCCCTACCCCAAGCCAATCACACGGCAGGGATTTAGACAAGTCACAAAGAGGGGGCGGGAATGTAGTCACCGTATAGGAACAATACACACTCCCCCACCTATCCACAGGGAACCAACCAGAACACAAAGGGGAGGGAGGACACGCGTATGGGGGAGGGAGGGGGGCGGGGACACCGCCACGTGACCGCAGGGGGGAGGGGGGAGGACCTGCCGGCACAGACCCTGTCGGTATTAGATCAGCACACAAAGGGAAGGGGGCGGGGCTAGCGGCATAGATCAAAGAACCTTATCAGATGGCGGCAAATCCTTTGTGTGCTGGATTCGCTATTATATTTCTACTCATGCAGAATATTATTAGGTAGCGTCATTGGTCTAAAAATGACATAGCTTATGCGTCGAGAAATCATGATTATTGCTTCCTCTAGCACCACTTATTTTGGTAGAGAAAGTACTGCAATTCACCCAAAAATTCGGTATTAATATTTCACCAGAAGTATTCCCTGAATAAAAACACAACAGTAATTTTAAAAAGTGCATTCTAGACAACGGTCCGTCCGTCCGTCCGTCCGTCCGTCTGTTTCTGTGAACAGTATAACTCAAAAGCGAAATGTGACTAAATACAAAACTTGGTATTTAAGTTCAGCATCTACCAAGGTAGTTAAAAAATTAAAAAAACACCCCAGCTCCAAACTACGCCTTACATGGAAAATTTTGATTACTGTTTATTTTCTAAAAAATGTCTCTATAATTTACATGAAAATACTGTATATTTTAAGATATTTGCATGACTAAAAATATATATATACGTTTAATTTTCTACGAACTACCAGTGAAGTTGTCTTCATTCTGAATGAATATGTAAAATATATAAAAATTCACTACTCAAAAACAATATCTTTAAACCATTATTTCAGATAATTATTGCGGCATTAACCGTTTCCGGAATATTCGTTGTTATTAGTTTATGCTTTTCAGTACTTAATTATTTGAAGCCACAACTGCCTAGAATTTGTTAATGCTTTTGTTTACATCATTGTCTTTGCCACATTCTACATACTGGAAGTGAGACACTTGTTCTATTGTACGGTCGTCATAATCTTTGACTTTGCAGGGTAACTGCATGGAATGCCGTTATGTTTTATTATGTACATGTTTAAACACATGATATTTGAATCAAATTCGTTAGAACCATTTGTGACAAATTCAAAAATAATGAAGTTTTTATGCTTAAAGGGTTACTTGGGGTGGGTGAATTTTCTTGAAAGTCTACGTATCGCATCCTTGGAAGATGCTGAACTTAAATACGAAGTTTGGTATCCAACCACCGAGCGGGATGACTCAGGCGGTAACGTCTGTGGCCCGCATTCGGAGGTCCCGGGTTCGATATCTGGCAACTGCCCACTCTGGCCCATGGGTTTTTCGTGGTTTCTCCGGTCGGGAGGCGAATGTTGTGGTGGTTCATCTTCTACCATGATTTTCCTGCCCCTTATCTTCCTTGCCATCTGTTTCAGGGTTGTAGGACCAGGCGACGGCGTTCGGCGGGTTGCGGCTGGTCGGTGGTTGTAGAATATTCTTTCCTGGCGTCGTTGCGGGACTCTCAGTTAGGTCTCTCCCCCGAGTGGACTCATCTGATAGTGGACTATCGGGGGTTTGTTGCTTGGGATAGGCCCGGGCGGCGCTGGATCTGTTGGGGATCCCATCCATGCTTGTGCCCGTCGGCATTCGGATTTGGTCGCCCTTTGGGAGTCTCCCCTCATTCCTCCAGGGCTCACGATAGAAGCAAAAAGAGCCGTTTTGGCCTACTTGTGGTGCTCTGCCCGGTTCCGGGGGTCCCTCCGTCATTACCTATACCTTTACCTCTGAAGTCCCTCAAGAAATAGATTGGCATGTTGGGATCTACTAGCTGACCAGAGGAACTGGCAAAACATGGGCAATTTTTTGGCTAAAGTGCGCGAAGCTAGGTCAAATTTGTTCAGTTAGACAAAGTTAATTTATCTCCATTTCCATTTTTCTTGTTCCTTCTGTTGTGCTTTCTTTCTCTGTTGTTTATTTTGTCACCCTATTGTATCTTAAATATGCATGTACGGTCAATGACCCATGCACAAAATACTTGTGAAATATCTTCAATAATTTGAAACCAATAAAGATACCTTATCTATCCATCCATCCATCCAGACCGAATTATGCTGTTTGCGGACTTACGGATACAGACACCTTTTAGACCTCAAAACGTGCACTTCCAGTAAATTCTCGGTTTCGAATTTTTGGGTGGAATGCACTACTCCCCCTACTTACTATAGGTAACCAATAGAGAAAGTAATAAGCTTGTGCATGAATTTTGTAGAAGTTATATAACAATAAATGACATTGGCAAGAGAAAGTCATGTGAGTGTAATAAATATGACAATTATTTTTACAAGTATAGCTGAAAAATAAAGGGAAAATGATAATTTGCTCATTCTGTGTAAAAGTAATAGATGATGATAAAAATCTGATGTGATACATCACATGACTTTCTCTACCCTCTATCGTTTATTAGTAGGTATACAAAGTACTATTACTAAAGCTTATTTTTCTATCTACTGTATTTTAATCCAAACTAGACTTTGTAGAATAGATACATTACACATTTCGTTATAGATACAAAGGGAACAGCAATAGTCAAAAGTTTAAGAACTCGACGGTATACGTAGGCCTTAAAATTCCATACTATTTCCATTTAATCGCGAGAAGCAGCAGAATGTTGACCAGATTTTAAAAGAATGGTTAAATATTGAAAAATTGGAACCATTAATAACGGATATGTCGGAAATGGCTTATGCTACAAAAAATATTTTTGAAGTAAATTGTGTGTTTTAAAGAGATCTACATTTCATTTGTAGTCCATTTTCGTCTATTGCTTAGCGTTTACCAGTTATACAAGATTAAACAAAATTCCTTCCGAATGAAGAGAACTTTAATTGCTATTCCCAAAAATCAATATATACATTTCATTTGTCATGTAAATATCTTTAATAAGTGGCATTTTAATCAAAATCATTAAAGCCATTTTCAGATAATAATGGATGTTGAAAAATGTTCCATGTAAAAGATAGTTTATGATAGGGGATTTTCTTGAAAATCTTCGTGTCGCATCCTTGAAAGGTGCAAAACTTAAATACCAAATTTGGTGTTGATCCGACTTTTCCTTTTTGGGTTATGCTGTTCACAGCCACACACACATACACGCACGGATCTTTTTCTATTTTTTTTTAATTCAGGAGGCCTCAAAACATCTATTACCAGTATCTCGGCACCGAATTTTTGGGTGGAATGTAATATCTTCTCTACCTACTATGTAGGCACATGGTAAAGTAAAAAACTGCATCCTTGCTTGAGTAAAGGGCGATAGTTTAAGCACCATCATTCTAATGCACAGCACCAAGATTAAGCACGTAGACTGTACGTTGATTCTCAGAGATAGCAAACATGTTTTGTTGTACTTTCTGTCCACACTACTCCAGAAACCAACAAACACAGCAGACACTTCCCTTTCCATAAACCACACTGGTTCGTAATTCACAGGGGTCACAACTTGCAAATCTATGGTTATACTTTGTAAACAGATATTTAATATATGATGATGGATTGTACATAGCGTAGAACTCCATATCAGAGCAGGCTGCGGTTATGGAACAGAATTAATTCCATTTTCTCCCACACACACTCCAATCTGTGCTGCTTTTATTGGTCTATGTAGTTCCAAAAGCAAGGCAACTGTGTGTGTAAACATCAATGCTGATGGTAGTATAACACATGCAAACACAGATTGGCGAAAGATAAATGAAGGAGAACCAGAGAAAGAGGGAAGGGAGTAGAAATGATGTAAAGCACAAACTCCTATCACTGTCCCCAATATCACAACCCTTTCCTAAACTGTTATCAGGGTTTGGACACGCCAGAAAATGCCCGCTGCATTAATATATAAAGTGTACTTTGGTAACTTTTTGGTACACAGAACATAACTCCCCTCTGAGTCATAAATAACTTGCAGAATAATTCGAGACATGCAGTTATTAGCGTTGAAGTTTGGAGCACAGTTCACACTGGTCACAAGTTAAATTGGTTGCTTGCCTAGCACCTCCATTTTCGCCCCTGCTGCATTACAGATTACAACGGACTGCTTCAATCGACTTGTTTGTTTTGCTCTGCCGTTCGCTTCCTTTCCCCCGATTTTTTCGAGGTAAAAACCACACTCAACTGTACACAGAGGAAAAGAGAGGTCCCACGGGAGTTTTCTCTACTCCTGCGGGTTCTTTGAGTCCCCGAAGCGAGGTACTCCTTGGTTGTTTACAGTCTCCATGTCGGCGGAGATCAGCTTCCTCTCTGTTTGGATGCAACCGCTAAAAGCCAACAAACTTATTTATTGCTGAGGTAACTGTTTACCTTCTACATTTTTCAAGGACGCTAAATGATTACAACTCCAAATAGCTTGAAGCGGTTCTGTTCCAAGTCCTTCAAAAGTGAATAGCACCTTACGTATTATGTTCCATTGATGTATGTTGTACAAAATGCCCGTAGTTCATTCGGTAGAGCACCTGCCTATTGGGCGTGATACCCCGGGTTCGATTCCACGCTTGGGGTAGAAATCTGGAAGGAGTCTTCTGTAGAAGTCTAGAAGTATGAATGAGATAGTGTAAATGTGTGTGCTGATCTAATGTATAAAATTCAAAGAAAAACAAGAAGTTCAATGAAAACTGTATACATATTAATACCATAGGGAGTATATTCCAAACGTATAACCCGACCAAAGTGAGTGCAGTCCTGCATTGGAGGGCACCACTTGTAATCATAAAGGCCTGCTCTCCCCTCTGTACAGTCCAATTGGGAAAACGCGAACAATTAGCACGTTCAGTGGCATTTGTAATAAGTATTTTCTGCCCCTTTTTCTCATCACAAAACGTAAATACGTTACAAATAATACGTCGAGCTTACTTGTGAGTAACTCTATTTACTTTACGTTCTATCACTAGCACTGTGAACATTACGGGATGTGTTAATGGGAAAATCAGACTGTAGATATTTCTTGAGTATGCGTGTGGTTGTATTGCGTCATTGCGTTAGTTTACCGTCTTTCGACTCCCAGTGAATGAATGCACTAGCATTGGCACAGGTTATAAAAGGCCGGCGGTTAAAAACGAGGTAAAAAAAGGAACAATAAAAATGTGTTAAAAGCATGTCCTTTACAAAAAAAAAATATGAGACAATTTGAATAATAACTCCAATGAATCAATCTTATAAATGTAAAATAATTGCTTTGCTCTTTCTAGGAGATGGACTTTTAATTAATTATTCATTTTCTGCTCGTAAATCACTGAAACTCTGTTTAAAATTGCGAATAATACACCTTTAGTTTAATGCTAATGGTGATTCTCATGGAATTTGGATTTATTGATTTCAAACTACTTTAAACTAAAACGCATTTAATTTCACCTTACGTAGATTATCAACAGTTTGTATCGCCCGTCTCCGTGCTGTGGGGGTAACGTGTGTGCCTTATATTCAAGAGGTCCCAATTTCGAATCTCGATTACGGCGAGTTACCTGAATAAGATTTGCTCCAGGGTTTTCAGACGAATGTCGGGTAACTCTAAGCTCCAAGGACCCTGGCCCAGTTGAGCACATATGACCTACCGGTTAAAGGACGTTAAACTTTAAATAATAAAAAGGTTTGCAACAATATTCCGCCAAAAACCAAAACAAGACAGCAACCCAACATATTACTAGAATATATATTTATTTCTGGTAAACAATTTGTCACATAATCTTTTCTTGATCTCAGAATGATGTTTGTTAACTACACCAACGATTCATGTGTAGAAAAACAAATTAATAAGCTATCTAGTATTATTTTCTTTATTACTGCTTTATTGACTGTTGAGCTTCTACAATTCATTTGGGTATGACCGACGTCGAGCCCTGGCTTCTTTGCTGATCATGCCCAAACTTACAGTATTTAGCAATAATTAGTGTTGGGTTTTCTTTTCGCTAACATATTCTATCACTGTCCGCCTTAACATCTTGCTACTCATCATTGTTGAATTATTCAGTAAATGTGCCTCTAAACTATCCCGTTCCTTTATATTAACTTTCTCACTAGATTATGTCTACTTTGCTACATTGCAATACTTCAGTCTACAGTTTACTCCAATTTACTTATAAATTTCCTTTTCTCCTCGTCCTCTCCACTTTAACCCCTTTAAGAACCTATAATCAACCTCTCCTTGCTATCCCTACTACCGTCACATAATTGACTTCCTTAATGTGAGTTGCTGCTCGCTCTGTTCAACTCTTTTAAATAAATAAGCTATCTACACATTGCGAAATGACTCCGTGGCAATGTGAGAGGCTCGCCATCGGGAGACCTCGGGTTCATTTCCCGTCGACTATCCACTCTTACCTTAGGTTTTTTCGTGGTTTTCTCTGGTCGGTGGGCGAATGCTGGGGTGGTTTCTCATTTACTACGATTTCCTTTCCATGTTTCCCTTTCATTCTGTTTCCTTCTCATGTTTCAGAGATGTTTCTAAGATTCGTGGAGTAGGACGGTCAGGATAGATGGCGCGCATGCTTGCTTCACGTAATGAGTATTTCCCGTGGACACTAGCGGGCTGCTTGGTTGAATGGGTCGTTCATCGCCTCTCTGGGCAGCTCCAGTAGTGGAAGGTCCTCTAGCCAGGAACTGTTAGGGACTTCCATGCGTCTCTGTGGCCTGTTTATCTCGGCCAGTAGCCTCCTGTAGTTTATTCACTTCATCCCTTACTCTGGGAGTGGCAGTCCAATAGATCTCCTGTAGGTCGCAGTGTGTCTTCGTTGTATGCCCTATGAGCTATCTACTTTCATTTTTGTTTTAACTTCCTCAGGTATCTCACATAAACCCAGACCGACCGAGATGGCGCCGCGGTAACGTACGCGATTGATGTTTGGGAGGTGTGGGGTTTGATCCCCCGCAACCGCCCACTCTGACCCATGTTATTCGAGGTTTCCGCGGGGTCGGCAGACACATGCTGAGGTGTTTTCTTCTATACCACGATTTTCTTTCCATCATTTCCCTTTCATTCGTTTCCTTCTCATCTTTCAGAAGGTTATTCTAGGTTTCGCGGCGTATGGCGGTGCTGGACTGATGGCCCGGATGCATACTCAATGGAAACAATATTCCCCATGGACATCAGTGGGCTGCTTAATTGGTAGGTCGTTCACCGCCCTCTCTCGGTGGCTCCAACAGCTTGGAGGTATTAGGGACTTCTACACGTCTCTGTGGCCTATCTGCCTATGGCCTGTAGCCCACTGTGGTTCCTTCAGCTTCCTTCTGGAGAGTGCAGACAAAATAGATCTATGCATGTCGCAATGCGTATCCCCCTCCGTTGAATCACCTCTACCTCTACTACTACATAAACCCAGAGGCAGTTCAGGAAAAGCCTTGGAGTGCGACAAGTTCCATCGAAGTTGACAATATATTATTTAAATATCATCATCCGCACGGTTTGAGCCTCTCGCCCGTTCCATTCCCATTAGAAATGCTCACACCATCTTAATCTTTCGTTTTTCTCGTGGTTTATAACTAAGCGCTTTCTTAGGTAATCGATTTCCATCCATCCTGTCTAATTGTTCTTTTCAATTCTTACGACATTGTTTATACGCTCTAGAACACCTTTTATTCCAAGCTCTTTTCTTATTTCTTCACTTTTTTTATGTTCAATTAGAGAAACATCAGACAATGATCTTAGAAACCTTCAGAGGGCTGGCATTATTAATTTTGCAACTACTAAATAATGTTCAGTCTGGGCATCCCTGTCTCGGTAAAGCGTTGTCTTCAATCATTGGGGATCTCCTTTTATTAGCAAGCTTATACGATGCAACCTAATTGCTTCTCTTTTGACGATTGCACATCATTTTTATATTCAACTTTGTTTTCAGTGGTCAGAAATGAGGTAATCGATTATAATTTTGCTGTTTCCTGCACTTGGGAATGTCCTCAAGTTCGAAAAATATATTCATTATTCTTAATGCATTACATGTACAGAAGTCTCTCAGTTTTTTCCCATTATTATTTACTACTTATTCGCCTTTATCTCCTCCTATTCCTGGAGTTTTCTGGTTGCGTACTCTTGCACATAAACCCCCTGTAAAAGTTAAGTTGTCATTAGGGATGCTAGCATGGATTGTTTCCTGCAGTTGTTCAGAATCTTCCAACTTCTTTCCTGCCTTCTTCAGAGACACCTATTATAGTTATGTATTCTCTATCATGTTTCCATCTCAGAGTAAGTGTTATTTAATTTATCCATGAATTACGCTGTATTTTCTTCTTCAGTTTTTGTTTATAAAAATTGCTACAACGGCTCATGCACGTTTATTTTGAGGAACACATCTGAATTCATATAATACAATCTGTCTCTAGACATTATAATTAATTTCTTTTTAGTTTCTGCAATTGCCGCTATATCCAGTTGTTCAGTTTTCAATTCTCTTTCTAAGATATCTATTTTATGACTGATGCCTCTAATATTCAAAGTAGCTGTATTCCATTTTCTAATCTTACCTAATCGTTCATTCCTATTATTTTTATTATATGGCGTCTTCTTTGTGTCGGTCCGGCTATTCGTTTGAGGAATGTTAGTTTATTTAAATGTCCTCATAGTAGGTAACCATCCTACTGCTGAGTAACACCGATGATAGGCCTGCCAACTTCAAGCCATCGGACCCGCTTCTTGTGCCAACCCCAAGAAGAGGACTGCCCCTTCTGCCAGAATTTCTGCCATTGAGATCTTTATCCTTGTTTACCCGGACATGTGCTTTCAAATTTATCCTTAAAGAGTCAGGCTGCCACTTCCGCCGATGTAATATGTATTCTATTGTCGTTGTGGACTGCACCTATAACCCCGGGTAACCCTTTAGTACTATCTCTCGGACAAGGAGAACCTTGAACTCATGTGGGCAGCGGCGCTCCTCCTTGAAGGAGGCTCTCTGTATAGGAGAGTCCTCATCCATTACCCAACTTATTATTCAAATCTGAAATTGAAAAACACCGGATCCATTCTGGATGAACAATCGGCCAGATATGAAAGAGAATTGTAAACAATATGCAAGGCAGACTGGAACGTTCACCTAAAAGTCATTCAGTGATTTGTGTAACATTCACATGACTTTCCCACCACTGGGATAAGCGTCTACAAAAATGGTTTCATTGACATTTCGTTGTAGGTACAAAGGAAATACAGGAGGCTGAAGTGATAGTCAGAATCTTAAAAAGCAGATCCCTAGATGCTGGCTTTGAAGTTTTACTCCTTGCATGACTAGGAGAAACAAACGAATGCCGACAACACTTAAAAACACATAAAGCTTTTGTAACGTCAAATCCATAACAAGGATATCTCGGAAAAGATTAAAGTTAACATTTTGACAAAAACTATGTAGTTAACCAGAACAATAAGTTTTTTTATCTATCCCTGATGAATTATCACTTATATGAAATTATATCCAGTGGCCCATACAACCCTTTCTTCTTTGAAGTTGGTTTATCCCGACAACGCCGATGTCAAAAGGTTTGCCTAAGCAGATCTGTAAAGGGGATTCCATACCGACAGAGAGGAGACCTTGCTAAATGAAAGTCCAATGCTTGAAAACAAACCTAACTGCTATGACTAGTCCCGGACTCCATTTGGGAGCACTGTCAACTGGGTCCTGGATTCGATTCCTGGCTGGACTCGAGAAAGTTTTCTTTAATCACGGTCGTTTTCTTTAATCTAGTGTTTGTATGGTAGTATGCCAGTATTTTATCGGTTATTTAATAACCAATTTGCCCATAAATAAGAAGTCAAGATTGTCGCTGTACAAAATCCTGAGCACACGTAATAAGTCATATAATTATATTACAGTAAATCTACAATCATTACAATTATAATGCTCCAATTGGTGCTAAAAATTTGACAAGATTAAGCAAAATGCTACACACACATACACACGCATATATATATATATATATATTATTCTTTTAGTGCGCCATTCATAAGAGCCTTCTGCAAACAATACGCAATTCTGGAAATCGTTAACATAAAGCTGTTGGGCTAAGTGCAGTTTATAGGGATGCTATTTTCGTTCCTTCAAAGCCTGTTGTGTTGAAGTCCTTGAACTCCCAGGTCAGCTACTGCTCTTCTTTGGCCTAATTACAATGAGAAAATGGTTAAGATATAATAACACCTAAATAATCCAACAGTTCTTAATTGCATCTCTGTACGTCGAATAACGCGCGCAGAAGGCAAATGTCACTTCGGAAAACACAGGATATGACCTTTGAGCCTAAGTAGCATTTTGATAGGTTTTCCCATAGATCATAAACATATCCGTGTATTCGTTGCTATTCGTTGTTGGTGAACATGTTACCTATTTGCCTGAATGACCTAATTCAATCTGCTAGCAGGTGTCTAGCACGCTTATCAGTACGAAACCACGAAGTAAATATATGCAGAATGCAAGCACTACCTCAGTGAACTTCGCCCCTTTAAAAACCAGTGACGCGGCAACTTCTTTTGCACGTGTGTATGCGGTAAACATAAAAATGCAAAGAACGGCTTGTTTGGGCCACCTGGTGCAAAGTTCAATCAGAATGAAGGAGACTTCACAGAAAATTTAAGATAGGCATTTCCTCATGCAAATAGTATTAACATATGGTATTCTGATGCAAACCGTTAGTATTTTTGAGAAAATAAAAACATTCCAGGAGATGTTTTGTCCATTAGGAGTATTTCGAAAGTATTAAGGCACATTTTCACGGCTCGAGAGGACGGTCGTATGTTTTCACCTCTAAACCGGATCGAGAAAAGTGGCGAGAGAGCGCGTGTTTGAAAGCGTTGCATGGATTCAAGAAAATACGACCATTAGTCAACCTGGAGTCTTGAAGAAACTGTTACTATTGTGACTGATTTGCTTTGTAAGGAACTGTGTTCTTTTTGTAAGAGGAAAGGAATAGTGTGATAAGGAGTTGGATACGATCACGTAATATATTGGGGGTTCTAGTAGTCTTTACAAAGAGCTAAAAACAAAAGATCCATATCATAATTTCTTTAGACTAAGAAACGCAGCTAACCTATTTACTTGGAAAAATTGAAAACAATATTAAAATGTGTGACAAGTATGAGAGATGTTCTTCCAAGCAAAATAAAATTGGAAGGAGACTCAGAGTTGGGGATTTTTATGTCACCCTGGAATATATGTTTCGCATCCCAAGGAGTATTATTTGTCGTTTTATACCAGCAGTATGTGATGCCATTTATGAAAATTTGATAGACTTGTACGAAATCTATCACTATCTCGTCGTTCGGTTTAGTCCTCACACGACCTATTTACGACCACTCAGATCTAACACTGCTGTATTTTATAAACCTGTTCCAGAAACGACTGGTCTTGGACGTGTTCAAGTGTAACGTGTCCAACGTTACAATTTCGTTGTAAATATTAGGGGAATACAGGAGACAGAAGTGATAATCAAATCTTTTAAAGGTGGGTTACTCTGTTTGTTTTGAAATGTCACTCTTTGCATGGACATCACTAGAAACCAAATAGTGGTGGCATAGTACTTAAAACTGTATGTCAAAGTATTGAGAAATTCAGCGTAGGTATCACTTTAACAATGATGAGTTTTATAAACATTTGAAAATCGTTAATGCCACAAAAGATTGTTGTAAGCTTTAAGCTTCTGTCTGTCTCTTGTGGTTTGTCACTCATTAAAATTATACAAAGGTTATCCAGAATGATTTGCAGAAAATTGCAAGATCTTCAGGGGAATTTTTGTGCAAATAAAAAAAAGAAAAGTGTTCTAGGTAGAACGTGGCTTGGCAAGCAGTATTTTATTAAAATTCTTCGTGTCGCACACATTCTCACTCTCACTCTTTCTCTCTCTATCTCTCTCTCTCTTTCTCTCTCTCTCTCTCTCTCTCTCTCTCTCTCTCTCTCTCTTAGGCACATACCAAACGTCTTTCCAAAATTTCCCTTTTTATTCAGGGGACCTCAAAATATGCATTTCCAGTGAAACACTCGAATTCTTAGAATTACAAAAATTGTTACTTACCCTTGTATTAGACACCCAATACTAGAAACAACTGAGCTTTAAAACAACCATAGAGTCTAGAAATAAATGAAAACAAACACCAGTTTTTTCCATTTCTGGAAAAATATTTACTTTCGTCCATCCGTTTTCGATTCTAGTTTTTGGAATGCAACAAGTACCCGAAACTCACATATTATCACTGCGAATCCTAGTAAATGAAGTTACTCCATATGCAAGAAAAAAAAATCCTTAAACGCATGTGTACAAAAAATGCTGTCAATATTACACTCCTGGAGATATAATCTTCGCCAAAAATGAGGCAGCGGCCCTACACTACACATGGATGCTCTCAAAGATGAAGGGGGAAAATAATATGAGGCCTTACACATAATGAAACAATCTAAGCGCATGCGCACAACTAGCTATCTCATTTATCCTGTGCTTTCAGAATTTATTAACTCGTAAAACAGACTCTCAAGATTGGAGGCATAATATTCCGTCAAGATTGCAATCCCCCTCGGCAGGCAACAAGAAACTGGCTTGGCAATGAGTTTGCAAAGTGTCCTGAAAATCTCTTCTTTCGGAAATAGAATACATTTCCGTCCAGTTATATCACTGTTTCCGCTTTCTCTAAAGTGCACCTTAACTTCCCTTGTCGTTTCGAAAAGAAATGCATTAAGACTTGCATAGCTGCATTCCCAACCCGGTTGTTGTATATGTTCGTAACGCTACAGGGTAATCCAAAAGGTTCAGTGATGCCTATTATCATAAATGAAGGCGAGATTGAAAGCCCTATACCACAATGTTAAATTTGCTAAATCAATAAATCTTTGTCTCAGAAACTATTAACATATCAGACCTACTTTTACACACAGGATGTAGACATATGCCGTCTGAGTTCACTGAGCTAATGTTATCCAACAAGTTTATCAATTATTACATTTCCTTTGGTTAAAATTTAAAAGCAATTCTTTTTTCAAAAATGACTAAATATCCTTTAACACCAAAGCACATCAGCAACACCCCTTAGAGGTTGTTTTTATCATCCTGAAATTTGATTTTGATATCTTAAATAGTTCTGAAAAAAACGTAATTTAAACCAGAAAATGTTATCCACAGAAAAAATCGTTCAAAGCAAAAATGAAGAAAACTAACTCACGTATACAGTATGTGATCAAAAGTATCCGGACACCCCCACAAACATACGTGTTTCATCTTAGGTGCATTGTGCTGCCTGGTGCTCATTATCCGCGACCTCAGGACATCGTGAAACAGCAGAATGGGACGCTCCGTGGAACTCACGGACTTCGAACGTGGTCAGGTGATTGGGTGTCACTTGTGTCAGAAGTCTGTACGCGAGATTTCCACACTCCTAAACATCCCTAGGTCCACTGTTTCTGATGTGATAGTGAAGTGGAAACGTGAAGGGACATGTACAGCACAAAAGCGTACAGGCCAACCTCGTCTGTTGACTGACAGAGATCGCCGACGTTTGAAGAGGGTCGTAAAGAGTAATAGGCAGACATCTATCCAGACCATCACACAAGAATTCCAAACTACATCAGAATCCACTCCAAGTACTATGACAGTTAGGCGTGAGGTGAGAAACCTTGGACTTCATGGTCGAGCGGCTGCTCATAAGTCACACATCACGCAGGAAAATGCCAAACGACGCCTCGCTTGGTGTAAAGAGCGTCAAAATTTCACGATTGTACACTGGCAAAACGTTGTGTGGTGTGACGAATCACGGTACACAATGTGGCGATCCGATGGCAGGGTGTGGGTATGGCGAATGCCCGGTGAACGTCATCTGTTAGCGTGTGTAGTGCCAACAATGAAATTCGGAGGTGGTGGTGTTATGGTGTAGTGTGTTTTTCCTGGAGGGGGCTTGCGCCTCTTGTTGTTTTGCGTGGCACGATCACAGCGCATACCTAAATTGATATTTTAAGCACCCTCTTGCTTCGGGGATGGCGATTGCATCTTTTAACACGATCGAGCACCTGTTTATACTGCACGGGCTGTGGTGGAGTGGTTACACGACAGTAACATCCCTGTAATGGACTTACCTGCACAGAGTCCTGACTTGAATCCTATAGAACACCTTTGGGATGTGAACGTGGACTTCGTGCCAGGCCTCACCGACCTACATCGATACCTCTCCTCAGTTCCGCACTCCGTGAAGAATGGGCTGTCATTCCCCAAGAAACCTTCCAGCACCTCATTGAAAGTATGCCTGAGAGAGTGAACGCTCTCATCAAGGCTAAGGGTGGGCCAACACCATATTGACTTCCAGCATTACCGATGGAGGGCGCCACGAACTTGTACGTTATTTTCAGCCATTTGTCACGTAGTGTATTTACAAAGAAAGAAAACACATGGTTTGACCACATAAAGCTTCCATGTTAAACCGTAATGCCAATTAGTGGAGTCAAACTTCCCCTAAAATATGGGCTACAGTTTACACCTCTCCTTTATAATGCACAGGAGTTATGATTCTTTTATGTGAAGGGGTGAAGAATTCACAGAACCAAATGAAAGATGCAGTGCCATTTTTAAAAATATATGTTTAAAATATAAACATTCTGCATACAGTGATAGTTACGAAATTAAAGCGGAAAATTCAAATTCATTAGACCGCATAAAAACATTAAATAATTCATTTTTGACAGTGTTCGCTATTTAGGCGACAATTTTGAAAAGTGCACCAGATGATCCACCAAGATTAGGTTAGGTTAGATAACGGATGAGAACATCTCGGCAGTTGACCACCCTACAGGAGGAAGGAATGAAGTGAAGTATTCACTGGAGGCTACAAGCAATTGGCGGACAGGCCGTAGAGACGCGCGGAAGTCCCTAACAGTTCCAGGATCGAAAACCAATCCCACTGTTGGGGCTGTCTTTAGGGGGCGATGCACCACCCGTCGACCAAGCAAACCTCTAATCAGAAACCACCCCAGCATTCACCTACCAACCACGGAAAATAAAAGAATCCCAAGATCAGAGATGACGGTCGACGAGAATCCACCCCTGTAGCTCCCGAGATGAGTCTCACACATTACCGCAGAGCCATCTTGCTTGGTACATGATCCAGCAACGAACTGGTTTCTTGCAACCCGTTGTTTAATCATCATTTACAAACATTGGCCCACAACTCCCGTCTATGATACACAGAACGAATTGCTTGGGTTGATGTTCTGGAAGAAACGAGAAATCGTTTGCAAGAGCTTAAATTAAAACAAAACAAAAAAAACAAGTTGGTGAATCTTAAAACGAAGGAGGATTATTCACGAGAGCTATTAATAGATGCTGCACTCATTGTAAACTGTCCTATAATTTCAAGCTTTGCAACAGTGATCCCATTATTATTTTATTCATTTTACTTTCTGTAACATCTATAGTTGGGGAAAGTAGTGCATTCCATCCACAAATTTCATAATTCCACTGAAAACAAAGGCTTTGAAATTCCTAAACCCAA
This sequence comes from Deroplatys truncata, assembly GCA_030765065.1. Taxonomy (NCBI): domain Eukaryota; kingdom Metazoa; phylum Arthropoda; class Insecta; order Mantodea; family Mantidae; genus Deroplatys; species Deroplatys truncata. The sequence goes on from CM060986.1 coordinate 68,572,771, forward strand.
AATTAAAAAGAATTTTTTATAAAAAAAGGTTGAAAAACGAAATGTCTGACCAAACGTCGTATTTACGTTCTTCTAACAATGCAACATGAAAACTCTCAAGAAAACCTCTCCACCCCAAAATACCTTTTATATAGATCTAACGGGTATGGCTAAAATAGCACACGTTAAAGATGTATGTATGAAAAAAAAATGTATTTCTTTAATTTTCTGCAAATAGCTAGTGGATTTCTTTTCATTCTTAATGAACCTTACGTAATTTTGTATAACTGATAAAACATAACAGATAAGCTAAAGCTTGTTGTATGAAACATATAGATCTCGCCAAAACACACAATTTGAGGTTTAAACATTTTGGAGGAACTCGTACTCTTAGTGAGAACTGTCGAATGACTTATATTTGTTGAAGTGCTAAAGAAGCATCATTTATTTTCTTGTGATGGCATGTAAAGAATGTAGAATTTCTAAACCAGCATATAGTGACCCACTTATTGAATATTTGACTATCGCTTCAGCCTCCTATTTCTCTACAAGAAATATATAATGAAATCATTTTTGCAATTTTTAATCTCGATTAATATGAAGTAGATAGAAAAGCAAGCTTTTGTAAAGTACAGTTTGTAGAAGAAATATACAAATAAACGATAGTGGTTAGTGAAGCTATATGAATATAACGCGCCTTTATTATTCTTTCAATTTGTTTCAAGTCAGTTGTAGAGAGAGGCGATAAGCTAGAGTCCAGTGTTAGGCAAATGTAAAAATCTTATGAAGAAAAAAAAAAGGATTCTGGTGTTACATTCACATTAATTTCTCTACCCTCTTCGTTTATTAGTGGGTGTGAAAATTATTCTTACAAAAGTTTTATTTTCCTATCTACTTATTTTAATTGAGATAAATCTTTCCGGAAATAGCTGCATTGCCACACAAAGGGAATAGCAACAGTAAAATTTTTAAGAACTGGATACTATACGCAGGTCTAAAAATTCCATTCTCTTTTCATGGCATCGCGAGAAACAATTGAAAATCGACAGGGCTTTAAAAGAATGGATGTATTGAACGATTCAAACTATTAATAACGGACATCTCGGAAATAGCTGATGCCACAAAAGAGTTATTTTAAATAAATTGTGTATTTTAAAGAGATCTACACTTTTGTGCAGTACGCTTTCGTCCATTGCTTAAGGTTTACCAGTTATATAAGGTTATACAACATTTCTTCCAAATGAAGAAACTCCAAAGGTTATATCCTAAAAATTCAAGATACACATTTCAGTTATAATTTAAATACCTTTAATATGTGATATTTGAATCAAAATCGTTAGAGCCATTTTTAGGAAATCAAAAATTTTGAAAAATACTTCTTGTAAAGGGTAGTTTGGTAAGGGGATTTTCTTTAAAATATTCGTGTCGTATCTTTGGAAGGCACTGAACTTAAATACCAAGTTTGATGTTGATCCAACTTTTCGCTTTTGAGTTATGCTGTTCACACACACACACACACACACACACACACACACACACACACACTCACACTCATACATACAGGAAGCTTCTTCTAAAATGTTTTTATTCAGGTGTCTCAAAACGTGTATTTCCGGTGAAATCTAGGTAACTAATTTTTGGGTGGAATACATTACCTTCTCTACCTACTATGTAGAGAAAGTAAAAATCTTATTAATACATTCATATGACTTTCTCTTCCCTCTATAGTTTATTAGTGCGTATACAAACCATTCATACTAAAGCAGTAAATGCACTGTGTGTTTTTAACTTTACTAAATATATCATTATTTTGAGTCGTAGAAACAGCAATCACTTTGGCTGCTTCTTAACATTAGAACAAAGCTTACTCTTCTCTTACTAGGCATAATGAAAAGTCTTAAAATGTATGCAACGAAAACAAATAACAGAAACTAAAATAAGTAACACTTGAAAATAGTACTATAACAAATAATAAGATATGAATTAATAAACTGATAAGAAATTGGTTCAATCAGACTCCTTCGAAGCAAAACCGTTGAAATAAGATTCACAAAATTTATCTTTCATAAAGTTAACATAGATGTTTAGATTTGCTCGCAAAATCAGAGCAGTAAATTGATTTCTCTATGTAAAAATTCAAAAGTTTCATTCCTAGTAACAAGCTCTTGTGATGGAAAGAAAGAAACATAGGCGGATCACATATCTTCATGCATGTCCGTTAGATGACACAATTTGGAAAAGTGTAAAATTAAAACGAAATATTTCTAAAACGGCTAACGCTACGAAAAACATTTTAAACACAAAATGTGTATTTTAATGAGATCTGCAATCCTTTTGGATTAAATTTTTATCTATATGTTATGATTACCTAGTTATACAGTTTTTGCAAAATTCAATCAGATGAAGGGGATTTCGCAAGCAAATTTCCTATAAAATTCAATATATACGTTTTACTTTTTATTTAAATAAATTCAATAGGTGCTATTTTAAAACAAAATAGTTACAGCCATTTTTGATAAAATGAGAAATTTCAAAAAGTGTTCCATAAAAGGGTAGTATGGGGTGAGGCATTTTTGTTGAAAATCTTCGAGTCGCACCTTTAGAAAATATTGGATTTTGGTTTGGTTTTTATCCATCTTTTGTTGTTTTAGTTATACTGTTCATAGACACGTAAACACACGAACATTTTTCCAAAAATTATTTATTTGGATTCAGAGGGCTTGAAAACAAGAATTTCCGGTGAAATTTCGATAGTTAATTTTTGGATGGAATGCAATAACTTCTCTATCTACTATGTACGTGATAGAGAAAATAAAAAGACTTGGGAAATGGGCCACATTTTCTACACATACGTATTTACGTAGTGTACGCATATTAAAAAAAGGCAATGTGCGCCACTTCTGGTTCATCCAATAAAGTTTTTTTCCATCTCATAAACTTTATATCGGTCCCCCATAACCTAGCAGATATTTCGGCTGCGAAAACATCATACGCACGGTTTTGTGGTTATAGCAGTTCTGTACTAAATTTGCGGTTTCATCAAAACCAACCGCAGATATGACAGGAAATCCTTTGGCCTCTAATTAAATATGCTTTTCTGCATACCTCGTGAGAAATTATTGAAGTTCATTGTAAAGTAAAGACAAGACAGCAGCATGGAGGCAATCCGGACTGGGAGCTTAAGCCTATAGTTTCAGATTCTTTCAAAATATAAACAGTGCTCCCATAATTAAGCAGGAAGTGATACGGTTGGCATTCACTTCCTCACTTACTGTGTTTCAAAGTACCTAAGTGCATCATTCTTCTGGGCATTACTACACATCAAATATGAATTATAGCTTCACTACGTCTGGCTACCAGCCTATGGCTAGTCTCCTAAATAAGTCATTTACTCACGTACAAGTGTAATACTCGTAGTGCTCGACCCAGAAAATACTACAGGATGTAGCGATGCAGCATGGACATTACATGATCTAGAGTACCACATACAGTATGCTGAACACATCGGTAGTTCTCCCAAACACACCAGCACTTTCAAACCTCTGCTTCAATTGTTATGGGCCCAGCCTATTGCGTACCAAACATACGTACACCATGGAATGCGCGAGTGCTTAAGGCGGTACTGCTTTTTACTTCGTTGGAAGGTTTTTAGTGGGTAGAGCCATTCTGTGATAACGAGTCCCACACTCCCAGCTTCTCTGGGGTACGTAAGTGTATTTCCTCTACACTCCAAAAAAGCGCCAGTGGGGGAATCCAGTCGTTTACCAGTTCAGTATGCAATTCCAACCTACACTGTGATATCACAGATTGGACTCCCTCTTCTAGTTAAGCTCCTGGCAGTAATGTTAATGCTGAAGTATATATTCTCGCTAGATAAACCCGAAGATGTTGCTAAATGATCGTAAAACTTAAATTTATAACTTATGCAGTTTGATACATAATAATTTAAATTATAATAAATATGAATTCATCTCAAACAAGTGATGTAGACGATTCTTTAGAGCCGGATTCTTTTTCACTGCAGGAGGAAGAGGAAAATAGTGAATCGGTGCTGTCATCTCCTTACGCAACACAATAACATCGATGACGTTTACCACTACACCATCCGTCGTCATCCGTAGTCTAGAGGTACCATGCTAGCCTCTAATTTCCGAGATCGCGGGTTCAAACCCAGCGGAGAGTGATGGATTGTTTTCGGGCGTAAAAATCCTTAGCATGGCTTCCTTCGGAAGAGAAGTAAAGTCGGTGGTCCCGTGTAGTAGATATTGGGCGTGAAAGACCGGTAATTTTGCTCAGAGGCCTCTTTATCAGGCTTGAGGTTCTTTTTCGTGCCGTAAATCACCACGAAGAAGGACAATGGCATGCTAAGAAGCACAGTAATTAAAGAGCATTCATAAAAAAAACACAAAAAAGCTACACTATCCTTCTCCCAGTAATCTTTTCGACTCGATTGCAAAAATACTGCCAGTCTGTGTCAAGCTTTATATCGTGGCGGTAAGCCATATGTTACTTTCCTTTCCCTAATCAATCGTTTCACCATGGCCCAAGCTGGTTCAAAGGAACTCAGATTTCACATGTATGAGGGCAAGTGTAGCTCAAAGAAACATCTTCTCTTTAGATATGTTTATTTCATTCAGCGTTTACAGTTCTGATCTTCGCACAGAACTGCAGCACTGAACCTCTTTGTTTCACGACTATGATATAATAGCAGATTTCACGGATTCCTAGAAGGGGCTTCGAAATGGAACATTATTCGAGACTAGCACAAAAGGAGGGAACAAATTAGGAGGTGGTTTTTCTTCAACCCACTTTTCAAAATTCTCATGGTTCACATGTAGTCATGGTGAGTACACTTGTCCATGGTTGTCACCTTTAGTTGTAAACGAGAACATGAAATGGTGTCGGTTATCACTTTGTAGAATTAAAACCTTTTAATGCACGAATGGACTTAATACTACTCGGATTGAAGTTCTCGTTACTCTTTACCTTTTACTTCTCAGCTATAAAAGGTATTTGCTCATATAGTCATGTTTGTGTACCATGAGAGATTGGTTCATCAAGGGCTGGTTTTGACGCCAAATGCTAAGGAATGCCTGTCAACATTAGATAAGGAAAAACAGTGTTGAAAAGTGCATACATCGGCACATCTCCGTGCACTCTACACTGTTTACTTTTACAGTTATTTACAGTTCCGAAGTAGCTTCTTTATTCGGAGGAAAGAAGTGTTCCTGGCAAATGCGAGTTTTATTTACCGTGTTTCATGGAATGCACAACCTGAAAGGGTTGACTCAGTCGGCTTCTTGTTTTTAAGAGGAATTGAAAGGGGCTTGTAATCAAGGTGGATAGTCGGGGCTGGCTTTTTAGCGCCTGTTTTGTCTTCTAGTTGAGTTAGGTGTAGATACACCTTTTTAACTTCATGTTGCTACATCCTGGGTGCAGAAAAACAATGGCAGAAAATTGTAGAGTAGAAAGACAGTGCCAAAATAAGCATTTTGAGGATTGGAACAGGGAGTCGCAGAAAGTTTTTTACTGTATTACATACATCAGGTCAGAGTGTTTGACTGTGAAACCTGTTTCAGGCATGTCAGATGCAAACAAAACGCAAACTTGTACAGCATTAGTCACTGCCTGTTGTGTCTGAGGTGAAGCCTACAGAACGGAATGGTAGTACCGAACGCTCGTCTTGTTCAATAAAAAGAGTAGAGTACAGTGCTCGCATGTAATGGTTACTTTCTGCTGAAACCAATGACACAAATATATGGAAAGGTGTCAAAAGAAGACTAAGAGACATCAACCAACAGGAAATAGAATGGGATTGTAAAATTAAATCTTCTCTAAGTCTAGCAAATTAAATAAAATTGAACTGGGGTAAAGAGGCATATATACTTAATTTAGGAAGAAAGGAAAGATCGGGAATGACATGGTTTAAACTGGAGGGCTGGAGGGCACAGAAAATGACTGACGATTCTGACAGGGGAATCTGCCCATTCTGTGATTTGGATGAGGACTGAGTACATATTTTTGGCGGAATGTGCACAGTGGGAGAACCAGCGAACGATTAAACTCAAAGAAAAATTCTTAAGTCCCTCAAAAAAGAGATTGGCATGTTGGGATCTACTGGTTGACCATAGGAACTGGCAAAACATGCTCAATTTTTTGGCTAAAGTGCGTGAAGCTAGGTCAAATTTGTTCAGTTAGACAAAGGTAATTTATCTCTATTTTCCTTTTTGTTGTTCCTTTTTGTTTTGTTTTTCTGTTGTTTATTTTGCCACCATACTTGTATGTTAAATATGCATGTACGGTCAATGACCCACGCATTAAATACTTGTGTAATAACTTCAATAATTTGAAACCAACAAAGATACCTTATCTACCTACTTTCTCATTGTGGAGACATGCGTACACACCTTGTCGTGTGAGTTACATTTCTTTTTGGCTGGAAAATGACTTAAAGTATATTTATGCAGGCTCCTCTTACCACCTGTCCACCGGGAATTGTGTAATCTACTTATTACTGTAGCGTATATGTCTTCTTAATCTTTATGGACTGGTTAACCTTAAGATTCTTTTAAATCCATTGTTCATCTGTCGACCACTGTTTCCTTCACACATAATAGTCTGAAAGTCCGTCGAGGGGTTTCCTAGCACGATGTCGTTGTTTCGGACTGAACAGTTTATTATATATCACAATTACTAATGAAATAATTTCCGGAGAAGCGCTTGCTGCGAAACAAAGAACATAATTAGATGCATTTAATATGCGTAACCCAGAATATAGGAATCGACTCACGCAGTTTAAATTGTTTTACACACATTACTGGCAGGGAAGGAGAGCACGAGGCACAAACTTCACTCTGGGACGGGAGTTTGTTTCCACCAATTTAATTTCAACTCCATTAAATCTAGCTAACTGTTACAATATATCACACGGGGGATATCCATTAAAGTTGTGTGTGTTGTTTATTGTTTGCAAGAGGGTGGGGTGGAGGGCTAACCATCCGGAGAGCACGAGATAGTAGCGTGGCGTCGAAAGCTAGGCCGCGGCCCCTCTGTCTGGGGGTTGAGATGTAGCATTCCTGTGGAAGCGGCGTATCTGCAGTGGCGTATCATGTTCTTGTGACAAGGATTTATTTCACAGCAGATTACATCTTGTGCTGGCTTAAAGCGGACAGTCTTTACACTACAAGCTCTCGTTCGCATTTACTTTTAAGGGCACTCGATGCTGAGTTTTTGCCTAGATTTCGAAAAACAATTAAGATTTAAAAAAGTCCATAGAAAAAACCTGAAGCGGTTGAATAGAGATACACTTGCGTTTTGCCCTTCTGGCCACTTATATAGGAAATGCGACGTTTAGTGTTACAAATTGTGAATGGAATGTTAAAGCTTGATTTACTTGTATTATTGTCTGTTCTGTTTTTTTGTCCTGTTAGTACAGTGACAATTGTGTAATTTGAATATGAAGGATGTAAGAAAGTATTATTGAGAAAAAAGTAGAACCAATCTATATTAATGTACTCTGAAGTCAGCAGGTATACTATAGAGTAATACGAAAAGATCCAGCACAGTAGTAACAACAGTATGCAATAATAGGCCTAATGATGTCATGAATCATTCCAATATAGATTCGCTTGCATAGAGCGTTGCAGCTACAAGAGCGTGTATTTTTTAGAGTCTTATTAATAGAATTACTGGAATCGGAGCCGTACCCGAGCTGTTCTATTGCTATAGTTGATGATTCTATGAATTCCCCTCAGAGACGTTCTCGTGTGCGGATCAGAGTAAATAGTCACCTTGAGAGGTAGTCCATTATTATGTCTCTTGCTCCTTGAAAGCAGAAAAAAATACGTATTTCATTTTTTTCGGGAAAATCTTTAACATTGCACAAACCTTAGTTCTTAATTAGTCTGTAACTGTATCCCAGGAATAATATGCCAATGAAAACTTTAAAGTTTCCAATTTTTCATCACATAAGGCTCGATTTTTATTTTTTTTAAATTATTTTATTGGAGAGTTGTGTACATAAGACCACAAAAATTAATGTTATGTTATAATTATGCTGAACAAATCTGTAGTAAAACTTTCAGCTAAATTGATTGAAATTGCAATAACAATAACAGCAACGAGTTCCCCTAAACCATGCTTCTGCAGCAAATAGGCCAGGAGACACGTTTTCTTTACAGAGCAGTAAGCTGAAATTGCACACTTCGACCGGGAAACTGCACACCGGTTTTAAGAGATTTGCATTTTCTGAGGGTAATATATTAAAAATTGAATTTTAAAAACCAAATTCTGCATAAACGCAGTGCAGGATAATTATATGAAATGCAAAATGTACTATCTGCACCGTGACGTAGTCAGTTGGAGATGAATTTCCTTCCCAAAGAATGCGAGACATTCCGAACCTACCAATGAGAGTGCAGATTTTTCCATCCATTTATACGACGCGGATAATATCTCCCTGAGTTTGTTGGATGATTACCCACCTCTACCTTGGGAAAATAGGCGTGGTCGGCCTTGGCCTTGGCTTGTCACGCCACGGATTTTTCTTCTTTTTTTCTTTAACCCTGTTCCATATAACTTTGACCTATATCCCTTAACTGTCACGTACACGTCTCATTGATTTCGGATACTAATTAGTTCCTTATTTAACATAATCAATTATATTAATGTTTTCGAAGATAATTGTCAAATTTACATTTTCATAAGTGTATCAATCAAATATATTACGTATCAGAATTAATGCATCTGGAACGCATGTAAATTCTTTTTAACAAAAGGTGGATCCTTTGGTTTAAACTTGCCTCTTAGGAAAGAGTGTGCATTTATCATGCTTCCCTTGATATACAGGTGTCCAGAAATTCGCGCGCTAACTCCTACGTTCCTATACTATAAATTGAACATAAAGAACCGTTGGCTTAAGTATAAAAGTTCTCAACTTATAGATGTAAAAAATCCACCACGGAAAAGGCGTGATATTCTATCACAGTTTGGCGCTACGCATTTGTCAGCCAGTTAAGCTAACCAGAATACTAATACGGGCTGGCCCGGTTACCTCGCTAAATTACAACTTACCGCTGTTTTTGCTCTCCTCTTCAGTTCCTCACTTTCTTCAATTAAATGGCGCGCAGGGCCAAGCAAATACTGTGAAAGTATGTTAAATATATGATATTTAAACAAATCTTTATAGCCAGTTTTTTAGAAAATCAAAAGTAATGACATTCTTTTTAAGTAGTTTGGGATCGAGGGATTTTCTTAAGCATTCAAGTCACATGTTTATAAGACGATGAACTTAAAGGATAACTTTGGTATTTATTTTACATTCCGTTTTTCAGCCATGTTGTTCACACACACACACACACACACCGAGAGAGAGAGAGAGGGCTTTTCTATAAACGCATTTTTAGGAATCGTTTAAGTAGACCTAAAAAATTTGGAAATCCCAACACAGAATGTTTAGGTGGAATATAACACTTTCCCTAACTACGATAAGTAGTATCTGGTACAGAAAATTAAAATATTGGGAGATAATTCAACATCTTAGCTCATGTGATAAAGTGTTTAGCCGAGATGAAGCAAGATCCGTGCTTCGAATCCTAGCTAATCTCCTAAAATTCCTAATGTTCGTCCTACGCATTATAATTAATGAAAGTACTATGTAAATTTAAATTTGCCTTTCTATAGTCGGTACTTGAGGTAAAAATAGAATCAAAACATACTGAAATTATTTCTGCTGAAGTTTTGAGTATCCCTGTCGAAATAGTTCTGCCGGACTTAAGGACACCTTGTAGTCAATCAGATCAAAACAATTGATTTTTTTTGTTTTTCTTTCTTTTCACTATAGAATCTCCATTATTTTTTGAATCCATTGATATATAATTTGTGGGCTGTTGCATATTTCAAAGTTGTCAAATTCGCAACTAAATACATGTCATATTTATATATTAAATACGCATTCGCTGCAGTTTTTTTACATTTTTCCGTAACTTAAAATATTCTACCCTTAGGTAACAATATCTCCAAAAATATTGCATCCAGGAGGCTGAAATTTTCTGGGAAGCTTAAACATCATATGAACTTTATAAAGTGATTGAAATAGTTTTCAAATAATTTAGAAACAATTTTATGCATTAAAAAATTTAGATAACATTTTAAATTATAAAATTATATATTAGCTCTGATTTTTAAAACAAAAGACTAGAATATTGAAAACCTAACCCACTCATTTTGTCCTAAATGTTATTTTCTGGGCTCAACGTAAGTTTACACTCGTTAGAACAGATTGTTCCTTAAATAATGGTACCTAAATGAAGCTCGGCAATAGTTTGTATTTCTATGCATTGTGGCAGTATTTTATATCATAACATGCTGTGAATGCCAAAGTGATTGTAGTGTAAATTAATATTATTGTATGTACAGGATTTTAGATGTTTGTTAGCCATAAGTATTGTTAGGAAATAAGTTTACACGGCCTCACTGAAACTGACAATAGAAGTGGGTAACAATAAACCGAGGGGGTGCGTTGTTTATCACTAAGAAGAGGCAAACAAATGATGTCAGGGTAGCGTGCCTTTTTTTTTAAATGGAGGGAATATCTTCCCTAGAGTATATATGTTAGTAGTAGTGATTGGCTGACAAAACAGACGCTAAAGTGGGCGCGATTTGGTATCCAATAGCAGCTCTATTGTAATGTTTAGGCAATTCGAGGTGAAGGAGCTTATATTCTCGAGCCATAAGCAAGTTTCACACAGTTCTAAAGAATCTCTCACGAGGTGCACGTCGCAGAATTAGTTACAAAAATGTTAAGTACGCGAAGTAATTGGTGCGCGGCAACTATAACGACTGTAGTTACATTCGTAAATATCACAGTTTCAGTCAGGCGTGTATAACGATTAAATATATGAATTATTAATTAAGTGTGACGGCAATAAAAGTGTAGAAACAAATTATTTTATCAGTGTTATCCTTTAGTAACAAATCCTTTAAGCCCTGCTTAAAGATACTTGCTCGACTGAGTTATAATAGCAAGCCGGAGGACAATGAACCCAAATTTAAAATAATAAAACAAGAGGCGCCGAGTAAATAAGATAACACGAGCCATGAGAACTGCGACAGCATTAGCTTACATTATTATCGCATCAATCTCTTTGCATCTACTATATTAATTTTGACATATGTTTTGCCCCAAATAGTGTAAAATTTGCAGTGAAAAAATAATGGATGTAGCTCGGATGGTTCAGATGATATTCACATTAAAATCCTGGTATATTCTTGTGTTTGACAACGACGTGCCCTTAAGGGTACTGGGACATGTAAATGGCTGAAAACAGATTCTTTTTGTCTGTTATAAAAACTTACCAGATCCTGTGAATCCTGTCCATCAAATTTTGGGTATTCGCAATATTTAAGCCCTTTAAACTTGATTTAAATATGGCGTTACTTGGAGCATTACTTAAGGGGTTTTTTTTGTTTGTTTTTTCATTTTTCCGCAAGTTTAAATTTTAGGGCTTTAGGTGCAGCTTTCTCAGAAACTACTAAAGTAGTTACAGGACAATGTGAACAGAGTGCAGTAATGGATGTGGTCAGCTTGCCGCTTAGGTGCTTGAAGATAAAGTTGAAGATTTGCGGGGCATATAGGATGAAGAAGAGAGACTCGCAGTTGCATTTAGAGTGTAGGATATTGTGACGTAAGAGTGACAAAGATGACAACAGTACCTTCACCAGACGTCACATAAAGTAATGTGGACGTACCACAGGATGACACCGAGAGGGTTATAGATTGCGAAAGCTGGAATGGTGGTAAAAGGGTGATAGACAAAAGAAACTTTAATTTTTATAACAAACTAAATTACATTTCATGAGAGAGAGAGAACATACAGCTTGTGGGTTTACCTGAGTGACAGAAAAAGTGCGGCACTTTATGTTCGTTGTGCCTGGGACCTACATCGATGTTGCAAGGTAGCACAAAATAAATTTAAGCAACAAACTATCATAGGGCCCTAATAGGCAAGAAATAGGCTGAGAGAACAGCCGTCAAAAAACTAAGTTTGAATACCCGACAGAATGCTGACTAGTGCCTAGCTAGTAAGTTCCTAAGCGTATGTCAGCAAAAATTACGTAACTCGCTCACATGTTAAACATGAGGTGATATTGTCCCTAAGATTTCACTCCACCAAACCCCTGCTTACTTCAGCATCCGGGAAATGACTCACAAGAAATCTAAAGCCCATTTCCTGGATTAACTTAAAGTTTGTCCTGAATATCTTGAACTTTATAAAATCATATTTATAACTTTCTTGTAAAGTAAAACTATAACCTTTACAATACTGCAGCTCTGCTGGAAAGAGCACCTGCTTTAAAAGCTGCGGTGATTAATACTTTTAAGCATAAGTCATCCATAAAAATGTATGATGTCCTACTTTACTTACTCTTCTCCAAACTATTGTTACAGAAGCTTATTATTCTGTGTACTTCTTTTTAGTCGAGATAAACTTTTATTAAGCATTCATGCATTTCGTTGTAGGTATAAGGAGGATAGGCTAAAAGCGATCGACTATGTGATGAATGAAACTTCATGCTGTTTGCACGACTACGAGTAAAAACGAATAATTACTTGCCGCTTGAGAAAAGCCTTTTAAAATTCAAACTGGTAAAAAATAATGTCTCGGAAATGGTTAACGTCACATAAATTGTGTGCTTTAACGAGATATACATTTTTTGTGCTGTACGGTTTAGCAATTATATAAATGTCATCACAATAAAGACGACTTTACAGACTATTCCGAGAGAATCCAAGATTTTATCTTTCGTTCAGGTATCTTAAACTTATGCTATTTTAATCAAAATCGTTCGTCATCTAGATAAAATAAAAAAATAACGGAATAGTTTCCGTGTCGCATCCTTGGACATCCGTGTCGCTGTTCTTTTGTACTAAATTACCTACTTTTCATTTTTGGACTATGCTGTTTACAGACGGACACGGACACACACACATACGGGCATTTTTCTAAAAGTGTTTTTACTCGTAGAGTCTCAAAACGTATTTCCAGTGATACCTCGGTATCGAATGCAATAGATCCTTTATAAGGTAAAAGTGCGTATCACGGAGCGGCCCCCGGAACCGGGGCAAAGCACCGCATGCTTCCAGCATAAGGGATGGAAGGATATAGGAGGAAGGGATGAGGGGAGAGATCCGAAGGTCGGCCATATCCGAATGCCCACGGGCGCAAACATGGACGCGGTCAATAACGTTTCTAGATTGAACACATCCGACGCTGCTCGGTCCCTGCCCACAAGCACCAACCTCCCCGGGGGCGGAGCCCACTCGGAAGAGAGACCTAACTAAGTGGGTACCATAGCGACGCAAGGGAAGAAATCATTACAGAGTGCAAGCCACCGACCAGCCGCAACCCGCCGAACACTGACGCCTGGTCCTACAACTCTAAAACAGATGACAAAGAAGATGGTGGTACAGAAAATGAGAGGGAGGAGAGTCGTGGTAGATGATAAACCAGCATTCGCTTGTCGATCCGGGGAAACTACAAAAAAAACCATGGGTCTGAGCGGGAGGTTGCTGGGGATCGATCCCGGGACCTCCCGAACCCAGATCACAATGTTGCCGTCTCAGCCATCTCGCTCGGTAATACTTCCTTTACTTACTATAGATAAGCAGTGGATAAAGACAAAATAAATAACTCTGACAATAGATGTATATTTTTAAGTTGTTCTTTCTATCCTGGTATAGAAATTTAACACATACTGCGGAACATCGCTCGGATTCGTGTTTCGACTGTGCGTTATTTTTGGAGGATTTGTTTGCCAAGAGGGTTTGATCGGTGCAGGGCTAGTGTTTATTCAGCATCACGAAAACAATTGAGGGGTAACAATACGATCCGGTGGCTTAGGAAGTGGATGCAGTGACGCGTTCAGTGACGACTGGAATCGATAGTGTGCTACGTGGTAACCCGTTGGAAATTGCGATTTCAGTAGTGGCAGTATAAAGCACTAGATTGATACTTCTCACCGTGATAATAGAATTGAATAAAATAATAAAACTGTTCGTTCTTCAGCCTAATGATATCGTCTTATAAACACTGTGTATAAAATATATGTCAGAAATCACTGCCAGTAGTTTCTCTGTGGTTTAGGACATCGAGAACCTCTTCCATGTAGTAGAAGGTGCGACAATATAACAACGTTTGTACCAAGGGGGGTTAGAGCGGTGGGTTTGTTTACGGCTCTCGTACCGAGGGCCCGGGTTCGATTTCCGGCTCTGGGATAGAGATTTTAAGTCGCCCCTATCCACATCTTCACTTCTGAAGTACACCCAAAGCCCAACGTTGTTCGGAGTCCAGGGTAAAAGCTGTAGGTCCTCTCATTCCACTGCCATTCTCATCGTCAACCTATCATCGGAGGCAACAGATTCCGCCCACTGGCTGTTTCCACCTCAGAAATGGGTCCGTCGCTTGGTGGAATGAGGTATCCCCGATCTAATGACCTATCCTGGTTCTGAACTATAATATTTAAATCCATCCTCCAGCAGACCGTTCTTTCCTTTGTCATCCTGAGTTTAACATTTATTGCACCGATTTTATCATACCGGTTTTTACGTAATATGAGTTTTATCAATTTGTTAAAAATGTTTTAGTTCTTATTCCTTTAGTTGTCCATTAGAACACGCTACAAATTTTAAAACTGTAATTTTCATAGCTTCTAAACCCCTGAGGTTAGCAGTATGGGTCGCAAATACAGTGTAATAACAGAAGCGCTGCATGTACATATTTTGAAATCTGACTTTATAAAACATTTTTATTTCCAGTCAAAATGAAATTACTAACAGACTAATGTATATGAACTGTCTAAACTAATGTGTACTAGTACACAATGAGAAATGACCATTACATAGGCGTCCTCTATGAACTGAGTAAGAGTGCGGTATTACTATACAATCTAGTAGGCTTCATATTAGGCAGAACTAGAGACAGTGAACGGTACTGTACTAGTCGGCCACGATATGAGTGCGTACTATTGGGAAGGGGAACTAAACAGTTACGGAATAACTGGGCAAGGAATCGGAAGGACAGTCAGACATCCTTAGTTCCTAGTTGCATTTACTATACTTTTCATTGTACAACCATACATTCCCCGATCGCCGTGCCCTCATTCCTCTCTGATCCCTAGACCTTAATGCCCTTAGGCATGTCAACAAAAACAGTGGTATTTCCTACAAGCGCACTCATATCGCGGCCGACTAGTACAAGAATGCGTTTTGTTTACATCTGTCACGCCACAAACAGATTTCACAGTCGAGACAAACATGACGCATTTAATGTTGAGGCATGTAGCGCAATGAAAACAACTTCTACGACCCGTTTTAGTAACCTCAAAATGCACATTTTGGAATAGTGGCTTTCTGCTCTACAATTTTCTGCTCATTATTTTCCCTCTCCCAGTGTATATAATATTGTATTCAACCCAAAAAATCCGATATCGAGATTTCACCAGAAATCCATGTATTACGGTCCCCTGAATCCAAAAAAGCATTTTTTAGAAAAAGGTTCATGCTTATGTGCATCTGTGTTGACTGTCCGTCCTTCCGTGTGTATTTCTGTGAACAGCACAATTTAAAAAGGAAACGTGAGTTAAATATCAAACTTGCTATTTAAATTCAGAAATTTCCAAGTACATGACAATATTTACAATAAAATTCCCCATCTATACTACTCTTTACATGAAAAATATTTCATTACTTTTTGCTTTCACAAATACGGTTCTAACGTTTTTTATTAAAATGTCATGTATATTCACATGAAAAGTAAGGTATATCTGGAATGTTCTGTGAACTTCCCTATATTTGGTTAAATTTTATATAATTTTGTATAACAATTACAAAAACTACAGGAAACATGTAAAGCTCATTACAATATATGATTTTTATCAAATGCATTTTTTCGTAACGTCCATTTTCAAAATATTCCACTTTCAAGGGTTATCCCAACTTTCATTCGTTTCTGTTGATGTGATGCAAGGAGTATGGAATTTTAAAACCAGCATATATAGTGACCCGCCTTTTAAACATTTAACAAAAGCAGATAGGAAAAATTTTAATGCGTTACATTCACATGATTTTCTCTACCCATTACCATTTATAATTAGGTACTTAACTTTTACACAGTAAGCCTACGAAAACTTATTTTTCTATCTACTTCACGCTAATTAAGATAAGTCTTTGTAGCGACATTAAACATTTCGTTGTATGTAAGGGGAATAGAGAAAATTGAATCGATAGCCATATTTTAAACACATTTAGCCTCCAAATTCCATACCCTTTCTGTAATATTGTGATAAACAACTGAATAGCGACAGCACCTTAAACAAAATTGACAAAATATTGAAAAATTCAAACTAATAGTAGTGTATATGTTGAAAACGGCTTATGCCAAAAAATAATTGTTTCAAACCAACTGTGTGATTTAAAAATATCTACACTTTTTATGTAGTACGTTTTTGCCTATCTATTAACGTTAACTATTTATATAAAATTATACAAAATTACTTTCCAATGAAAATGACTGCACCGCTATTCCCAGAAAATTCAAGATACTCATTTTATTTCTTATGTAAGTATTTTAAATAGAGCTGCTTTTTATAAAATCAAACATTTCCAGCCTATTTTCAATGTAAAGGGTAGTTTGTTGTGGGTGTATTTTCTTAAAAATCTTCGTGTCGCAACTTTGAAACATACTGAACTTAAGTACCAAGTATAAGGTTATTTTGTTTTATACTGTTCACAGACATACAGGTTCATACACACGCGGATATGCTATTTTTCATTCATGGGACCCTCAAAACATGTATTTAGGTGAAGTATCGACATAGATTTTCTGGGTGGAACGTAATACTTCTTCTAGTTACTGTTGAGTAAATATGTAGTAGAGAAATAACGTTTTAGCTAGTGAGGTGGGTACCCAGTAAGATGAACTCCTGCCGCACGTGACGCTGCAGTAGGAAATAGCCAATAGTCTTTTACTATCGAGTATATTTACTCCTCATTTGCCTCTGACCAAGTTAACACTACCTGCTTCCAGTAGCTAAACTCCTACCTGCTTCAAGGTCTCCTTCACCCACTAGCTAAAATGTCGCTGAACAGACAGTAGTAAGCTATTTAAGAACAGTTTATAAAACGGATGTAAACATAAATTATAATGTAAGGGAAAAAATGGTTGAACGTAAGACCTTAGATGCTCTTTGTGGTCTCTGGAAGAGCTATCATCAGATGTGTTTTATTAAGATTCTTTTATTCTTTATGAAGTTTTACTTGAAGCATGTCACGTAATTACTGTGTGCTTGCTTATAGACAATTTGATTGTTTAAGTAAATTCCTTTATTATAACTCTGTTTTCAGAGAAAGCAGCTCTTTACGTCTGCGAAATGGATTAAGAGACTGAACAAAACATCTTAACTACATGAAGATATACAAGCATGTTAAACAAATTTACAGAAGGGACGGATTCCCCGAGGGTTATGCTTTCGTGCGCCATCTTGTGTTTACTGCTCACTTTACCTCAGTGAAACCTCGGCGAAACTTGTTTAAGAGGTGATAAAATCTACTGCAATCATGCAAATTTCGGTTATAAACACAGACGTTACCGTGCAACTCAGTTGGATAAGATAGAGCTTGCTGAAAGCGAGGAAAATGTTTATGAAAATTACCTCTGAATATGCTGCAGCAGTGCATATGTCTTGATATATCTCTCGCGTAGGTTTATATCAGTTAATTTTTATCTAAATCACCATAAAAACGTTTTCTCTCATACAGTGGGAAGCTATACCAAATTTAAAACATGCACGTCCATCGCGTTAACTTATCTTCCACTTCTACCTTGGGAGTATTTAGGGTAAGGTGTTAGAATTCCCATCACTCTTCTGGCACTGTCTTACTTTCTCTGCTCCCAATCTGACCTACAGCAGGTGGAGAAAATATTGTATTGCAGCCAAAATTTCGAGAGTTGAACGGATGTATATTTATTTTGTCTCTTTAAGTCTCCGAAAACCAAATAAGCGTTTTAAAGAAGAAATGCGTGGGGGTGTGTGTGTGTGTGTGTGTGTGTGTGTGAAAGAGAGAGAGAGAGAGAAAGAGAGAGTAGCAGCAACCTTCTAAACAAAAGCTAATTCAACTCCAATATCTTTAAATAGTGTAACATGAACATTTTCACAAAATTTTCCTTACTCTTATTACTCCTTAAATGAAAAAATTGTCGTTATTTTTCTGTTTTTTTTAAAAACAGCTCTAACGATTGAAAGGTAGAAAAACGTATGCCTTTAGTTTTTCGTAAGGTCTGTTTTTTCTCCAATTATACTGAAGTTTAGAGAAATTTGTATAACTTGTAGTGGTTGCCCCGGTAGGCCCCCACTACGTTGATAATTATGAATGCTGTAATACGTACCTATAGGTCGCCTTTATGCCCTTACTCTCGTGATGTATCTCGATGTTCTCCTAAACTGGAATCTGATGATCGTATATCTGTGTGTGTTAGTATGTTGTAATTATTATTTTATAATTGTGCCACAGCTGCTGTATTTGTGTCGGAGAGCACTTGTGTCTTGTCAGGGTTGGGTATGGAGAAGGTTAAAATATTTTGCACACACGTATTCTGTTAATTATTTTACTTGTATTTTAGATAAATCACATATGATATTCACAATTCACTATCACATTTGTTATGTTAAAATATGCATAACAGGTGGACTATAAATACGTAGTTTTAGCATCTATTCTGGGACGAGTTTATACACGGCCTTCCTGCTCGAACACTAACAAGCTTCTGTTAGCGTTCCTTCCAACCGTTCTTCTTAACGTACATATTTGAATTATAGCACGTATCATTGTACCTGATTGGTGCTACTGTCCAATAACTTCAAATAACAGTTTATGTATATATATATATATATATATATATATATATATATGTTTATAGACTTCCATTGTATTTTAATTATGAATCCAAAGTTCGTTACATCCTCACGTAAATACTACTGCATTTCTCGTAATTTTATATTACTGGTTATACAGCTAACAATGGCCTCCTCCCCTCATATTATATGTATGTTATAATTTTATATGCCTGTTATCCACCATGTGTTTTAACATCCTCTTAATTATTATACGTACAATATTAGCAAAGAAAATAATAACACGTAAAACTTAGAACAAAATATTAAAGATAGAAATTATGAGAAGCTGTGAATTAGATATTCTATTACATTAATGATTTATTGTATTAGTTTTTCCGTGGCTAGTACTATATTTTGCTTCAAACTGTAAAACTATAAGAGATGTAAATTCAGTACAGTCTACGGGTAGAACTCGTTAAACCATGCAATTTGTGTTAATTGTATTATGTATGTTAAGACTTTACTATTTCCTGTTGTTAGCTTGGATATTCTAGTATTTCAAGTTATACATAATTTTTTTAAATGTTACCACTTTATTTCTGTATTTAGTTCATATCATTAGGATTATATTATACCAGAAAGTAGCATAGTTAATTTAAATTTTAAGTACTGAAGAATTAAAAACTAATGATATTTACTGAGTTTTAACCTCTCTATTGCATAACTTCAATAACTAGAGCAATAACTATATTTCAACCATGATTTCAATATCAAGTTCCTATAATAGTTGATGTTGGGATCCTTTTTATGACATCAAGTGTAAAATAGATCAACACTTAAGAAAAAGAGATCATAATTAAAATAGCCTGTTAATACGAAATCAAATATACCAGATGTTGGAGGGATAGAAACCCTTAGGTGTCCTATATCATATTTCTAACAAAACATGACCTTTTAAAATAAAACAAAAACCTCTCCCTAAAGCACGTAAGATCAGCATTTTTTAAATAACGTGATAAATACAAACTCACAACTTGTATGAATCTTAGCATCAACAGTACAGATTAACAGCTCCCAAAATTCAGGCTCTAGGATATTTAGTAACTCCTGGAAATATCATCCTGCCTGGTTAGAAGGCGCACGTTACTTAAATGCATAGCTTTTCTCTCACTATATACAATTTCGATGTAACGTTTTCAATATTGGACTTGACACAGACAATAATAAGTCTTTTCCTTCAGCCTACAAAACTCTGAATTCTTTAGCACTCGCGCTACTTTTATAGATTATCTTTCTATAAATATAAGACACTTAATACTATGTAGAAACCTTCAGATAACCGCAAATCATAAACAAATACCACAATATGGGCACTATATTTTCGAGGAAACTTCTAGATATCATTTTTTAAAACGTTAACGTAAAAATTATCATACGTTGTAGAATCGGAATCTAGTTGCATTTTTGTCTTCTGGCCAATTAAATGACTAAACGCAGAGGTATGCACATGCGTGCAAGTAGCGTGTGAAAGGTTGTAACTTACTTTCTCTTTAACTTGTTTTCTTACAGTTTTCCCACTTTACAATGTTCTTCTTATGTAATTTTTGTTCAGTTTCTTCCAATTTTCAGCATGTGTTCTTTAAAGTGGATGAAGAGCTCTAAAGAGCCTGTTCTTGGCAATAAGCATATTTTTGTTTGGGTTTTTTAATAATTAATTGAACACTTGAATGATTTTTAAGAACTTAAAAGTGTTGCATCCAGATAAATTTTTAACGCTGCATAGTACTTAAACTTTGACTATCTCCATGTATATTCCAGGAATCATGTAAAATGTTGAAGTTTAAACTTTCCAAGCTTTGATCACCTTGATCATTTCACATAACATTCGATTTTTACTTTCTCTATTACGTATAGTAAGTCCTTATTGTATTGCATTCCACCCAAAAATTCGATATCGCGATTTCACCGGAAATACATGTTTTGAGGCCCCATTGAGTAAAAGAACATTTTTAGAAAAAAATCGTGTGTGTGTGTCTATGAACAGCATAATTCAAAAACGAAAAGTCGGATGAATACCAAACTTGGTATTTGGATTCAGTATCTTTCAAAGATGGGACACAAACATTTTTAAAAAATCCCCCACCCTAGACTACTTTGGAGCATTTTTCGAAAATGGCTCTAACGATTTTGATTAAAGTATCATGTGTATAAGATATTTTCATGGCAAATGAAGTATATATCTTGAATTTTTTTGGGAATGTCCCCAAAAGTCCTCTTCATTCTGAATGGCTTTTCCATAACTGGTAAACCGTAAGAGATAGACAAAATTGTATACACAAAAAATGTAAATCTCGTTACATCACACAATTTATGTCATATACATTTTTATTGTGGAGTGAATCATTTCCGGGATATTTCTTGTTATTTTTTTTTTTTTGAGTTTTCCAATGCTTATACTTTTTCTCAAATGCGAGTTCGTTATTCTTTTGTTCTTAATATCCTGGACATGCAAGAGAACAGAATGTTCCATTAGCAACCAGCTCTTAAAATATTTGACTGTTGGTTAAAGCCTACCGTATTCCCCTTGTATCTACAAGAAAATTAGTACGAAGAAGCAGATGGAGAATAAGCGTATATAAAAATAGTTTCTACGAGAGTAGAGAAAGTGATGTGACTGCACACTTTATAATGTGTTCATATAAAGATATATAAAGTTATGGAAATTAATTATCTGCTATAAATGCACTCTGTGACAACAATTCCAGCTAACTTTTTGAAGTTCGTACAAATTAGTAATTTTAATACCGAGTATCCTTTATCACTGCACTTAATTTCTAATTTTCGCTCTATCTGCAAAATTCGAAAGTGTTTAGTAGCGCACGTATTGAAATATGCAGGTTTTGCAAATCCCTTTGTTCAACTACACTGTAATACGCTGATTACATGTGACGTAACTGAACAGTTATGGCATCCATAATACTTGAGCGACTCATTATGACCTGAACGGTTCGTGCAGCTCCCCTATCGCTCATACCTTTTAACACCTTCAACGCAGCAGGACACTGGGATCCATTCCCCAGGTAAACAACGAAATGTGTGTATTAAAATAAAATATGTTCATCGTTATTTTAATGTTCTAATAAATTGAGTTGATTTTTTATTTTTTATTCTTTTGCTTCAATGTGTGTTAAAGCGTTACATGCAAAAAGCAATAAATATGGCGTGGACTCAACAGTGCTACTATCTGTTGCACTACTCGCAAACATATATGAAGCCATCAGTACTGCCATCCAATCAGCATTTAATTGCACACAATTAACAAGGCAAGATCCTATTGTAAATACTCAAAGTTTTGAAATTATAATGTGGTCGGTCAAAAACATTTATATTGTGGCGTATTATTAATTTTATTGTCATTACCAGACGCACTGTTGTGCTGTGTTGTTGCCACCAGACGTAGCATTGTTGTGTCTCTTTAGTTATATTTTGGCTTTACGGTCTTTTCCTTCGGTATGAACCACGCCAAAGGGAAAGGTCCTTTGAAACTGTCTGGTATGACGTCAGCCCTGTCTGGTTTTAGCTAGACAGAGTTGGTGGGAGGAAAGAAGCGACTCCATTGGAAGTGGTCATTGGAGCCAGACGTGTGTGTGGCCGGTCTACGGTTTTGTGGCATCTCCCTCCACCCTGTTTTCCTTTGTCCATTACGTAGAGTCGCCAAACGTTTTGTGAATAAATCCCAGGTGTGTGAAGGTAATGTGTGTTATGCAATTCTTTAGTGTAATACAAAACGCACGTCTTCCCCTTAATTATACACCAATGTCCCAGACGTTTGCTGCCAGCAAGTTTTGCCACCCCGCATGTGCGTGTTGGTGATCTAAATTAATCATTTTCTGGTAACCTTTTGGCCTTCACCCCAACATGTAACAATATGCAACTTGACTATAATGGTAATTAGTCTTGTTGCACAATATACTATTATAAGCAATAACTACTGATAATTAATTCAGTGTCAATAATTATAATCACACGTTTTGGAATGTTTGAGTGGAATATAGTAATTTCTCTACCTATCAGCAGTTCATCTTATCCTACATTCTGAGACTCTCTCGATAAAAAGACTCATAATAGAAGGAAGCCTATGTGCAGTAATGTGTACGTGTTTGAATATCTAGGCCCTGTATATCCTTTTGTCATCATCTGTGTATTTATTCTAATGGTCTTAAGCTATCGGGCGTTCTCTTCCACACTATTGGAAATGCAAATTCAAAAGCAACAGAAGGAGAAAAACTACAATAGATGAACATAATAACTACATCTGTGGTTCAGTGGTTATTGTTCTGGCCTCTCAACCCTTAAGTCTCAAGTTCGACTCGCAATTGGGGCTAGGACATTTTTCTTAACTACTCGTAGAATCATGTTCTACCCTCCACAGGCTGATACTGTGAATGTTAGAACGAATGTTAGAATGGTAAGAACGAATAAAACTAACTTTAAAAGAGTCCTGTACAAATGAAATAAAAAAAGCTTGCAACATCAATGATGATGATGATGATAATAAAATTAAATGTCGCAATGTAGAGAAAAAAATAAATAATACAAGTAATACCTACTACCGGAAAAAAACTTCGCACACTAAAATCAAATGAAGGTACAAAATAAAGTGAAACGTTGAGACAGTATTTTTAACACTTAAATGATTTCAGCCAAATTATATAATATAAAATATAATAACACCCCGCCTTAAGGCATGTAACAGTCATAGTATTAATGTTTATATTATTATGTACATGTTCAATAATGTTATGTGAATGTATTACGCAATTTAATAATGTAGGAGCTGTGAGAATAATAGGTTAAAAGTTGCTAACAATGAGGTAACATTGAGGTTACCTTGAGGCAATAATGAATTAGAATGCTTAGTAATGCTACTGGTAATTCTTGGAGCAGCACTAATGTAATTTTAAGACAGTTTATAAAGATCCAATCAACAACCAGAAAAAAGCTTAAGTTAAATAAAATTATTCTATTGGAGTAGGGTTAGCAAATCAGAAACTGAAGTGGAGCGTTACTAACCGGACGCGAGACGCGTCCTCGAGAAGTTTGACACATATTCAGTGTGAGACGAAAATAATTTACGTGTTTAAAAAAAGTGCAAGTAATTAATAAATAATCTCACAGCTCTCTATATCAGTGAAGTGTTATTTTAATCGTTTAAAGAATTAATAAATAGAGTGAAATAAAAATTATAATCTCTGTAAGTCTACATTCTTAGCCGCACTACTCCCTGCAAAGAAATCCATGTCTCTTAATAATAATACTGACGCAGCCGATGCAAGCATAAATATATAATATTTAAAGAAACAGTCAAAATTACAAAGTTAATATTTTTAAACTTGGGCCGAAGGCTACCGGAAACTTTTTACCATACGTGCGGTTGCAACTACTTCAAGTTCGGCTCCCCAACAGTCGAAATAAAATAAAACTGCTCTTAAAAATAAATAAACCTACTTCAATGTTTATTATTTAGGAGTCAATAATTTACATAATTTAGAACTTATGGGTGGAATTCAACAATTTCTCTACCATAGTAAACCTTATTTAGTAATTAACTTTTATCGAGGATCGATCCTCCAACACCCCGGATTATGTGACACATTAGAGGAGTGAAGTGCACTGTGTACTTAATGTTAATAAATTTATAAACATGATCTTAACTACTGCAATTTTTTAACCCGTTCCAATTAACAGAAAATGTTCCGAAACGCGTATCTTTTTTGCTTGCGCCTATTTGCCCGCAACCAGCCTAATAATGTGAGAATGTGCGAATTGGAGGAAGGGAGACAAAGAGATAAAGCACCTAATGAATTTAATTTACACTTTTTGACCGTTTTGGAACAACAGACAATATAGCTTAACAGCTGTTTGTGGGAAAGGCCAGGAATTCTATTACGGACTACTTTGTGCTAATTAACTACAAATATTTGCCAGAAAATGTCAATGGCTGTGTAGCTGTTTAAATGGAATAGCTGCGTACGGTTACAAAATGAAGCGACAGGCAGGAATATATGACAAGCTCTACAGTGGGAACTTCAACGCTTTTAATTTGCACTTTAGCTGAGGTTACTGTTGTTTGATGAGCACCACGTTACCACAGTAATGCTGTCTTAATTAATGTAATAGTCATAGTAGCGTCAGCGCTCCGCTTGCAAAATAAAAGCTTACTAAATTCTGCTCTTTGTGTTTTCGAGTTAGTCTCACATCTAGTTCAATAACAAACAAAAAGATATAATTATAGTTATGTATTTGTTTTATCAATTTTAAGGCAATATATCTATGAAAATACAAAAATTCGCAGTGTTATATTGTTTGCTTTGTTTTTTACAA
Source organism: Deroplatys truncata (assembly GCA_030765065.1). Classification (NCBI taxonomy): domain Eukaryota; kingdom Metazoa; phylum Arthropoda; class Insecta; order Mantodea; family Mantidae; genus Deroplatys; species Deroplatys truncata. Next base: position 68,598,025 of record CM060986.1, read on the forward strand.
CATATTCAGAACCTAAAGCATTAGGTGCATACAAAAATGTAATTAACTGTGTCAAACCGTTGTTAATATAGTATTTATACTTTTTCTACAACGTAAATATTTGATGTCGAGATTTCACAGTAAATACACGTTTTCAGACCCCTGAACAAAATATTTTTAGAAAAATATCGGTTTGTGTCTGTGAACTGGATATCTCAAAAACGAAAATTTCGCTAAATATGAAATTTTAAGTTTAAGTTTTAGCGGTTTTAGTATTTAAGTTCAGAACCTTACAAGGATACGACAGGAAGATTTTAAAGCAAATCTCTTTACCCCAAACAACCCTTTACAAAGAAAGGTTTTCGTTATTTTTTGATTTTGTGAAAAATGGCTATAACAATTTTGATTAAAATACCATATGTTTAAAGCTATTTTTATGAAAAACAAAATTTATATCTTGAATTTTCTAGGAATAGCTTTGAAGTCATCTTTATTCTGAACCACTTTTGTATAATTCGTAAACTTTAAGAGATGGACAAAATCGTTCTACGCATAAAATGCAGATCTGGTCGAAGCACACAATTTATGCAAATAAAATATGTTATGCCGTTAGCCATTTCCGATATATTCCTTGTTATTGCTTTGAATTTTCATATACTTATTTGTTTTTCGTGTTTGTGCAAAGAGAACGGAACTTAAATGCCATCATATAGCGACTGGCTATGAAAATGTTTGACTACAATTTATACTTGCAACGAAATAGTTAAATTAGTAATGGAGTTTTATCTGTATTAAAAATAAGTGAATAGAAGAATAAGCTTTAGTAAGAATACTTTATAGAAGATTTGAGTGCAGAAAGCCATATGTAACACATCATACTCATATACATAATTAAACACGTTTTGATATGATAATAGGAAATGCTTCTTGGACCCTATGGTTTATCGTACAGCCCCAAAATTGTTAATTTGAGGATAGTACACAAATATGTTGTGCAGGCATTTCTAAATTTTTAATTATTTTAAGAGAAAAAACTGTTAGATATGTTATTGAATTTTTCAATTCTTTTATGTGAGTTATATAAAATAATTGATTCTAACTGAACTGACAAATGTTTTAAATACTGCAGAACAATACTTAAATCCGTAATTTCTGAAGATTTTCTCAAATTTCCAAGATAATAATTTATAAACTGTGGTTCAAGGAGCATTTTGAACAGTGAAAAATTCTGAAAAAAGGAATGGAGAAAACATTGAGTGTGCTTAATGTAAACGGACCATCTATTATATTACAATACCAATTGTGAAGTATTAAAATACAAGTTATAATATAATAAAAATGTAAAAAAGAATAATTCGAAAATTTTCATATATTTTGCCAAATTTCACAGATACACTGCATTAAAGGTAAACCTATAATACTTAATTTACTTACTTCAGGTATTATAATGCAGTAGACACCTTCCTATATCCATTTTAGGACTGCATTGTAGCGTATAAGGAGGTTCTTTTATTAATTTCATTGGGTTTCATTAGTTATTTCATGATTTGGTAGCTGGGAGAAGGGATCTGTTTGTGAATATTCGTTGAATCCGTTAAAATTGCTAATTATCAAATAGTTGATTCATTGTGTCCGTTAAGAGAAGTATCCAAAACATATTGGCTTCGAGAAAGCGTTCACTACGTAGGCGCGGATACTAGGGTATGGTTCTATCTGAAAGCATTCCGTGGTGAGAGAGCGTTCTGTGTGGAAGGAAGACTCGTTTGCTCGTCCTCAGGGCTGATATCTTGGAAGTTGCCGCAAATAGTTAGGTAAGTAATACAATCTTTACAATAAATTTGTTCCAAATGTGAACTTATATCTAATAAATATTATTATTTGTATTGCCTGACCCAGCGTGTTTCCTCTCTTTCGGTGTTAAATATGTCAAGATTTCAATTAGCCTTAGTAAAGCCTAGTTTTGTCACCTCTCGTTGCCAAGCGGGCCGTCCCAAAATTAAGTTATATTGAGTTTTTATTTATGGATGCTCTTTAACTGCTATGATCCTGAGAGCCTCATTCTATATTGGGCGTAAAGACTGCTAAATTCGCTCAGAGGTCTTTTTATCAGGTTTGAGCTTCTTTTACGTGACTAAAAGGCCGGGACCACCGGCTTCACTTCCCTTCCGAAGGAAGCCATGCTAAGGATTTTTACGCCCGAAAAATACCATTGCTTTCCGCCGGATTTGAACCCATGACCTCAAAACTAGAGGACAGCATGGTACTCCTAGGCTACGGAGGATGACAAAGGAAAGTTAACTCTCATTACATAATACGTCTTCACACACATCTAGGACGTTGCTTCAAAACTCCACTCCCTTCTCTTCCAAATGCTTCCACATCCGCCCAGCAATTACTTTTAGTTCGCAAACGTGAAGAAATGACTGGGTGAACGAAGATTCACATCTAATGATGAGGTTGAAGCTGAGACGATACTAATTTTGCACAGTTGTAAAAGTCTTATTTTACTGAGGATATTAAAAAGCTGCAAAATAGTTGGACTAAATGTATAGATCTATAGAGAGGGAAAAAGAGGGTGCGAGAGTAATGGAGGAGAGAAACGGGGAAAATGGAGGAATAGATAAATTTTAAAAGGAAGATAAATATGTAGATTGAGGTAAGGATGAATCTCTGCATTTAACAGTAAGCAGAGCTGCTGATTCTGCTAAAATTAATATAAAAATCCGATGCGATACATTCACATGACTTTCTCTAGGTATATTCCTTAGTAGTCGGTATACAAACTAGTCTTACTGAAGCTTATTTTTCTATCTACTACATTTTAATCCAAATAAATGTTTTTTCAAAAATAGCTACTATGTACATTTCGTTATAGATACAAAGAGAAACACCGAAAGTCAAACTTTTAAGAACTGGACGCTATACGCTGGACTTAAATTCCATACTCTTTCTATGACATCCCAGAAACAACTGAAAATAGATGGTACTTAAAACTAGTGAGAAAGTACTGAACAAATTTAAACGTTAATAACGCATATCTCGGATAGCTGATACCACAAGGAAGTTATTTAAATAAATTGTATGTTTTAAACAGACTTACATTTTTGTGTAGTACGTTTTCGTCTATCACCTAACGTTTACAAGTTATGCAAGATTATACATTTCTTCGAATAAAGAGGTCTTCACAGGTATTCCAAGGAAATTCAGAATATAGATTTTGTCATTTAAACATATTTAATATAGGGTATTTTTATCAAAATCGTTAGAGCCATTTTATACAAAATAAAACATTTCGAAAAATGTTTCATATGAAGGATGTTTTGTAGTGGGGGAATTTTCTTGAAGAATCTTGGTGTCACATTTTCGGAAGGCACTGAACCTAAACACCAATTTTGGCATCCTACGTTTCGTTTTTGAGTTATGCTGTTCACAAACACACACACGGATCTTTTTCAAAAAAATGCTTCTTTTGGATTCAAGTATTTCCGATGAAATCTCGGTATCGAATTTTTTAGTGGAATGCAATACCTTCTCTGCTACTTTGTGCGAGAAAGTAAAAATGAAGTACGAGTGATTTTGTTTTTAATGCTAATTGAAAAATCCCTTTACAGAACACCAGCACAAAAATTAATAATTATGGAGTAGCGAAGAAACAGTTCAATTTACCGAAATTTTCTTTTACATCGTTACGTATCTGTTTATATTTTACTAGAGGTAGCAAAATATTGCAAAACATTAAGGAAACGTAAATACACCTGCACAAACATTGTCATCCAATGAAAACTTCTCCCATTGGATGCTAACAATTCATAGATTCGCTGCGTATTTGTAATGATCCTGCACTTGAATTTCATCATGCTACATCCATACAAATGACGCTCGTGGTTATGATGACATCAGCAGCAGATGAGTTTGGTGGCCATTTCATTTGTTTGCCCACGTGACCGTTTCCGAAATTACAACAGATGGACACTATACCATAGATTTACATAGTTTTGAAATCCGCAGCTGTTGTTTCTGCCTGTGTGCTTTTAGTTATTACGGAAGGAATGAAAAGAAAATACGTTATCGGTTTATACAATACCTCTGCAATTGCAGAAATGGTAGTTAAGACTCAATCGAAATGTACCACTAATTAATTCTGATGGAGATAAACATTCATCTACTGTATGGTTTTCCAGAAGAACTTTAGGATATTTTCGGTTCTTGTAGAGCCTTGTATTGGTTGTCAACTTGATGATGAAAGTAACATATTTGTGAGACAAATTATATAAACTCAAAAGAAACTTAAACTGTGTATGCCTGGAAATTAACTGGATACAATGTTAAGTTCAATTTTCTGTTCCTAGTATAAATAATTAAGTTTGGATTGAAACTTTTCATGAAATACAGGATCAGATGTCTTGTATAAATCACACAGCATTCCCAAGGCGGTTTTCCGATTCTGAATGCCATTATTTAACCGATTTTCATAATGTTTTCTAGCTAATTCCCTTTAATTATGACAAATACTTGCATAAACTGTTTAAATACACATTAAGATTAACATTAAGTTACAGAGAAGACTTATACAATACTCAGCTCTTTGCATATACCTGTCTTGAGATTTCCTATTCTTTGCATAAGCTTAGAAGACACAAGAACGGTTACGTGGCACTTAAAAAATTTAAATATTGAACTTTGAAACAAACAACAGTGAATAATACCGAAATGTGAATGATGCAAGGGATTTTATTCGCATAAATTGTGTATTCCATCTGAGGTTTTCCTTTGTTAGTGTCTCATGATTTACAAATTATAGAAAATTCAATAAGAATAACGGGGCCTTCATATGCTATTTAAAGAAAATGTATGTTACATTGTCGATAAAAAATAGTATTTGTATATCAAAATATTTTATTTGAATTACATTTCCTGGTGTAAATTAGTAATTTTATCAGAAGCTATCAAAAATAGCTAAATTAAATTTTAGAATAATAAACGCAACCAGTAAATGCTGTTGTGGATATACTTTGGTGTTAATAACAAGGTTGATTATGTTTTAAAAAATAAACTATAATGAATTTTAATAAACATATGGTACAATTATTAAGTAAACGTATCTTCCTTAATAAACAAACTTAATTTTTAAAACTATTCCAATGGAATTAGAAGTAACCACCCTGTAAAAATTTAAATCTGATGTCTTAAACGGTTTCGGAAATAAGGGGTCATAAATTTAGCGTATTTAACATTCACCGGACAGAGCTTTCTATCTCCCCTTAAAAGATTTCAAAAACATCCACTAGTATTTTATATAGAGACGTTGTATTTGGAATTCTATAGTTTACACTGTACTGAAGAGGTTTTCATCTTTAGAAAATACAGATAGTTTGCGATTGTGGCAACCTCTGACAGTTTGGCTTAGAATGTGTGTATCTACTTGTCAAGAATGCGAGCAGAAGGGTGATTACGGAGGAGTGAAGCGTGCTTTGACAACCTCTACTTCCAGAAAACTGCCAATCACTTCCGCCAACGAGATCCTGCAGCCAGCCTCGGAAGAAGCTGATCTAGTGGAAGTTATGACAGTGACAGAGGCGAACAATAAGCTCTATGGATTGGAAGCAGCCCTCAGAGGAGCTCTTTGTGTCATGGGCAACACAAGTGAAAACGAGCCAGCTTGTTGAAAGTAAAGGATCTGACAAAACTGAGACCAGCGTAATAATGTTAAGATGTAATAAGTACTTTATGCATAAAGCGTCGTTTAGGTGTAACGGACGGAGCTAAAAATATTACTCACTTTTTCTAGATAAAATGACAGCATCGCCGCATGGGAAGTTTATATATCGAGAAATAGGGATGTGTGTATCATTATTAAAGAAGAGGGGTTTGTGTGCGGCGCGAAATACACGTTGGCACAACAGCCAGCACAGGTGAACATACTAGAAGGTAACCAACTAAGGGCAGTGCGCCCAAAATAAGTGCAACAAGAAGTTGCATAACAATAATAGAAGAGTTGTCAGAAAAAAAATTACTCCTAGGACCTTGCACACAGAGGATAAAGAATAAATGATAAAACAAAGGGCTATTTAACAATTTGTAACATGATGAAGAATACAAAGTCATCAGACGATAGCATAGTATACTTGACATAAGCACCGTTAACGTTCTGCGACGTTCTCGCAGTTAAAAATCTGTTTAAGTGATCGACGTCGACGTTTGACATTCGAAAATATAAGAATCTCTATAGTAGTGCAATGCAATTCCGCTTGTGATGGCTCTGGAGCTATGGATGAATCTTAAAGGCAAGTTTCTTCTTCTAACTTTACCAATGTTTCAACATCTTACTCATCCCTGTTAAACCTTAACGGAGTGTTACATTTCTCATTTTCAGATTGCACGCTTCGCGTGGTTTGTGTACATGAGAAGTCAACATAGACACTGTATGTAGCTGTATAACGTCTATGCGCACGCAACTTGAAAAACTACATAAGCCCTCATCCTTAGTCATTATATAGAGTGGCTCAAATTTAGGTAACAGTTCATTAAATTTACTTTATTCCACCCTATATGGTGTCCCATACAGAACACAATGTTATTTTAATAATAAAACACATAATTTATTTAAAAATTGCTAATATTATTATGTCAATATGAATCACAAAGACTTCGATTAAACATTAAACAAAATATCGGGCAAATGTCCTCCACGGCTTCGTCTGCATACATCCAATCTGTGGACAAAATTTCCAACGACTGTAGAGTAGAGTTCCGCTTGAATTTCACCCATGACATATTTAATTTCTGCCTTGAGTTGGGGGATGGTTGGTGGATTGTTCACATAAACACAAATTTGACATACACCCACAAAAATAATCACATGGTGTCAACTCACACGATCTCGTGGCCAGTTCTGATCGCCGTTCCGAGAGATGACACGAACAGGGAATCCTTCTCACAGCAACCTTGTTGTTTGAACGGCAGTGTGGCAGGTTGACCCATTGTGTTGGACCCACGTCTTCCACGTTCACTTCTTGCAATTTCGGCTATAAAAGCTGTTATCATATGGTGATAACGATCACCATTCACTGTCACTCCTTTTCTAGTCTCGTCTTCAAAAAAAATATGGCCCAAGTCCGCGAGCCCATAATCCGCATCAAACAGTGACTCGTTCTGGATACAGACAATTCTCACGGACCATGCGAGGATTCTCTGTGCATCAAATCCGGCACAATTTTGGTTATTAACATAACCATTAAGCTGGAAGATGGCTCGTCACTAAAGATTACTTTCTTATGAAAATCGCTATGGAATTCTTGTTTAGTGAATAACCAATCGGCAAATGTTCGACGCTTCAAGTGGTCCATCGGCTTCAGCGCTTGTGTTAGTTGTATCTTAAAAGGATGCAAATGCAGATCTTCTGTTAAAATTTGCTGCAAACTGCTTTTCGAAATGCCAAATTGTTGGGCTCTTAGCAACGCTCTGTCTGACTAGGGCGACATTCTCTGCCGACGAGAACGTTCGGGTGATTTGATATTCACTATGCAGTGTTGACACATCAGGCGCATTTTGGCGACCAAAAATTACACGAAAAGTCTCTGCATAGCATTCACCGTACTTGTAATACACTTTTAAAATCTTTATGCATTGATCCTTCGATATCGCTCCATTTTAGCTGATAACCATAAGCACAAATGACAATTAGAAATTACAATAGTTAATCGCAATATAAACAGATGACAATCGCTTAATTTTCAGGTCCGGCAAACTTACAAACTGAAAGAGGCGCTGAATTTAATAATTTCGATCTTTATGGGAAACCCTTTATACTGACACAGACATAGACACGATCTTAATATCTCGTAAGTGTTCAAAATCCCCTCCATTTGTGTTACAACACTGTTCGAATCTCCGCAGAAGAGTCCTACACAGCAATACATAAATAACAGTCAGCTTCAGTCTCAAGAAATACATGTGTATTGAACTCTGTTAATTTGTCTATTGTATGAGGTCTCATCTCAAATACTTCATTCTTCAATACAAAAAGCACCCCAGATCGGGTGAACGTGGCGTCCGATACAATGCTATGGATAAGTGGTGTCAACGTAGTGCCTTACCACCACAGCAAAATGACGAGGTATCCCAACTTCTTGCAAGTACAGGTCAGGGAAGTCACCTCTATTCGTGGGTTGTTACATTTCGCAACATGTTTGGATAAGTGTTAGCATTCAGAGTTGTACGGAAGAAAACCGGCTCAATAACGCCCTTTGCTGGATACTGCATACCACACATTACACAAATTCCCTGTCAAATATTCTGTTAACCTTCTACATACATAATATTTGCATTCTATTTATTGAGTTTCCATAATAACATTACACCAGCTAGCAACTCCATAAATCCACCATTCCCAATATATTGCTATACACCGGGGTGAGACCAAAAGGTTTGCAGCTAAAATATTAAATTGAGTTACCCCGGCATAAACATTGGGGGACGTAACTGCAGAGGCAAACAAGAGATACCAGGTACTTGCTGCACAAAGCTAAAGCTGGGGTGGGATATTTATAAATAATATATATATATTCAAATTTAACCCTGGTTTATTATAAAGTTACCTCTGTACCGTTGCATGGTTCCCAAAATGTTACAGACAAACAATGGGGGATGTGCCCCACGCACACACAATCCACGCACTCCCACAAACAACCACACACTCTGAAGATATACACTAGACTGACTCTACTGGTGACGCCACGCTCGCTACATACAAAGAGGCTCTTCCCTCAACTTGCCTTGCCCCCCTTGACTAGGTGCATTACATGAAATATATTTTCACAGCCATCCCTTTCTGATTCTACTTTCTTTCCCTGTAGGACTGTATCTTCATGCTTGTTTCAGTAGTATTGTAACTGATACCCTCTTTGCGTGTTCTTTCCACTGTTGCTGAAGATGCTTCATTTTGTCCTCCATATTAAAACGCCTATTTTTTTCTCTGATATATTTACTTTTTATGTAATCAAATTTTGTGCTTAAATTCTGTAGCCAGTGCTTTATTTTTTGTTTAAATCTTCAGAGTTTATTTCCACAGAAAGTACAAGTACAGCCATAATTATGCAAGGTTCCAGTTCTGTCTCTCTACAATTTTCTAAGTAGCAATTAAAATATTATGTAACCTACTTCTAATATTAAAACAACAAATCATTTAAACGAAGTCAGTCTTCGTGAAATTCAGTAATTGATACTTTCACGACATGATGATCTTCTTCAACTTAGCATGGGAAAAGTGCAACCGAGTTTTGAAGTTCGGATACGTCGCTATGCTATCGTGGTAGGCATGTGGGAGAATTATAGAGTGGAAATGATGCACAGAGTAGATTTTAAATTTACGGAAACTTATCTAAATCAGAATTAAGCAAGAGGGCTCCATGGTAACATGCGAGACTCGCATTCGGAGGTCCTGGGTTCAATTCTCGTTGAACGCACACTCCGACCTTGGGTTTTTCGTGGTTTCCCCATGGACGGTAGGGGAATGCCGCAGTGGTTTCTCATCTACCACGTAACCTTTGCATTATTTCTCTTTCATTCCGCTTCCTTCTCAGCTTTCGGGTGTGCTTCTAGCTTTCTAGGCGTATGGTGGTGTTGGACAGATGGTGTGGATATTTGCTCAAAGGAAAGAGTACTTCCCGTAGACACTAGAGGGCTGCTTGGTCGATGGGTCACTCATTGCCCTCTCTAGGGAGCTCCAGCATTGGGACGGGTCTTTAGCCTGGAACTGTTAGGTACTTCCGCGAATCTCTGTGGCCTCTCTGCCTGCGGCCTGTAGCCTCCTATGGTTCCTTCACGCCATCCGTTCCGTCTGGGGGATGGTAGTCATAGTATTTCTATGTAGGTCTCAGTGCGCGTCCCTCTCCGTTGCATAATCTATACCTATGCCCACACCTATATATACATAAATCAATTCTTGAGTTTTATGTCATTTTTAAAATCATTACTGAAGCAAATTTTTTCAACACACTCTTGTTTTCTGCTCTAAATAGAATTGTTTAATAGGATTAAGGGCAAACTATCTAGTGTTTCAGAAGGAACAAAAAATATTAATAAATGACTGTGCAAATGCAACCTTGTAGCTTCGGGTACTTAAATACTTGTTTCTGCATTATATTTATATAAACCGAATGAATTTTATAAGTGTGCTATGCATAGTATTTTGATTAGTTCCATTGCATCTAATCAATTTATCCTCCCTTTCGTTTAAGAATTTAACATACGTATTTACATCAACATCCACAAAAATCTAATACCAAGATACTCACGATGTTTATATCTTTATTATATATAATTTTCTTATACATATAGGCTCAAACGTTTTTTCTTTCTTTTTTACTAGAGTCCTTTTTAAAAAGTTAAATCTGTGGTACTACAGCCCTTGTCCTTGGCCTATCAACCCGGCTCTAGACCTCACGCCCACATTCGCAAGGCATATGTGGACGAACAACCAGCCCATACAGGGAGAAAATGTGGTCAGTACCATTCTTCCCCAGTCGGAGCGTTGGTTTTGGTACCCTGGTAGGCTCGAATCCATGCTCATTTCATAGTTCGGAACCGAAGAACCATGCTCCAACCAGATTTCCGTCCATAATTACTAACGTTTTTCCTAAAGTCCATATCTCCTAAAAGAAAATTTTCCTGGTCTTTTCTTTTTAATGCATTTTTCCTAATCATTTTGCCCTAAACTTCAACGTTCCTAAAACGAAATTTTCATACTACATCTTTCCTAATGCAGTTTCACTAAATATTTATTCGTAATGTTTAATTGTCCTAATACGTCACTGTTAAAAACAGTTACTAGGATTATTGCTAATGTTTAATCACTAACTTTTCAGTAAATAGAATCCACCAAAGATTATAAATTCTTCTAGAGGAAGCGCAAAACTTAAATGGATTTATGTATACTGAAGTAGAATTCATAAAGGTAAGACCTACTGGCAGTGTCAAATCTACAAGGAGAAACACTCTTACTTAGTAACTCATATTTGGACTGCTCTGAATTTTGAAATAGGTTATGCTTATTTTGAAGTGATTTTAGCAATCGTTTGTTTGTCATATTCATACAAGGAGTGGAATTTCAAAGCCAGTACATAGAAGAATAAGCTTTTGTAAGAATAGTTTGTAAAATAGAAGTAAAATATCTGATATATTACAGGCACATGACATTCTCTACTCTGGTACAAACCATTTTTACAAACTCTTATTCTCCATATGCTTCATGTTAATCGAGATATTGAGATGCTAATCTTATTGCTAATTTTCTTGTACATGCAAGGGGAATTGGTAGGCTTTAAGCTATAGTCAAATATTTTAAGAGCTGGTTGCTATGTGGAGTATTCCATTCTCTTTGCATTACCAGGACAAAAAAATTCTGATGTGTCACACTCACATGACTTTCTCTACTCTTGTACAAACTATTTTTACAAACTCTTGTTCTCCATCTATTTCATATTAATCGAGATAAACATTTGCAGAAACGATCTTTTGACATGCAAAGAGAATTACATTTTACACATAGCGACCAGTTCTAGAAATATTTGACTATCGCTTAAGGCGTACTATGTTCCCTTTGTTTTGTATTTGCAAGGGCAACATAGAAATACAGTAGCCTTTAAGCATATACATATCTCTTAATAGCTGGTTGCTATGTGCAGCGCCATTCTCTTTGCCACAGATTAATATTCTTTGCATATCCAAGACAAAAAAGGAATAACGATTTCCCATTTGAGAAAATAAGTATTGAAAAATTTAAGGGATAACAAGCAATATCTCTAAAATGGTTCACTCAACAACAAAAATTAATATTACATAAATTGTGTATTTTAACGCGATCTACATTTCTTGTGTAGTAAAATTTTGTCTATCTCTTATAGTTTACCAGTTATGCAGAAGTCGTTTACAATGTAGAATACGTTTGGAGACATTGCCAGAAAATTCAAGATATACATTTTATTTTTCATAAAAATGTCTTAAACATATGATATGTTAATCAAAATCGTCAGAGCCATTTTTGAGAAAATTAAAATTTTCGAAAAATAATCCATGTAAAAGGTAATCTGGGGTGGGGTATTTTCTTGAAAACCTTCGTGTCGCATCTATAGAAGATACTGAACCTAAATACCAAGTTTGGTGTTTATCCGACTGTTCGTTTCTGAGGTATGCTGTTCACAGACACACAGACAGACATGTTTCCAAAAATGCTTTTTTGGGATTCAGGGGTCTCTAAACATATATTTCCGGTGAAATCTCGGTATCAAATTTTTGGGTGGAATACAATGGTTCCTCTACTTACTATACGTAGTAGAGAAAGTAAAAATACTATAGTATTTAGAGAGTCATGTGAATATAACTCATCTTTTTTTTTCAATTTCTCGGTCTAATGAAACGCTCTGAATAATCACATTTTAGATTTCCAAAGTACCTTTAAAGATTAATTTACATAATTTGTGGTTATCACTGTAATACTTGTCTGAAAACGCTGCATAGTCCTGTATTTTATGAGAGAATTAAAATGGCATTGAGTGTAAATGAATTTAGAGTATGTATTTAAAATATTCATAAAGGGCATTGCTGTCCTTAAAATGCTTAAAATATATTTAAATGGTATGTACTTTTGGCTTGTTATTTATAGTAAGCAGTTGATATATGTGGATATTTCATGCAAACATATTACATTTAAGAAAGACATGATGGAAGGCAGTTTCTGGCAAACTGATCATGAAAACCATTTCTCTAAAGTCAGAATTTCTCATCTTCCATACTCTAGGCTTTAAGGCTTGCAAATGGGCTTCTAACACCGGGTTCACAAAATGGGATACTCCCAACGCTGATGCTGTAATGTATCCAAAGGGCATTAGGGAGGTTGTTCCCGTTTATGATCCTAAGAGACGGTGGGTGTCCCAAAATTTCAGTGGTGCTCCTTTGTTACCACAGGTTCTATTTCAACGTATTCCCATGGTTGTGGCACATTTAGCGGATACTCTATCCGTTACCCAGAGAGTATATCCAGTTTAAGTAATGTCTCCTGACATTTGGGCAATTAGTTATAATTATTATGGTGGAAACGATGTACTAATATAGTTCAACATTATTATGAAAGACTAAAAAATGTAGACTTGTGTAAACAAAGTAAAGCTGCTGACAAGGGAAAAATATGTTACTTACTATGACGTTCATTAAAATTATCAGAGATAAGGACAGAAGTATATGACATCGGGGTATTCACTGAGCCCAAGAAATATGCATATTTGTGACTTTATGTGGTACATCAATGTAAAAATTAAATGAATTAACTATTTTATTATGAAGATCCATTTGTGTAAATACACTATTTATTTTACAATATGGAATAAAACCATTAAGCATGAAAAAATTGGAGAGAAGGTACAAAAATATTGCCTTATTTTGGTACTGTTTTCTCAAAAACAACAATGCGCTCTAATATTGAAAAACAATTCTGGTTTAGTGTGTTTGACAGATTAGCACATATAAGTATGCAAAGTTTGCAGCTTTTTTATAGTTCTGAGAAAATGGTGCATATATTTAGAAAAATATACAGGGTCTTCGGTATAAAACCTGACCGCTCGCACGGGGTTTTGCGTCTGAGTGGCATAACATATCTAGTCGGCCAAGCCAGCACTCTGACTTCGCTTCTTAAATCTGTATTCCTGTAAACTGTACCTAAAATGTAACAAAATTAACCCTTACGTCATAGCAAATGCTAGAAATGTTGTCCTTACGCAGCTAAACAAGCATTACAGAGTAAACACATTTAGATTTTATGGGTGTATGACCAGGTGACAGCGATTGGCATGTTGCAGCAGGGCGGTGGAATTTGCACTCTGGTGTTTAGTGGAACTGCCGGGGCCCCCTTCCTGAGAGCTGTCTCGACTACTACTGGACACCCGGTTGGCATTGGGTTAGACAGAGCTAGCCAGCGTCAGGAATCGTTAGGGACCCCGTCCTTACTAGCGCACATCGTCGTCCGATCTGGTTGCCCTTCGGGTCTCCCCTTCACGTTGAAAGTAAAAAGAGCCCAGTATGTCTATTTGCGGTGCTGTGCTCCAGTTACTGGAAGCCTTTACCTGCTTACTCCTAACTCCTAACTTTCCTAATATGTACATTAAATACACAGAATTACAATAAAAAGCATTAGAGACGCATAAGTTACCTACATTTAAAGAATTTTTTAGCCTCAAAAGGTCCAACAAACCACATACATTCTGAATCAGGAAGAATGTCATAAACTATTCTCATTAAAAATAGAAGAAAGTCGATTGTATTATTTGACACCTCCTGTTCCCTAGAACCGGAAAAACAGAATATTTTAGAATAACAAAATGCATATTCTATTTAAAACTGATAGTAATATCTACAATTTTTCACGGACTAAGCATTATCCATATTACTCCGAAGCAACCAACTATAACAATAAAGAATAAAAGAAAATAAAAAAATAGACACAAGAGGATTTGAAATGAGGTTTCTTATGAATGAGAGGCACTAGATTTAACCAATCATCTACTTACAATCTTTTAAGAATAGCATTAATACTGGTGTTTGCGACGGTATTAATGTTATAATGTTTTGCCATTATTATAGCACCACGTTTGGATGCCAATTTGCAACGGTATTACAAATAATGTTGATGCTTGTGATGTTTATGCATGTGTGTTTACTTCACGCGTTGCCATCTTGTGACGTCACTCCTTTGTCTGGTTCGTAGCTCCCTCTGGCGTAGCAATTTGTATCAGTTTTGAAATAATTCACTTTAAATGTTCTCCGGCTAGCTATTTAGGTCGACATTTAACTCTTGCAGGGTGTGAATCGGAAAGGAATCCTTTATCCAGAAATGATACTGATGAAGAAATTGGTTTTATAACTTTTATTGTCGAACACGTTCACAAACACTTTTACATATGGATCTGGATACTCGCCAAACTGAAACTGTTTGTAATAACTTCTTATTTATCACTTTTAACTCGCATACTTCAACTTTATGTAATTTTTTTAAATGTATGATACTTTATAATAATTCTCGTAATTCTGCTGCGCGTAACTTGACGAAATGAAGGACTGGCTGACGATGTGTAGTGTACACGAAATTTTGATGAACTGAACGGCAAGCTACCTCGGGCCTGGCTTATTTATACGCTTGCCTCAAGATACGCCTAAAGATTATAAATGAACTGCCATTGGCTAATAAAACGCGCCAACATTAGCGTCTATTTTACTATCCAATGAAAACCACGAATACATATGCTTTAGGAAATGTTCTAGAAGCTTCTATCGAAAAGGCGCGAAACATTACGTAACTTCCTTGTTCCCGGTAATGATAAACAACTCACCCCCTTGCTGCATTATTGCGTTATTGTTGACAGTTTCAGTAAAGCCGTATATTATTATTTACCAATAATAATTACAATTAATAAACATCAGAAATCAATGTCACATAAAAATACATATTCATATTACTATCATTAATTACATCTGAGTAATTTGTGATACAAATTACCGTATCATGTTTGATTCAACACAGCATTACGAGTTAAAATACAGAGGACAAGAATGTCAAATTGCGTAGGGTTTTCTGAAAGCACTTTCAAGCATCGAGTTATTGTTTTATTCACTAATAGAAAACCATGACACTGTTGCTTCAAATCACAACGAAATTTCCATAACATCTAGCGAATTATGACATACGCCCCAGTATTGCGACCTAACTTTCGCAAAGATTTGGAACACATCAATCGACATTTGTTTGGCCAGTTCCACAGCACTGCTAGCACCTGGTGCATATGCAACCCAACATTTACCAGTTATGTAGTTTGAAACAGCCTTGAGCTTTCGAGACAGGAATATTCAGGTATTCGCATGGGATACATTTAAACGTCCTGGAAACGTTATGCAATTTACTACATTTATTTTAATATGTTAATTTACTTGAATAAAATAATAAATGCAAAGTGATTCTCAGCGTTTGTTTTAAATCGCGCGTAGTAGTGGAATGTGACTAAACCACATATCATAGTCTCCTTCTCTCCTACATATTGCTCTTGATGTCTTCTCGGAGGTTTTCGGGAGAGGGTGGTTGCATACACTATGTGATCAAAGGTACCCGGACACTCCACAAACATACGTTTTTCATCTTAGGTGCATTTTGCTGTCACCTATTGCCTGGTACTCATTATCCGCGACCTCAGTAGTCATTAGACATCGTGAAACAGCAGAAGGGGACGCTCCGTGCAACTCACGGACTTCGAACGTTGTCAGATGATTGGGTGTCACTTGTGTCAGAAGTCTGTACGCGAGATTTCCACACTCCTAAACATCCCTAGGTCCACTGTTTCTGATGTGATAGTGAAGTGGAAACGTAAGGGACATGTACAGCACAAAAGCGTACAGGCCGACCTCGTCTGTTGACTGACAGAGACCTCCGACATTTGAAGAGAATCGTAAAGAGTAATAGGCAGACATCTATCCAGACCATCACACAGGAATTCTAAACTGTATCAGGATCCACTCTAAGTATTATAACCGTTAGGCGTGAGGTGAGAAACCTTGGATTCCATGGTCGAGCGGCTGCTCATAAGCCACACATCACGCAGGAAAATGATAAACGACCTCTCGCTTGGTGTAAGGAGCGTCAACATTACACGATTGAACAGTGGTAAAACGTTTGTGGAGTGACGAACCATGGTACACGATGTGGCGATCCGATGGCAGGGTGTGGTTATAGCGAATGCCCGGTGAACGTCATCTGCCAGCGTGTGCAGGGCCAACAGTGAAATTCGGAGGTGGTGATGTTATGGTGTGGTCGTAGTTTTCCTGGAGGGGGCTTTCACCCCTAGTTGTTTTGCGTGGCACGATCACAGCCCAGGCCTACATTGATATTTTAAGCACCTTCTCGCTGCCCACTGTTGAAGAGCAATTCGGGGATGGCGATTACATCTTACAACACGATCGAGCACCTGTTCATACTGTACGGGCTGTGGCGGAGTGGTTACACGACAATAACATCCCTGTAATGACTGGCTTGCACAGAGTCCTAGCTTCGTGAAGAATGAGCTGCCATTCCCCAAGAAACCTTCCAGCACCTGATTGAAAGTGTGCCTGTGAGATTGAACGTTGCCATCAAGGTAAGGGTGGGCCAACACTATATTGACTTCCAGCATTAGCGATGGAGGACGCCACGAACTTGTACGTCATTTTCAGCCAGGTGTCCGGATACTTTTGATCACGTAGTGTATGTACCATATACCAGGAACCAATAACACAGAACTTGGTGAAACAAATTAGTGAGTGTTCCTAGCGTTTCCGAAACGTAACCAGCACACCACCGGTATTGGGCAGTATTCATTAAACCTCGAAATAAGGTCCTCAAGAATTTAAAGAAACCCTATATGAAGAAGTCCAAAAGTTTTCCAAATTTATAAATATAGATTATAGTGTTCTAATACTTTAGTCCTATGACGCTTTTTATATATGTAGGGCCTTTTAAAGCATAAAATTTTAGCTATTTAAAATTGTATCTGTAAGGCACGTTTTCTTCAAAAATTGTAGTAAAAAATGATAATGTTTGCCAACAGTAAAGAGAACAAATTACGGAAGAAAATTCTCAGGAATCTTAAAATACTAAGTCACCTGCAGAGGTGCAGAAAAAGAGGAAAGAGGACCTGTTTATGCACAAAATTAATTTTTTAAAAATTCGCAGCTTTTTTTAAGAACAGTAAAAATATAATTCAGTTTTAAAATAAGCCTGAATTTTGGTGAAGATATACTTAAGCCCAATTACTGTATTAAAATATCAAGTGAATCGAAATGAAATTTGGGATTTTATAAATTTCACCGATGAATATCCTTAAAGCGGCGTTGTTACTTGGTTCTGCAATTATTGTATGCACTCCTCTCTTTCCCCACCGATATATTTCTTTCATGCTCAAAATGACCGTTGTTCCCGTCATTTCAGGCTGAATGAATATATTTATACCATGTTATTTCGATACAGAGAAACCCCACACAGACGCGGTCATTATTATTTTTCTTTCCTTCCGCTATAATTTGACTAATCGGTGCAGCTAGTCATGTAATGGTAAGGCACCGCTCGAACGCTGTGTGCTTGGTTAGCGTCACCCGAGAATGCTGCAAGCTTCAACACAGCTTTGGAGGAGAAGTTGCCGAGCTATCAGGGGAAAATTTGCAGGTGTGTAGAAGCGTGAGAACAGTCCCTATAGTGTCACTCGGGAGCAAAAAATGTGGCAATAGGGATTTTTGCTTTACGATTTTCATATATTTTTCCAACCAACACTAACTTCCACCCAGCCCTTATCGTTTCTCCCTATGACTGGTTTGAAACAAATCCCCAGAAACAAACGTGAATCAATGAGTGATGTTCTACTGAGGGTGAAACAAGCTGCTATCAGAAATAACCACTCAGCGAATTCTACGAGCTACAGGTAGACGTAGCCCAATGTAACCTGATTAGCGACTACACCTGGAGAGAAAGGAGTTTACCTGTAGCGTTGAAATGCACAATAGCAAAAATGTTTATGTTAAACGTTTCTTCTGAAGTACATACAAATAAATCTGAAATTATTGACATCATCAATTTACCTACCGAGAGGATATTACTTCGATGTATTTGTAAATAATTTTCAGTAATTACTTTAGTTCGTAAGCGTTCATATACAAGCAAATAATAATAACAATAATAACAATAATAATAATAATAATAATAATAATAATAATAATTTTACTTTTACTTTTAACAACCTTGTTCCGACTTCAAGACAAAGCTATCTTGCAATCTGGAAAATGATCTTCCTCTGTCCTTATACCCACTTGGCTGAGGGAAAAATAGAAGTTTGATAGCGTTAAATATCATTATTCTTAATATTATTACTTAATAACAGTGTGGCAGTAGTAGTCAAAAATCGTTTAAATAATATTACTTTTTTCAACCTTATAATATCATCACGCTTATTATTCACTTAATGATTGCGGCAGTATTTTTAACAATTGAATGATTTCAGTCTAATTATATAATCTATAAATTCAATAACAGCCCGCCTTAAGGTAATACGTGTATTTAACAATATATAAAAAGTGTATATTACAGTAATTGTATATGTTTATATTATTGCATCCATGTGTAATAATGTTATGTGAATATCTTACGTAATTTAACAATGTAGGAGCTGTGAGAATAATAGGTTAAAAGTAGCTAACAATGAGGTAACAGTGAGATAACCTTGAGACAATAATGAGTTTGAGAGTTTAATAATGTTACTTGTGATTCTTGGGAGCAATAATGTAATTTTAGTGACAGTTTATAAAAATAGCCAATCAACAACCAGAAAAAGCTTTAGTTAAATGAAGGTATTCTATTGGATTAGGAATAGCCAATCAGAGACTTGAAATACAGAAATTTACAAGTTTAGGCGGTTGAAATCAGTTCAGTTGCCTGCAAACAGTGTTACTATCGGACGCGAGACACATCCTCGAGAGTTTTAATACGTATTTGTGTGAGACGAAAAATAGTTTACTTGTTAAAAAGTGCAAGTAATTCATAAAAGAATCTCATAGCTCTCTATCAGTGAACTGTTATTTAAATCGTGTCAAGCATTAATAAACATTCTTAGTCGCACTACAGCCCTGCCAAGACATCAATGTCTCTAAAAAATAAATACTGATGCAGCCGAGGCAAACATAAATATTAAACATTTAAAGAAACAGTTAAATTACAAAGTTAATATTTTTTTAAACCTAGGGCGAAGGCTACCGGAAAGCGGGTACCATACGTGCGGTTGCAACTACTTCAAGTTCGGATCCCCAACAGTTGAAATATAATAAAACTCCTTCAATACAACATCATCTTGATGCTTATCTAGCAACAACATATACAGCTTATTGACATTGTTAATCAGCTGTCTGGAATTAAGCAAGAGGAGAGATATGAAGCTGAAACTTGGAGAGAGCGGAGCTACACATATTGGTACTGACTTTAATTCTCTTGTAGCTCTGTGAACCACTTTTTCTGTTCCCAAGTATACGTTTGAGATCCCTGTGTGAAAAAAAAAAATAAAAATCAAATTTACTAATATTAATTTTGTATATTATTATCTCTAACATTCTAGGCAGAAACAAAGGTGATACAAAATTCACAGAACTTTTCATGACATATTGGCATAACGCTCTTACTTATGTCTGTTGTTAAAAAGTTGTTCCTTCATCCACGTTGCTTTATTAATGGCATATTTTACCGATGAATAATTCCAAATTAAGTGATGCATTTTAGTTGTATATAACATTCGAATAGAGTATTCAAATACTTAGCTGTGGATAGAAAGATAGAAAGAATATTCGCCTTATACTCTTAGATGGAACCTTAGTTAAATAAAAAATTGATATTTATATCACTAGTCTTTTTTGTCTTTTATATTTGGATTCAGGGGATCTCAAGAGATTGATTTTTAGTAAAATATTGATATCTAATTTCTGGATGGAATAAAGTACTACCTCTACTTTAGATAAGTGATAGAGAAGACCAAAAGAGACCAACATGCTTCTAGATTTTAGTGTGATAATCCTTATGGGCTGTTTTCAATACTATTTTGGAGACGCTGGTTTTACTAGCAAGATCCGTCAACACACGTATGTTTCACTCCTACTAAAGGCTTAAAATCCCTTTTTGTGAGTTATTATAGCTGCCTCCTCTATAAATTGTTTTCTTTATTAACAAAGTCCATTTAATTTCCAGGAAGCATAGAATGGTATAAATATAAACTTAGCATTTAACTACATTATGCTGCTAAGTGTGCTAGAGAAAGAAATTTTATGACCACGCTGGGGAAAGGTTCGCCCCAATATATGACTATGTGCAGATAAAAAGAGCGGACGATAATAATTTAGCATTTAAAGAGAAGTTCGAAACCGTTTCGCCTTTCCCAGTGCACACATTATCCTTTCCTGTGTCTCACTTCCTTTCGGTATACGCTAGCACAAACTTGACACACGTGATTTAAACATTAACACAGCAAGTACATCACTGCGATGTTCTCCACCATTTTCCCCTACAGTTGGCCACGAATGAAAGTAGTTCTTTGCTTTTGTTTCACAATGACCAAAGTTAAAACTTTTTTTCTCTATTACTTGCTGTTTCATTGTTTTTGCTTTCTTTACCACTACTTAAGTAGTAGAGAAGGCAATGCATTTCACCCAAAAATTTAATACTGAGATTTCACGAAAATAAGTGTTTTGAGACACCCTGAATCCAAAAAGGGCAGTTTTGAAATACGGTCTGTATCCGTATGTGTGCGTGTGAGAACAACATGATTCAAAAACGAAAATATGAATAAATATCAAACTTAATATTTAAGGTCAGTATCTTCCAAAAATATAACACTAAGCTTTTCAAGAAAATTCCCCAACCCAAACTACCCTTTATATAGAATAATTTTAATGCTTTTTAATTTTCTAAAACATAGCTCGTAACGATTTTGAATAAAATACTATATGTTAAAAATATTTAAATAACAAATGAAATTTACAGCTTCAATTTGCTGGTAATAGTCTATGAAGTCCTCTTCATTCGGAAGGAATTTTGTATAATCCTGTAAACGTTAAGCGCTAGACGAAAATCTACACAAAAAGATGTAGATCTCTAAAATACAATATTTATTTCAAAAAAAAAATTTCTGGAATCAGCCATTTTCGAGATATCCGTTACCAATGGTTCGAATTGTTCAATACTTAGCCATTCTTTTGAAGTCCTGTCGATTTGAGTATGAAATTTAAATCCATCATAAAGCGTCCAGTTCTAAAACATCTGACCATCGCTATTCCTTTTATATATAACGAAATGTGTAACACAAGTTTATCTCAAAACGTTGATCTCAATTAAAATGAAGTAGATAGGAAAATAAACTTTCGCAAGAGTAATTTGTATACTCACCAATAAGCATACAGGCTAGAGAGTCATGTGATTGTAACACCTTAGATTATTTTTCTGAAAGAAATAGAATTAATTTGGTGTTTCTGCTCAAACTGGCAACCTCTTAGATCGGGCTAAATGCTTCTGTGATATTTTATTATTCTTCTTAATTAGGTTTATTCTACAATAATATTTGTGACAGATGATTTCAGATAGACAAACATTAACTAATTTGATTCACAAATACAAAAATGTTGATAGAATTTAATTTTTAACTAAATTATATATAGCTTTGTTATTAACAAGCATAGGCGTTTTTAAGCACTAAAACTAGGACGGAAGGAAATAAAGTTTAAGTTACTAGACTATAGACAGGGGCACCTCAGTAATAAACCATCCCCATCCCTCGTACAGTCTGGCGTTTTCAGGCAGCAGTCAAGTTGACTTATACATGTTGCCAGTGACACTTAGCCGCTGTTGTTCACGATCTTTATAGGGGTAATAGTTTGAGTGTTGATAATTTAATCCAATTGCCTCGTTATTAAATATTAAGGAATATTATTAAACTGAACTGCTGATTAGTTTATAAAACTTTATTTGTTAACAGAGAATGGAACAACTATTGTCTCTTCTTCAAAGTCCTGTATATTATACTTAAAATTTTTGTAGAGTAGATAACGGACAATAAAGAATATTACCAAACAGAATAAACAAATATATTTTGTTAAAAGTTTAATTCAATAAAATTCTTCCATTTCTATACTCTATTTTCAATCTCGATTAAATAAAACTATGCTGTTTGGCAATCAGGGCATAAATCCGTGGGTCTCTAGGACTTGATGAAAATTATTGGATACTACAACGTAAGAAAATTGCCTTACGCATATTTGAAACATTTATGTATAAATTGGCACCATTTGATCAATATGAACAAAACTTTGAACACTTGCGCTTTCAGTGTGTGAAAACTGTAGGCTATACGACTTTCCAAAATCTCTTACTAGATTTCAGAGCACACATGAAGGTGGAAAGGGAAAGCCACTACGCGGAGTAAGAGAGAGATAACATACAGTGATCCGATATAAAAGGTTAATGCCAACATCTTTGAGCAGTTTGTTGTAAAATCAGCGGAAAGAATGGAAGTTAGCAATCAGTGATGTTTCAGACCTCATCTCATCCGCGTGGCACGCAGCACTGTCGTGCATGGGAGACAAAGTGGTGGAAGTGCATGGAATTCACTCCACCACTTATCAGCAGAGCAGAATACGTCATACGCAACGTGTTAAGAGGATTGTTAGACAGATGTTTTCATCCATATTCAGCGAAAACATGCTCTGACACAGCGTAATTACGAGGTATATTTCTAGTTTGCTATCATGATGTGTGAGAGGTAGGAAGCGAACTATCAAATCCATGGATATTCATGGACAAAGCCACATTTTATGTTAGTGGCCGAGTCAGCCAGCACAACTGCATTATTTGGGAAACCGAGAACCCACACGTCTCAGACGACACATTTCACATACCATACAACATACCGAGTGCGCCGTCGTGTCATGACCACCATTTTGTTTCCTATGCACAATAGCGCTGCCATGCCATGCGGATGAAATCCGTAACATCACTCATTGTTAAGTTGTATCCTTTATTCTTATATTACAGCAGACTGCTCAGAGATGTGTGCATTATTCTCTTATATATAAAGTTTTACTTTTCTGACATCTCAAACGGATTGCAATATACATTGTGTGTTTCATTCATTCTCGCTGCTATGTGCTAGCAGGTCACGTAATTCAAATTAGTGCTACTGCGCAACCTGCACTCGCCCAACTTTGTGTGATCTTCCGATATAATAGAACACATCCGTTCAATGTTGGATAAGACAGATAGTACTTACTATATAAGACATATATGTGAATTGGTAATCGATTGAGTAAGTCGAGTATAAATACACTAGATTTTTCAAGTTTGCTCTATTGCTAGCACTCTCAATCTTAAGGTGGGTTTATTATTAAAAAGTTTAAATTATGCCCTAATTGCTCTTAGCCTTAACAAGTACTCGAGGAGTTCACTGTTTACTATGCAATGTCCAAGTCTGTCACATACCCAAATGTCCGTTGTGCAGTAACGTGGTTACAGAAAATAACAATAAAAATAAAATAAGCAACAAAGAAAAGAATTAATCCATCTGCCAAGCAGGATGGATCAAGCGGTAGCGCCTGAGCCTTGTTTGGTCACCCCGCCTTGTTTTTTTGTTTTCGCGGGGCTGTAGGCAAATACTGGGTAGGATCATATGCTACCATGAATATTCTTGTGCTTTATTTTCTCCCATGTCGTTCTCTTTCATCTCGTAGGGTAGCAGGGTTAGGCGCGTTGGACGTATTGTGCGGCGTATACGGTGGATGTGCTTCAAGGAAAGCACTGCTCTTTCTCTGGCATGTAATCTTCTGCCCAGATCTCTCCGTGAAGATAGAGGCTTTGAAGGGGAAGCCAGGGATATTCAATCTGGAACTACTAGCGACCCCGCTGCGCTGCATCACACCTACTCCTTTCAAACTCTCTCGGCTCATCCGTTTCCCTCCGAGGTTAGGTAGGTGCAATAGGCTACTAGCTGTAGTGCTGAAATTCTCCGTTTCTAACCCCTAATCCATTCGTAGGTATAGACGAGGGAACAGTTGAGAAATGCAAAACTAAGTATGGGTTGCCATTTAAGAAAAGTGTGTTTATGGATGAGCTCTGTGTATCTGAAAACACCATCAAAAATGTCCTTGTGTAACATTTTAGGCTTAAAATGCTATTAGAGAACCGCTGGTGTACTTAGGGAAAAATTTATATATGGCTCCTACACCTTACGCCAATTTAGACTAAATTTGGGACACTTATTCTTTAAAATGAAGTAATACTACGTAGGAATGGCAGAAGAGAAAGTCATCCCCCTACGAATCGGCCTGCACTTTCAATGCTTTTGCTAAATAAAGGATATACGTAAATCTATGTGTATTGAAGTTTCTAGAAAAAAAATTGATTTTGCGAAATGTATGCAGTAGCTAGTTTTATAGTTCATTCAGACATTTTAGAAACTCATTTACGACACTTCAGTTGAGGAAGTCGTTACTTGTAGTACTTTCAATTTTTTTTAGGGTTGGTATAATCAAAATACCTCTCTTCATTGGAGATGGGATAGAAAAGCTGAGCTGGGTGCGATTTTAAGGATACTCAGCAGGAATGGGCTTGTTTTCTCAGTAATAAATGTTACTCTCTTTATTATTTTTGGAGTTGGTAATTTTAAAAACGCTCTAATGGGGGATGGGGTTCAAAAATATTGGGTGGAGGTAATTTGGGGGATTTTCAATACAAAATATGAATTTAACACAAGGTGAGATGACTAAATTCAAAGAATAGAATATCAGGAGTGTTGTAATAGACATAATTAATTTAAGTGTAAATAAACAAGTATGAATAACTACTATAAATTAATTATTTTCTGTTTAAAGTGTTATATTACATCCCCGTTCAGAAAATGTTGTGTAGCAACAGGAATCGAGGAGAAAATGGTCTCTCTCAGCTGCACATGCACGTGCGTTACGGTATGACCTGCAGCCATGTTGGTTCACAAAGAACCATCATATCTTGCTTGTTTTGTTTCTCTATGGAGGAAGCTTCACAAGGTCCGTAGATAACTTCACTGCATCGGAGAGGTATTATATCCATTGTGGTCGTAAAATATATACGTGCACAGGATGCATGAAGAGCCAAAGCGCGAATAATCGCATTAACTTCACAAAGGTTGCACTTCTTGCTCGTGAATTATCTATAGCAGGGCCATTCCATTCTTCAAGAGTTTCTAATTCATTGACTCAAACTAAAAACAAAGGGATGCAGCTCTGAAAGTGCATTTCTAAGGTGTTCAATCAACTTTATTGAAAATTTAACCTTAAATTTGACTTACGTACGAGAGTGATACTGAGAATTTTTAGAATGCCATGTTTATAGAAACAAATTAAATGTTTTGCGGATTGAGTGCCGTATATTTTCTTCGATTTTCTCTGATAGTTTGTTAATTATCATAATTTAAACATTTTATGTTCATGCAAAAGCGAATTTGATAGAGAATATTTCCGGGCTATGATACTTGTACAATTATAAATCGTCATTAATGTCTAAACAATCTAAATATCGGCTTAGAAATGCATCTAAGCAACAATTTATAACTGATACAGCGAATTCGAAAGAGATTTTTTTCTTTTTTTTTTATTAGTAGTGAATTGCGTGAAGGACGCCCAAGAACTGCTGTTATTGAGAAAATATTGCCGCTGTTCGAGCAGTGCTTAATAAGATCGACAGACATCTTATGAATTTATTCGGGCGATATTGGGGATTGGTATGAGTCAAATCCAAAACATTTTACGTCAACAATTAGAGGTAATAAAACTTTGTTCTTGGTGGATTCCACATAAACTGACTCCCGATCAAAAACAACAACGCACTTATTGGTGCAGTAAAAATCTGGAAAAATTCCAATGTGGCACTTCACATTTGGTTTTAGAATATCGTTACTGGTGATTAACCTTGGATTTATTGTTATGATCCTGAAAAGAAGCGTCAATCGGCTCAATGGGCCTTTGGAACGGAACTTAAGCCTACAAAAGTCTGACGAATTCGCAGTGCTGATAAGAAGATGGTTGCTAGTTTTTATTTTAAAATGGCCATAATGCTTCTATAGTATTAGAAGATGACGTAACGTTACTGCCGATTGGTACACAAATGTTTGTTTACCGTAATTATTTTTGAAAAGTTTTTTAAAAATGCCCAAAGGGAAAAATAATATTACATCATGACAACGCATAGTCGCATGCAGCAAAACCAATAATGAGTATCTGGATACCCTAAAGGTCAGCACCCTGGACCCTCCACAATACAGTCCTGACCTAGCACTTGTTGATTTCTTTTTGTTTCCAAAAATTAATGGTAAAGTGCGTGAAATCACTTTTTCGTCATTAGATGAAGCAGTGAAACCTTATACAAACATGATTTCTGAAGTTCCTCGGGAAGAGTGGCATCATTGCTTTAAGGGCTGGTTTCATCGAATGCAAAAATGTATTGACGTTAAAGGGGAATATGTTGTAAAACAATAAAACAATTTAAATTGTTTTTAACTAATACTTGTTTGATTTTGTAAAAATTCTAAGTGTCCCCCTCGAAAACACTGAGGTGTATATAATTAATTCCCTATGCTAAGTTTTATTAATAATGAAGTTTTAAAAATAATTTTTGTTTCAAATTCAATTCAAAACTTTATTCCCGCCACCTTTCACTGCCAAGCTAGTGTATTTACCTTTCATTTTGTCTTAAAAAGGCTTTATTGCTTGATATACAGATAGCGTTTGCATTGCATCTGCTTTTTTAATATGTATGTCAACTATTTATTGTAATCGTTCTGTATTTGTTTTGGGTTCCTATTACTATAAATCCCCATATATTGTAAGAACTAAAAGAAAACATCGGGCAAGAAATTCCTCAATTTTGAACATTGAACTCTCCAGTATGAATTAAAATTTCCTGAGAAGATGCCAAAAATGTGTAGATAGAAGACAATAGTTTCTATGATAAGGTATTGCTATTATCATTGTAATTGTAACTATGAAAACAATATGGGATTAGGGGATATTACAGGGTGATTTATTAAGTACTGACACATTTATTTCTTTAATTGTTTCAAAACGAGTTATGCTAATGACAACTTATTATACCTGAAATATAGAGGAATTTTGGGAGATTATTTACCTCTATTTACCCCTCCATCCTGCATAAGGCACAACTCAACACGCCATTCCATGTTACTGGCCACTCGTTGGAGGGCTCTGTTGTCAATAGCTTGAATCTCCTATGCAATGTTGTGCTTCAGATCGTCCAATGTCTGGGGACGTGTAGCATAAATCCTGTATTTTAAGTAACCCCATAGAAAGAAGTCCGGCGATGTCAAATCCGGAGATCTCGGTGGCCGCAGGTTCTTGGAAATTATCTGGTCGTCAAAGAAACATGCAATTAATGCCATGGATTCATTTGATGTATGGCATGTAACGCCGTCCTGCTGGAAATATCCTTGACTCAGCTCTACATTGCATAGTTGCTCACTAAACTCCATGAAAATCCGTCGGTACTCTGCAGTGTTCACATTGTTCAAAAAAGTTGGTCCCACTATTCTCTGTGTGGATATTGAGCACCAAACTCCAATTTTAACCGGGTGCATAGGTACTTCATGAATAACATGTAGATTTTCGCTGGCCCAATAGCGTGAGTTATTTGAGTTCATATAGCCGGATAAATGGCACCATGCTTAATCTGTGAACCATGTGATGGGCAATATGGTAGGATTTTGCACAATAATTCAGTGTCTATCCTTATCTGGTTCCTGTAATTGATGGACAACTGTAATCCTATATGACTTTAGACCTGCACTTTTCACAGCTCTCTGACACATTAATAAGTCGTACCCTGTCTCCTGCGACAAACGTCTTAATGATTTTTTTGGGTGATTGATCCCGCCGTGCTCTTATGTCAACAACAACCGCAGAAAGCCTAGATGAACGAGTTTTACCTTTTTCACTCACAAGAGATCCAGTTGTTTCTAATTTGTTTACCAGTCCCAGTATTCTGTTTCTTTGGGGAGGATTCCGAACACCAAATTCTCTCTGGTATACCCTTTGATTAGCTGTAATTTCATTCGTAATCCAGTATTGCTTTACAAGGAAGAGTCGTTCATTTAATGTGTACTCCATTTTGACGTTGACTAGAACAAACTGCGCATCTAGAAACTCCAGAACATTTTGCTTAATTTTGTGCTAAAATTGGGGCATTAAGTGAATTTTGAATAGAATAATTAAAGAAAGAAATGTGTCAGTTCTTTATAAATCACCTGCAGAGGGAGTCCAAGCTGCGGGGCTGGAGCAGCCGTGGAACGGCCACAGTATGAAAGAAAAACACTATAGTGTATAGCGGATATAGAATATATGAGTGTTTCACATCAAATTTATTTTTGCATTTACATTAATAAACTCTTACTAATTATTTATTTATATCTACACACAATTAATGAAGAATTATTAACATTTAAAGGCATTATTTTTCGTAAAATAAAGCGCAAATGCTGTTTCGCCATGCATTAGTTTTCCGTAAATATTTAATTCTTTGACATCAATAAATAATAACAAGATTGCTAATGCAATAATTCGAATATTGCTGGAAGTTTTAATGTGCAGTTTATGAAACATTAAAGTAATATATTGGCTTATAAATTCCATACAGATGTAATTGCATTAAGTGGATGTTTTTTATTACTAATGCTGCATTAAGAGCGCTGAATTAATAAACCGAATAATAGAAGAAGTGTTCACATCCTATATTGCGGTGTGTTTTAATCTCCTTAAGAGCAACACACGGCGTTTTCATCAGCGAGGCTTTACTGCATACTATTTCCTGTGCGCTTGGGGTAATTTTAGGACTCCGATTGTATGGTAGAGAGAGAGAAACACCCTCCCAGGTCGCATTATTACAGGGACACTAAACCGGCTCGTTCTCTACCCAAGATTAATGTAGTTCCCTCTGGTTTCAATGTACACGTACATACAAACGCCTTTTGTTTTCGCTGTTCGTTCTCATTTGTAACTTTATGCATGTACGTGGATGCGTGGGTTTGCATATATCAGCCAGACATTCATTTCCTGGTGCATAGACAACAGGAAAGAAAAGAAACTTTCGCGATAACGCGGTTAAAAGTGGTCTGCAATGTTTTAAGATGATACATTACGCTAACTACCAAGTCTTGAAAAACGTTTTGAATCTTTTTGTGACCATTGTCTAACGAATTACGTTCTCTAAACATTAAGGAAGTCCTCTCATATCCAAACCTCATTTTTCTTGGTGAACTAAGCTTTTCTTTCTGCTAAAAGAAAATAAATGGTTGCAGCTAATGGATGTTTTTGCAGTTACGCAGTTCTCCATCAAAAACATGGAGTTAAGAATGTGAGATAAATAATTTGAGTTGTCCTCAGCTATCTTTCAAAACAGAGTAAATACATGTTTTGAGATCCCCTGAACACAAAAAACATTTTTGTACGTTTCTCTCTCTCTTTCTCTGTGTGTGTGTGTGTGTGCGCGCGCGCGTGTGTGTGAACAGCATCACTCAAAAATGAAAGTTGAATAAATAGCAAACTTGGCATTTAAGTTCAATGTCTTCAAAGATGCGACACAAAGATTTTCAAGAAAATCCCTCTACCCGTAACTATCTTTATATGGAACATTTTTCGAATGTTTTTATTTTCAAAAAAAAATGCCTAACGATTTTTGTTCCAATACCGTATATTAAAGATATTTACATGTCAAATAACCTGTATATCTTGAACTTACTGGGAATAGCCTTCAATCGGAAGGAAATTTGTCTACACTTGTATAACTGATAAACGTTAAGCAATAGAGGAAAACGTACTACACAACAAATGTAGATCACTCTAAAACAAAATTTATTTCAAATAACTTCATGTGGCATCGGAGATTTCCAAGATATCCGTTATTACTGGTTGGAATTGTTCTTTACTTAGCCATTCTTTATAAAGTTGTTTCTCGCGATGTCATGGAAAGAGTATGCAATTTGAAGCATAATAAGTGTCCAGTTCTGAAACATTTGACTACCGCTATTCCCTTTGTATATAAAGTGTCTAATACAGACACTTTCATTCGGAAAGGTTTATCTGGATTAAAATAAATTAGATAGGAAAATAAACATTCGTAAGAATAAATTGTATACCCCTAATAAGAATACAGTATATAGAAAGTCATATGAATGTAACACATCAGATTTATTTTTTAATAGTCGCCCGTAGTTAGTACTGCATACGGTACACAGGCGGTGGACACAAATAATGCAAGAAATAAAATGAAATTTAGAAAGGACATTTGGAAAGGAAACATTCCAGACCTAAGTTTAGGGCACCTCATCGACATTTGCCATTTATGAGGATTGAGGAAAACCTAAAAAAGCCTCAGTTTGAGAGGACGACCCCGACTCTCCCCCTGCATCTGCCCCTTATCTCCTTCCCTTGCTAAATCTATTGAAACTAACAAGTTCAACATTTTTGGCGTTCGGCAGGTAAATTTCCGTAAAGCACATATCAAATCCGTGAAGAAAGAAAAGAAAATGTCACTACCTAACCTTATTCGGAAATCTTCAGTTAGCATCTCAGAGGAGAGATTCATGGATGCATATCTTGGCAAGCAGTATGGGTACGGAGGAATGGAGGGAAAATATTTACCGCGATCGTTTACCACCTCAAATGGAGGGTTAAGGGCATGTTAAATGCTACTGGCAGGCAGGGAAGATGTGGAGGGGATAGGTTAATTTCCGTTTATCGTGAGACAGCTGGAATCTGAGAAGAGTGATATTAGAGAAATGGGGTGTAAATAGAGCTTAACGTACTGATTGGGTGTTGGTGATTTATTTTTATACTATTTTACGTCATTTTCCCCACTTATTAGTAGTGCTTTGTGTTTATCTTTATTAACTATTCTGTGGGTAGCATAACAATGTACCGTAATACTATTTACCCACCGTTGTTTTGTGAGTATTGTTGTTTAATATGCTGTATTTGAAGATGTTTAGCTTTGTTTCATGCAATGTTTTTTTTAGCAGCTTTATTTTATAGTATTTTTTTCGTTATTTTTCTTCCTTTTTAATTCTGTGTATTATAAAAGCACGTACGGTCTGTTGGACCCGAGCATTTCGTATGGTGTACACATATGTACACTTTTATTTAAATAGATACACCCATTCTTTCATTTATTAATTCAACCAAGCGTATAATTTTTGTAATAAAACCTTCACCAAAATATCTAACTTCAATCATTCTCTCTCTTTCGCTCGCCCTGAAGCTAGTATAAAAGTAGAACGTTTAGACAGTAAAAACGTGAATAGATCTGGAGTTATGCCCTCTATTAACGACATCAGGCCCAGGATGTCAAGAAACAAAAATACCGTCATTCACTTTAACAGAGGGCAGACTTTTCTGTTCCGACTTCAATTTCTACGCTTAACAAAGGAGAAGGGAAAGAGTTGTATAAAAAGTGGAGGGGGAGGAGGTTTGCTGCTCTTGAACTCTTTAAGGTCCTGCTCCAATTTACGACCCCTCGCGGGACGGACAAATCACGGATGGTTTCGAGTAAAGAATCTTTCTTTCTGAACCCCATTGTCTTCTCTCCTTTTCTCTTTTCACGTAGCATCGTAGATAGAGCTGCTCTATATACCTACATTACGTGACTTTTTCGTAGCGAGGGGAAGGTTGATAAAACTGAAAGCAGAGGATATTGGGAGACTTGATAGAGTAATGCGCATGTCCTTCTCAAGAACCTACCTTGGGAAAACGTTTGTAATTCACGAGTTAAGCGTAGATTTTCCAAAAGCGAGTAAGACAATGGAAATAAAGTGTCATTATCTGAAAGGCCTATATACAGGTTTCTTATTGACAAGCATCATTGTTCATCATGTGCAGAGTACACCAACAATGCGTAACATACACAGAAGATAATCTTGATTTCCCAGAATAACAAAGACAAAAAACTACTGCCGCTGAAGCATTCCATCACATGGGGAACCTTAACAACTCGGCCTGCTATAATGACCAGTTAAAGACAACCACTTTTAATAAAGATTCAGAGAAGTTAGTTATACAAAATATTCTTACAACAACTTATTACTTTTTCTACTACGTAATGCAAGTATTGTATTTCACCCAAAAATTCGATATTGAGATTTCACCGGAAATGCACGTTTTGAGGTACCTTGAATAAAAAAAACATTCTAGAAAAAGTTCCACGCGCGCGCGCGCGTGTGTGTGTGTGTGGGGGGGGGGGTAAACACCAAACTTGATATTTAGGTTCAGCACCTTTCAGAAACGCGACTCGAGGATTTTCAAGAATATCCCCCGCCCCGACCCAGATTTTTCGACTTATTTTTTATTTTCTAAAAAATGGCTCTAACCATTTTGATTAAAATACCGTATATTAAATACATTTACATTACAAAAAGTATATATCTTGAATTTTCTGGGAATAGCCAGTAAAGTCCACTTCATTTGGAAGAAATTTTGTATAATATTGTTTAACTGGTAAACCTTAAGCGATAGACGAAAACGTACTACTCAAAAAATCTAGATCTCTTTAAAGCACACAATTTATTTAAAATGTGTGTCTTTGGTGGCATAAGTTGCTTACTTATTAAAGGTTTGAATTGTCCATTTCTTGGTCATTCTCTTAAAGTCCTGTCAACATTCACTTGTTTCTCGCGATTGCATGGAAACACTATGGAATTTTAAGGCCAGCATATAGCGTCCAGTTCTTAAACATTTGACTATTCCTCTTCTCTTTGTATCTACAATGAAATGTGTAATGTATGTATTTGTAAAAAGGCTTATTTGGATTAAAATGGGGTAGACAGAAACATACAAATGGTTTGTATACGACTACTAAGCGATAGAAGGTAGAGAAAGTCGACTGAATGTAACATCAGATTTTGTTTCTATCTAGTTCACGTTATACGAGATAAACTTTTCCAGATATAGCTTCATTAAACATTTCGTTACGGGTACAAGGGGAACAGAGGAAACCAAATCATTGGTCGGATGTTTAAGTGCGAGTAGCTATATGCTGGTCTTAAAAATCTCTAGTCTTTCTATGACATAAATAGCGACAGCATTGTAAAAAATGAAAAAGTATTAAGAATGTTAAACCAATAGTAATGTATATCTGAGAAGCGGCTGATACCACAACAAGTTATTTAAAATATATTGTGTGTTTTAAAGGGATCTAAAATTTTTGTAGAACGCTTCTATTTTTTCTATTTCTTCTAGTTTTGAAAAATTAAACAAAATTCTTTCCAAGTGATGAAAATTTCACAGGCTATTTCAAAAAATTACAAAATATATATTTTATTTCTCATGTAACTCTGTTTAATGCGTCGTATTTTAATCAAAATCTTTGGAGACTTTTTATAAAATAAAAGTTTTCGAAAGGGGTAGGGTTTTTCTTGAAATGCTTCGTGTCGCATCTTTGGAACATACTGCACATACCAAATTCGGTGTTTATCCGACATTCCATTTTTTTAGTTATACTGTTCATACACACTACACACACGAACTTTTTATAAAAAGATAAAAAGAATGCAATGTACTGAATTACAAATAAGTGCCACGCGAGATGCATTTATTCTTCTGACGTCGCGTATCTTGAGTCATATGACGTTTCTGGCCGCAAGGCTAGCCTGGTCAAGGGCACTAAGAGCAGTGTAGGCTTTTAGTGTACGTTTGTTTAGCATGAGAGCGTGCCTTTCGAGAGAAGTGTGTGTGTGCGGGTGAATGGAGAGCCCGGAACTCTCCTAGCAGCGTGAAATGTGTGAAACGTGTTTGTTCTTTATTTCTAACTTCACAGTCATGTAAGTATTTTGTTATTTCTACGCTGTTGCTCTGTTATGGCAGGTAGTATAATTTAATAGCTGTGTGAAAATGTATCTACTTGTATGCGGTTCCTTAGCTAAATTGCATGTATGCTGCATTAGGAACATAGGAATTTTAATTTGTATTCCTTCCATTTCATATACTTGGATATGTTAGAAGCCGGTGTAGACTTTACATGGTGAATTCTCAGAGATTCTCGTCTTACATAATTGTGAACGTCTTTGCAAAACGACTAATATCTAATGTAGACTGTAAACGTTCCTTATGTGGTCATTTGTAAATTGTTTGAAGCAGTCACAGCTTTATAATAGTAAATTCTCAGAGTGGGCAATGTTGCGTTGCAGTTGTAATATATTTGAAGCTTTATGAATTATCAGGGTTGCTCATGCTACATAATTGTGAACTGCGTCTTTGCAAAGTAAAACAGAGAGTTTAATGCCAACCGTAAATCCCCCGTACCTGGTGCAATTGTAAATTTCTTGAAGCAGAAGGAGCTTTTATATAGGGAATTATGAGGATTGCCAATGTTATATTACAATTGTAGCTTATTTTAAGCAGGCGGAGCTTCGATGTAGTGAATTCTCCTATTGTCAATGATACGTTACAGTTGTAAAAGCTTTGAAGAAAACATGGCTTTTATACAGTGAATTTTCACATTCCCAATGTGAAAATTGTGAATGTTTCCAAACAAAGATGGCTTTGATATAGAGAACTCTCAGAGTTACCCATGTTACATTACAATTGAAAATTACTTGAAGTACACAGGACAGGATGTAGTGAATTCTCGGGGGGTTACCCATGTTGCATTACAACTGTAAATGCTTTGAAGCAAACATAGCTTTAATATAGTGAATTTTCATATTTCCAATGGATATATTACAATTGTAAATGTTTTGAAGAAAACATAGCTTTGATATAGTGAATTCTCATATTGCCATTGATATATTACAATTGTAAATGTTTTGAAGCAAACATAGCTTTGATATAGTGAATTCTCATATTGCCATTGGCATATTATAATTGTAAATGTTTTGAAGCAAACATAGCTTTGATATAGTGAATTCTCATATTGCCATTGATATATTACAATTGTAAATGTTTTGAAGCAAACATAGCTTTGATATAGTAAATTCTCATATTGCCATTCGCATATTACAATTGTAAATGTTTTGAAGCAAACATAGCTTTGATATAGTGAATTCTCATATTGCCATTGATATATTACAATTGTAAATGTTTTGAAGCAAACATATTTTTAATATAGTGAATTTTCATATTGCCATTGGCATATTACAATTGTAAACGTTTTGAAGCAAACATAGCTTTAATATAGTGAATTCTCATATTGCCATTGATATATTACAATTGTAAATGTTTTGAAGCAAACATAGCGTTGATGTAGTGAATTCTTAGAGTTGCCTTGTTACATTATAATTGTAATGTCATTTGTAGTAGACGAGATATTTAATACAGTAATTTCTTGTGGTTGCCTATATTACATTATAGTTGTAAATTATTTGAAGTAAACGTAGTTTTGGTATATTTAATCCCTGGGGTTGCACAATTGTAAATTATTTAAAGTAAACAGAACTTTGGTATATTTAATTCTTGGGGCTGCCCATGCTACGTTGGAGTTCTAATCTAAGTATTTGAAAAAGGTGGAGATTTGATATAGTGGATTCTCAGAGTAACCTATGTTAAATTCCAATTGTAAATTATTTAAGATAGAGAATTCTCAGTGTTGTCCATGTCACATTGCAATTGGACCTGCTCCGGGTCAAATTGAGCGTAAGGAACGTGTAAACGCCATATATATGCGCTGTAGCTCTCTTCCATACAATAATTCTTTAGTCATCGGCTTAACTGGGCGCACGTTTTCAGGTTTCCTCGCTGTGAATTTTTCTAATAATTTCGAAACTATAAGTCGTGTCGAGATGAGTGAAATGTCGATCATCTTGACCAACGATGCAATTTTCAACTTCTTTCCTCACAACCGGCAAAATTTTGGCCGGTAGTACTTCCTCCATCTTGCTAAGCTTGCTTCATCTTGTTTTCAGGAATGTGGAGCTGCCAACATATGACTAACAAAATCAGCTACGACTATAACAAACAGCGCCATCCTTTCGCGAATGACGAATACTAGGTGTTTAATTCACGGGAAGTTAGGTTACGTTTAGTTTGTTTATATGTATAGGGTCTTTCAACAAGAGTGTCCTATCTTTGAACTTTAATAAAACATTTCTATAAATTATAGAGGTTATTTTGTTTTTTTATTTTGGAACATAATTAATGTCATTATGTGTGGAAGAGAACATCAGTTAAGTGACCGCCGCGACTTCGTTGGGTTGCGCGTGTACGGTTGACCCAATTTTCAATGACAGAAGAACATAAATTAGGTCCAACTTCACGAATAATACGCATGATGTTATTCATAAGATCATTTACTGTTCTTGGCTTGTTGACATAAACTCGAGATTTAACATAACCTCACAAGATGTAATCCAACCGCGTTAAATCGCATGACCTCAGGGGCCAGTTAACATCACCACCACGGGAAATTATGAAACCTCTGAACTTCTCCTTCAAAAGATCGATTGTTTCGAGAGCAGTATGACATGTGGCACCATCTTGCTGGACCAGATGTTTCTCAGATCCATACCATCCAATAGAGGCCAAAAATAGTCCCTTATAAGAGCCCAGTATCTGTCTCCATTGACAGTTAGAGCTTCTCCATCTTCATCTCGGAAAAAATATGGACCAATGATTCCACCATACCAAAATCCACACCACATCGTAACCTTTTGGGGATGAAGTGGTCGTTCTTGAATCTGAATTGGATTGTAATTGCTCCAATAGCAGCAATTTTGTTCGTTAACACAACCATCCATCCAAAAGTGGGGTTCGTCGCTGAATATAATTTTTCGACAAAAGTTGCTCCATAGCATAGTCAGCGAATACACGGCGCAATCTATGGTCGTTGGGCTTTAGTTCTTGAGTTAACACCATTTTGCAAGCGTGAAACTTCAAGTCCAGATGCAGAATTCGCCAAGTTGTGGTCGGCGAGCAGTAGATTTGTTTCCGTTCTCGCGTACACACTCACGAACGGCGCCTATGTTTTTGTTGGAGCGCTTACGTCGATTACGTAAAGACGTACTTTGATCGCTGACAGAACCACTTCCTTCAAATTTATCGATCAAACGCCGAATCATTCTCTCGCAGGGACGATTATGCACACCGTAAACTTCACGCAATACACGGAAGGTTTGGTGAACAGATGATCCATTTTGATAATAAATGTTCACAATTTCTACGCGTTGCTGAATGCTGTAACGTTTCATGGCTATTTGTCATTAAAAACTGTAGCCACTGAAAAAATGACTGTTGTACCTCAATAACAACGGCAACTATCACATTTTAAAGATATGACACTCTTGTTGTATACTTAAGTTAATTAACAATCTGTGATTCACGGGAGGTTATGTTAATTTTAGGTTTTTACTTTCTCTACCACGTACACAGTAGATAGAGAAGGTATTGTATTCCACCCAAAACTTCCATAGGGAAATTTCACCAGAAATGTTTTGAGGTCCCTCGAATCCAGAAAAAAACATTTTTAGGTAAAAGTCCATGTGTGTGCGTGTGCGTCTGGGAACAGCATAATTCTAAAACGAAAAGTCGGATAAATACCAAACTTAGTATTTGAGCCCAGTATCTTCAAGGATGCGACACGAAGACTTTCTAGAAAATCTCCCCACTCAAACTACGCTTTACACGGAAGATTTTTCCAAAATTTTGATTTTCTAAAAAATTGCTCTAACGATTTTGATTAAAACATCTTATATGAAAGATATTTATATTACAAATAAAATGTATACCTTGAATTTTCTAGGAATAGCCCAGAAAGTTCTCTTCATTCGGAAGGAATTTTGTTTAATGCTGTACAACTGGTAAATGTTAATAATTGACGAAAACATACCACCTGAAAATGTAGGTCTGTTTAAAACACACAAGTTACTTAAAATAAGTTTTTTTGGGCATAACCCGTTTCTGAGACGTCCATTATTATAGGTTCAAATTGTTCAATATTTGCCATTCTTTTTAAGTCCCATCGATTTAGTTGATTCTCGCAAGTGCATGGAAACACATGGAACTTTAAGGGCAACTTATAGCGTCCAGTTCTTAAACATTTCACTATCGCTGTTCTCATTCTGTAAAGAAATGTGTAATGTAGGTATTTCTCCAAAGATTTATTTGGATTAAAATGTGGTGGATAGAAAAATAAGCTGGAGTAATAACAGTTTGTATACCCACTAATAAATGATAGAGGGTGTAGAAAGTCGTGTGACTGTGTCACATTAGATTTTTTTACGTAAACTTGGTTTAATTAGCAACCAGTGGTTACACCAAAGCACGCTCGCTTCGCTCGCGTGCAATCCTTAGCGGTGTTTATGATTCATTATTTATATGAGCTTAGA
Source organism: Deroplatys truncata (assembly GCA_030765065.1). Lineage (NCBI taxonomy): Eukaryota > Metazoa > Arthropoda > Insecta > Mantodea > Mantidae > Deroplatys > Deroplatys truncata. Next base: position 68,636,940 of record CM060986.1, read on the forward strand.
TTTCTCATTCACGGGCTGCGGTTAGGTTAGGATTAATTTTTATACAAACTTAAGTAGATTAGCGTACTGTAAATATTCGCTTATGGAATGTGTTTTGGAGGAGGAGAAAGAAGAATTAGAAATCGCTATTTTCGCGGATTTCGGTAATACTACTGGTTGGCAATTTCTCCCTCGCATGCGCACTACTAACAAAATGAAGCAGTTTGTTGACTTATTTCTTAAAAAGGGAGGATGGGTGAGTCACAGACCTCCAAACTATTCACATCTCATTTTAAATTGTGTAATACAGACATCGTTCCTTAAATCATCATTTTGTGGCATTCCAATGCCGGTTAATTTTGGAACCCTTACCGCAATTTGATGTTTTTTCTTCTAACGTTTTTACTTCCTTTGGCACTGACCTAGGTAACTGGGTAGAAGTAGTAGCGAATTCTACCCAAAAAACAAAACAATTTTTTTTTTACTTTCCCTGCCAACTAAACATAAAGTAAAACACTATCTAAAATGCTATACCGAGGTTTCACCACTAATAATATATTTTGATGTCAAATGAACCCCCCAAAAAGGCATTTTGGAGGGATCGTTTGCTTTTAAACTTTCACCTCAGCTGCTTTACCAATGTTAGACTGAAGTGTGAGCTTTTGTATTTTTATTAAAATGCCTTTTTAATAAAAATACCAAATCTCACACTTCAGTCTAATATTGGTAAAGCAGCTGAGATGAAAGTTTTAAAGAAAACACTCCCTCCAAAATACTCTTTATTTATAACAATTTTCGTTATGTTTTATCTTCTCAGAAATTTCTCTAATGATTTTGATCAAAATATAATACATTTAAGATATCAATGCGATATATTAAATGTATATCTTGTCTTTTCTGTGAATAGCCTGTGAATTTATTTTCATTCTGATACAATTTTGTAAAACACTGTATCACTGAAAAATCATAGAAGGGAGATAAAACTTGCGACTGGCAAAAATATAGAACACATTAAATACACATTTTAGTCAAATGTTTTCGTATTGGAATGTTTTCAACCTTTGCGAAAAGTCTATGTTGCATGCTTACACTTTCCCACCTACGTCAGCTGACTGCATACTTGAAAATTTGGGGTTCTTTCTTTCTTTTTTCAGTTATTTATTTATTTCCATTGCAAGAGCTTGCTAGTATAGGTAAATATTTGAATGAGTTTCAGCATGGTGTAAGTAAGCACTTGTTGCTTACATTTAAATAATATTTATATGAATATTACTATTACGTAACAGATATACGGGAATGTGAATGCTGACATATTTTTACTTTCTCTACTACGTATAGTAAGTAGGGGAAGTATTGTATTCCACCCAAAAATTCGATACTGAGATTTCACCATAAATATATGTTTTGAGACCCCCTGAATCCAAAAAAAGCATTTTTGGAAACATGTCCGTGTGTGTGCTGTGTGTGTGTGTCTGTGTGTGTGTGTGTGTGTGTGTGTGAGAGAGAGAGAGAGAGAGAGAGAGAGAGAGAACAGAAATGAACAGTCGGGTAAACACCAAAACTTGATATTTAGGTTTAGTATCTTCCAGAGATGCGACACGAAGGGTTTCAAGAAAATCCCCCCACCCCAGATTACCCTTTATATGGAACATTTTTAGAAATTTTGATTAAAATATCACATGTTTAAGATATTTTCATGACAAATAAAATGTATATCTTGAATTTTCTGGGAATGTCTCCAAAAGTATTCTTCATTGTGAACGACTTTTGCATAACTGGTAAACCATAACAGATAGACAAAATTTTACTACACAAAAATTTAGATCTCATTAAAATACACAATTTATGTCATATACATTTTTTTTGTTGAGTGAACCATTTTCGAAATATTGCTTGTTATTCCCTTAAATTTTTCAATACATATTTTCTCAAATGGGAATTCCTTATTTTTGTCTTGGATATGCAAAGAGCATTAATTTGTGGCAAAGAGAATGCTGCTGCACCTAGCAACCCGGTATTGATATGTCTGTGCTTAAAGGCTACTGTATTTCTATATTGCCCTTGCAAATACAAAACAAGGAGAACATAGTACCCTTAAGCGATAGTCAAATATTTTTAGAACTGGTCACTATGTGTAAAATGTAATTCTCTTGGTATGTCAAAAGATCGTTTCTGCAAATGTTTATCTCGATTAATATGAAATAGATGGAAAATAATTTTTTGTAAAAATAGTTTGTACAAGAGTAGAGAAAGTCATGTGAGTGTAACACATCAGATTTTTCAATATATCCACGGTTCATATTCAACTTCACTTGCGTTCAAGATCAGGCGTGATAAATACAACTATTTATCTGAAATCTTTGAGAAATATACACAACCTGTGCCCCGTAATCGTTTCTCTAATATTACAAAATCATAATAAAAAGCATTACTTATAAACTTTCCATTTTAAATACTTCTAAATTCCCTCTTTTGCAAATAACTATGCGCACTACGCGTTAGTGCTCTTGTTATGGTGTTATCTATAGTGTATTTCCTTTAGGTTGAAACATGGAAATTAGAAACAAATAGCGCTTTATTCCACACAGCAGTTGGTAATCCTTAACTGCCTAATCTCAAAACCTTCCACATTGAAACTTAATAGCTAAAGTCTGGGTTATATTGAAACATGAAATTTATAATAGAACAAAATACACCTGCTTGTAACAATACGAAAGCCAGTGACGGAAGGATGACCGAAGATATGAGTATGTGTTCCATATTTCCAAAAGTGCAATTGGCCATAACATTATTACAAGTACAGTATTGAAAGACTATAATAATAAATGAGATAATTTTGGAATATGTATCCCACTTCTAGACTTTGATATTAGTTTTAAATATGAAAAAGACATTGAGAAGAAGGTTAATAGGTTTCAAGCTGTGGAACAATTGGAAGAACTTTAGGAATAAAAACGAGAAGTAAAACGGAAATGAAATTCTATAAAGTTATGGCTCTGCCTAATCTTCTATTTGGTTCCGAATTATGGATAATAACAAAAAAAGAAAGACCATACATACAGGCAGCAGAGATGAAGTTTTTGAGATATTAAGGGGATGTACTAAAATGGATAAATCAGGGAACGAAACAGTAAGATCAGATTTAAAAATATGTTCAGTTAATGACGAGATGAACAAAATAGATTGAAATGGAAGGATCATGATGATAGAATGACAGAATAGATAACAAAAAAAGAATTATCGGCTGATTGGGAAGAAATCTGTGTACATCTCGTAAAGGCAAATGCATGATAGAGCCCGGAAGAGGTGATTATAACACCTAATCCTTGAAAGGAGGAGAGAAGAACTGATACTGAGAGATTAGGCAGTGAAGTATGACTAAGTGTTTCTCAGCACTCAGACCATCATTAGAGCAACCCCCTCCCTCCTAGACCGGCCAGGTAGCGTCAAAATGGTCATGTTTCAACTTAAACCTCGCGTACTGTAAGCAAGCATGACGAGCAACTAGAGTAGGTCAACAATGCTTCTCCTGGTGCCACGCTTCCCACTTTGCAACCCCAAGAACACATCTTTAGGACCTGAATCACGGAGAGAAATGGGAAGAGATTGCAGAACTTGGCGGAGGAAAGGAGCAAAAGAATGGAGGAGAAGCCAAAGAATAAATTTCTTCGTTCTCTGGAGCCCAAACCTCGATGCTGTGGCAGTCGGGGAGCGAAAGAAATGGCATCCTAAATGGAAGATACGCCTCCCTTGGGATACGCAACTTTGTAGCACGTGCCTGTCTCATGTTTGCACATCAGTTTCAGCATAAGTGTGCCGTTTCATTTCACAGAACACGAGTTTTGTGATATTGTTTCTTAAATAAAAAAGGGAATGAGGGTTTTCGTAAACGCGACATGACAAGAATAGGCAGCAAACATAAAATGTGTTTTTTTAGAAACGTTTTTTCCTGTAGTCATTTCATTATAATAATACAATTTTCCTAAGAAAAAATGTAATACACAAAAATATTGTAAAGCTGTTTTGTTTTTATTTAACTTTCCAGCTGTCCACCTCGAAAACAAAGCTTTAGTAAGGAGAGTGTTTACTGTAAATGTCTCTGTTTTCGAGTTATAATCGACTCGGTATGCTTTAGCGTCATTGTGTTACTCAATGTTTTACATTTCCTACCCTTTGTCAAATGAAGAATAGGTGTTGCATTCGACCCTAATTTCGATGTCGGAATTTCAGAGAAAATGTGCATTTTTGGGAACCCTGAATAAGAAATACAGATACAAAGTGGACCCAGCAGGATGGTTCAGGTGGTAACGTCTGTAGCCTGCTTTCGAGAGGTCCCGGGTTCAAATCCCTGGAGCCAACCAACCTGGCCGAAGGTTTTTCGTGGTTTTTCTCGGTCACTAGGCAAATTCTCCTATCACCACATTTCATTTCCTTTTCTACTTCACCGCCATACCAGGCTTTGGGGTGATCACCCATCTTGAATATGCTATGATCCAGAGTTCATTGCTCCTGGATAGGCTGCTGACACAAGGCAGGTTTCCTTGAGCATGTAAATCCTACAAAGAGGAGGGTAATCCGTTAAAGAAGAAACATCATGTCGAAACATCTTGAAATCCTAAGAAGGTAATATCCAGAAAATTAGCTGCCAGTTTCAACTGCGAGATCTAGAACTGAACCCGGAATGCTGTTCAGGCTTCAACGTTCAATTAACAATTAAAAGTTGAGCAGCTGCCTAGAATATCTATTTGTGAAATTTATAAGATCCACAATATCAGTTCGACTCATTCGAAATATTAATATATCAATCAGAATGAATAGAATATGTACACCAAATTTGTTGCAAATTTTTAAATTAGTTTCTAACAGTTATTTTATTGATTCGAAAAATTGTTCCAAACGATGCAACTATTTTTGAAAAAATAACATTTTATAATTAAACCCTTTAATATCATCTATACTAATAAACTGCATAGATGATTTTTAATTATTCAAATAGTTCGGGAGAAAGTAAATGTTAAATATCAGACTTTAAAGTTGCTAATTTACAAATCTACACAATATATAAGCATTATTGTTTAATGACATCGCAACTAAGCATGCGAACTAAGCTTTCTCGTTATTTTCTGAAATGTTAAGGAAATATACAAAATTTTATTTATTCATTCATTCATTTAGACTGAAAAGTACATCGTGTGGAACAATTTGAAAATGAGAATGCGCCGACAAATGAGAACCCAAGAAAAGAAAGTTTAAAAAAAATGCTAAACTAACACTGCTTCTGACTTAATTTCAATAAGCATTTACTGCATATACAGGGCCTCCCGTTTTTTCTGCTCCTCTGCAGCTAATTTAGTATTTTAAGATTCCTGAACCCCTGTTGTTTGTTCAGTTTAATATAGACAAAACATCGTTTTAGTACAGTTTTGTAGGAAGTTATACTTGCAGGTAGATACTTAAGTCGCTAGATGTCATACTTTAAAATGTCGTCCATCTATTACTCCTGCATACAATTAAACAATTATTTACCTTGGACGACCACAGCTCGGACTACCGTCCGTAATATCCCGCAACCGTCTCACGTTCTCACATTTACAGTTAAAATTACAACTATAACAAGTACATAGCGGATTATAAGAGATGTTGGAAATGTTCGTCTCTATCCGTTTCTTTTCTGGAAACTTTCGTTCACACTGGAGAGTTCAATATCCGAACTTTAGTGAATCTCTCCTGTTTTCGTTCAGTTTTTTCAATGTATCGATTTTTTTTTCTTCATGCGCGTCAGTTTTAAAGTTCTCCGATAGATAAAAATCACATACGGTTAAATCACGGGATCGTGAAAACTATTACCCTATCTTCAAAGATTTCCTGAATTACATTTAATGACTCATTAATCATATGCGCGGTAACAAAGTCTTGTTGGAAAATTCATACTGATATTCAACGTCTATCAGCTGTTAAAAATGATGTAAGCTTTTCCTGTAAATTAATTGCATTTTTACTGTCTCTACTACGTATATTAAGTAGGGGAGGTATTGTATTCCACCCAAAATTCGATACCGAGATTTCACCGGATATACATGTTTTGAGACCCCCTGAATCCAAAAAGAGCATTTTTGGAAACATATCTGTGTGCGCGCGTGTGCGTGTGCGCGCGTGTGCGTGTGGGGGGGTCTGTCTGTGTGTGTTTGAACAGCATAACTCGGAAACGAACAGTCGGATAAACACCAAACTTGCTATTTAGGTTCAGTATCTTCCAGAGATGGACACGAAGGGTTTCAAGAAAATCCCCCACCCCAGATTACCCTTTACATGGAACATTTTTCGAAATTTTTAATTTTTTCAAAAAAAGCTCTAACGATTTTGATTAAAATATCATATGCTTAAGATATTTCCATAACAAATGAAATGTATATCTCGAATTTTCTGGGAATGTCTCCAAAAGTATTCTTCATTGTGAACGATTTTGCATTACTGGTAAACCATAAGAGATAGACAAAATTTTAGTAGACAAAAAATGTAGATCGCGTTAAAATACACAATTTATGTCATATACATTTTTTTGTTTGGTGAACCATTTTCGAGATATTGCTTGTTATTCCCTTATATTTTTCAATATTTAAACTTTTTCTTAAATTAGTTATTCATTTTTTTGTCCTGGTAATGCAAAGAGAATGGAATACTTCACATAGCAACCAGCTCTTAAAATATTTGACTATCGCTTAAAGCGTAGAAATTCCCCTTGTATCAACAAGAAAATTAGCAATAAGATTAACATCTCGATATCTCGATTAACATGAAGCATACGGAGAATAATCGTTTGTAAACATAGTTTGTACAAGAGTAGAGAAAGTCATGTGAGTGTAACATATCACATTTTTTAATGTAGCTCCTATTATTCTGTATGTATTTATTGCACACATATTTTCGTGTAATTCAAGGCACACACACTCACCCACACACATATATACAGTGTATAAAATCGGATTTCTTTTTACTCCAATAACTGTTATTTTGCGACAAAACATAGCTATATAAATAGAGCCGTGCTTCATCAAAGAAGAATATTAAGCCTGGGTCAATTACTCAATTTCCAAAAAATCCAGTTACAGAAATCACCGGACTCTGATGATCACATAAAAAATAATCTGTATGCAACAAACCCACTACATTGGAAACTAAAAGAAAACATCAGTTGAAAAATTCACTCAATTTCGGATATTCAGCTCTCCAGTGTATGCCAGAAATATGCGAATAGACAAGGGAAACATTTCCAACATCTCTTACGTATAAGCTATCATTGCAATTGTAACTATGAGAACTTGAGGCGGTTAAGGAAATATGGTTAACATGTTTCGGCGGGAGTCCCAGCTGCGGCGACCGGCGTGTGAGCAGACGTGCGATAGCCAAGGTGTCATGGGAAAGCACTGTAGAAGGTTTGTAGTGTGTAATAATACTAATAATCTATGCTTCCTCTGGCTTGCCAATGTGCTATCAGGGTCGTCTGCTCCAAACAACATAAACATTGGTTCCTTATAGTTTAGTTGGGTCGTTTGGTATTAGAGTTCTAGAGGCCTGCAGCTACGCTTTTGACAGCAACCTTTTTTGGGCCATATTGATTGCTTCTATTTTTTTATCTTTCATTACAGTATTCAACATGAAGGATTTGATATTTCGCTTGTTAATCGGTAAATCTCTGGACAACCTAACAAAAAAAGTTCTGATGTGATACATTCACATGAGTTTCTCTACCCTCTATATTTATAAACTCTTCTTACTAAAGCTTATTTTTCTATCTGCTACATTTTAATCCAAATAAACCTTTGCGGAAATAGTTACATCACATTTCGTTATTGATACAAAGAAAACTGCGATAGTCAAATGTTTAAGAACCAGACACCGAGCGGGATGGCTCAGGCGGTAAAGTCTGTGGCCCGCATTCGGAAGGTCCCTGGTTCAAATCCCGTGGGCCGAATAATCTGCCTGAGGATTTTTCGTGGTTTTCCTCAGTCGCCAAGGTAAATACCGGATTGTATATTTAATACCACGACCCAAAGTTCCATCTTAAGTCCAAAACAATAGTAAAATGAAAAATAAGTGGTAATAGTGAATGCTATGCCATCTATCTACAGACAATGTAAGCAGTTAGACTGGATAGCATCCTAATGCCATCTGCAAGGCATGAAACAGGGGTTACAGGGATGAGACCTTGAAGGCTAACTGTCCGCGGTTAGATTGGACGGCACCTTAATGCCATCTGCACAGCATCCAGCAGGGGTTATAGGAATGAGACCTAGAAGGCTAACTGTCCACCACATATCGTTCTAAGAGATATCCACCAACAGATCCGTCGCGATATGACCAAGGAGTTAAAGCGACGTAAAATAAAATGGAAAAAAAAAAGAACCTGACGCTATACGCTAGCCTTAAAATTCCATACTGTTTCCATGCAATCGCTAGAAACAGCTGAATATTGACAGAACTATAAGAATGACCCAAGTAATGAACAATTCAAATCATTAATAACGGATATCTCAGCAATGGCTTATGACACAAAAAACGTATTTGAAGTAAATCTATGCTTTAAAGAGATCTACATTTTTTGTCTAGTACCTATGTTTTCGTCTATCGCTTAACGCTTACCAGTCATACGACATTATACAAAATTCTTTCCAAATGTAGAGGACTTCAGAGGCTTTTCCCAGAAAATTAAATATATACATTTTATTTGTCATGTAAATATCTTTAACGTATGGTATTTTAATCAAAATCATTAGAGCCACGTTTTAGAAAACCAAATTTTCAAAAATGTCCCATGTAAAGGGTATTTTGGGGTGGGGGCATTTTCTTGAAAACCTTCATGTCGCATCTTTGAAAGATACTTGATCTAAACACAAAGCTTGGTATTTATCCGACCTTTCGTTTTTGAGTTACGCTTGCACAGACACACACACGGATCCTTTTCTAAAATTGCATTTTTGGATTCAGACGGCCTCAAAACATATATTTCTGGTGAATTCTTGGTATCGAATTTTTGGGTGGAGTGCAATACCTTCTCTACCTACTATGTACATTATAGAGAAAGTAATAATAATCTGATGTTTTAACTGATTTTCTCTACCCATTCTTCTATAAGCTATTCCTGTGAAAGTAACAACCTATAATAACAAACACCTAAGAAATGGTTAATGCTATAAACAGAATGTACTTGACATAAATTGTGTTTTTAATGATATCTACATTTGTCACGAGTAAGCTTTCGTGCATATTTTAAGGTTCAACAGCTGTACAAAAAATTCGTGATGTACATTTAAGTATTCGGTATTTTAATGAAAATCCTTAGTAATTTTTAGAATATCAAAAATAACGAAAGATTTTCTATGTAAAGAGTAGTTTGGGGGGGGCAGTTTCTTGAGGCTCTTCGTGTCACATCCATGGAAGATGCTGAACTTGAATGCCGAGTTTGGTAAGGTTTAAGTTGAAACATGGCTATTTTGACGCTACCTGAACCGGTCTAGGAGGGGGATGCGCTAATGACTGAGTACTGAAAAACCTTGCTACAGTCACCCTTCACTACCTAGTTTCTCAGTACCAGTTGTAGTGTTTCGTCACTTGCACTTTTGGCAGTGAAATATGGAAAATATCCTGATGTCTTCGGCCGTCCTTGCTTCGCTGGCTTTCGTATTGTTACAAGCGGGTGTAGGTTGCTCTCTCCTAAATTTCATGTTTCACTCAGATTTTAAATAGTAAGTTTCAACAGTAAAGATTTTGAGATTAGGTAGTTAAGGTTTACCAACCGTTTGTGGAGTATAGTGCTATCTCTTTCTACTTTCTATGTTTCAACTTAAACCATATGCACTATATATCAGTTACGCACGCGCGCGGATTATTTTTTTAAAGTTTTTTTTATTCAGGGAAGCTTAAAGGGTATATTTCCGAATAACGTCTATACATAATTTTTGGGTAGAATACTTACTTTAAGTTAAAAAACACGGTTCTTAAGGTTTTTATTAAAATACTAACAACGGAAATTCAGCTTTTCGTATTGAAGCTCTACAATAGAGACACTGGTTCGCTCATTTCGCATGGTTCGACTCCCATCGTGGAATTGAATTTTTCAATTCTCATTTAATTCGTCAAACTTATTTATTCACATGTTATTGGTGTTTTAATGCTCTTTTGACTATTTTATTAAAGAGAATTTCTCTTCGCTCTGTGTTTTCATCTTAATTTAGCCATGAACAGAATGCCAGTACCAGCGCAGCCTATAAAATTTGTTGGTGATCTGACAGACAGTACAGCAAACATAGAGTTTATAAGGCGGAGCCAGGGAGCGGATATAGTTTCAGTTAATGGGAAAATTATGGAATTTGTTATACATAAAGTTATAGTGTTGCTTTGTTTAGGTAAAATCAAAAACAACATTTTGATATCGATGTTATTTATTTAGATGAGCATCTATTCGTTCAGAGTCAGTGAGTAAATTTGTATTAATTGTTGTTACCGGAAGTAATGACTTGTACGATTAATAATTTTATAAAGACACAATAGAGAGATATATAATTAACTAAAATAAATAATTTACATGGATTAAAATCAATGCACAGTGTAAAAAGAACTAGTAACAATTTCGTCAGTGGATAAGAAGCCATTACGTATTGAGGCAAGGCAGTTATCTAGAAGACGGAGAATCCAAGGAGCTAGTGTTTCGGCGAACTCAGTCAGCAAGAAACCCATTAGCTCAAGGTTCAGGTAATCAGAACTCAGTAAACAGAGAGTTGAATGAAAATACACACATGCCAGTTCTGAAAATTAGAAAGAGGAATAATTCTTATAATTTATCAAATCAAAATAAAATTGTTTCAGATGCGAATAAGAAGCTTTAGATTGGGCAACGTAAAACATAGTATAATGGGGCAGTAGTGAAGTAGGCAAGATTTAAGTTGATAAAAGAGCGAGTATTTCTAAAATTGGGGTCTTAAATCTTTTGCATTTTATAGAAGTGTTCTACTGTGATCGATTATCGGCAGTCTAAAGGCCGCGCTCGGAATCCTACATACACAAGGGTTAGCATTTCAGCTATTCACAGGACTCCTCGTTGTTGTTGAGGAAACAATTATGTTAAACCGTAAATTTTTAGATACTTCAGAACTTAATAGATATAATACTTCATTAGTTACTGTTTCTCGTGTTAAGATTCAGAAACAGCGTATTTTTTCATCCTGAAACTGTGGACAACTCCCTTCAAATAGCTTATGTTTAGCCTCCATTAAATTAATCACTCAACTTAACTGATGTTGTCTATTCATATACCCACCCACGCGTACCTCAGAGAAAGATCCTATAACTCACCACGTTGCAACCGGCAGCCCATTCATCAACTACGGAGATATTGGAGGCGCTGTCAAAGGTGGCTCGCATGGTAAGAAAAAGATGCAGATAGGCAGAAATAAATATGCTTTAAGTTTACTATTAAATAACTTCCGAATAGGAATTAAGCTCCGAAACAATAGCAAGGGATTTAACATTACTCTGCCTAATATGTTCCCTTATCCCATTGATTCAGATTGTATACCATGGAGATTTACACACCCCTTTATTGATACATCATTGGCTAGGCAAGGAAAATCTTCAACAGATAGTGTTTCTTACAAACGTCTGTTTAACGAACTGTGTACACTGTATTCAACACGCACTCATATCTTCACTGATGGATCCAGAGACTTGATGACCATAATGAATGTACAGCGGTATTTCCTGATTACACCATACAATACAACTATATTTCTATTTATTCTTGTGAATTGTTCGCAATTCAACTCTCATTGGAACATATACATACAAAAGATAACATACATAATTACACAATATTCTCCGACTCGTTAGTTTATCATTCCTTCAACAAACTTCAACACCCCAAAATAACCTTAAAGAACTTCAGAAACTGTACAACCAAATACTAATCTCTGGTGAATCAGTATCATTCGCCTGGACTCCGTCTCACTTCGTAATTCTGGGTAATGAATCAGCCTATCAGGCAACCAAAGAAGCCACCAAACGCTCCCCTTTATTACATCAAGATCCCAAACACAAACTTCATCAACAAGACTTGCATTAATCAATGGAGACAAACATTGAAAGCACACGTAGAAGCAAGTTATACGATTTTATCTTTGTAGCAAATGGAACACTATTAACAGTGAAGAGTCAATTGATAAAATTATGAGTCGAAATGATATTAAAAAGCCTTCGCTTACATAAAGATCGTCCTTCTTTTGACCATCTTGATGTAAGTGAAGGTTTTTAATATCATTTCGACTCATAATTTTATCAAGATACACATGTCTACATTTCCGAGTCCAAATGTCAACACTACCATTTCAACCGCAAAGACCAAGCCGTATTAACTCGACTACGTATTGGACATACTTCTATAACGCATAAACATCTCCTCAACCGTGATCTTCCTCCTGTGTACACCTCTGCATTACAATTCATCATCTCGTCACAGTCTGCCGTCGCTGTGTACAACACAGAGAAAGATGTGACATCCCCAAAAGCCTGCTAGACGCCCCAAATTCAGCACAACAAAGAACTTTAAACTTTATGAAAGCGACAAAATTGTGCAACAATGTGTAACACACCTATCTAGAGAATTTAATGTTGTATGTACTATTACTGTTTAAAATATTGTATTTTCATTGTATTCATGTTCTGTATTCTAAAGTAGTCGCGATGTAGTTTAAAATTAAAGCGACAATAAAGAATATATAATACAAAAATAGAAGCAAGCCTGAAATAAAAGTGAGAAATCAAACTACTTAATATTACGTTTAAAACGCATGTTTATTTAATGAGCATTTTTGTAAGTTTCCTAAAAATTTAAATTAATGTTTGCATCCAAAGGATGATCTGTGTATTACTTATATAATGTTTAAAAACTTATAATGGTAAAAAGTTATATTATTGACTGCCATTTGCTCATTTGTAATATATGTTTCAAAGTGTGTTAGCCTCTTTTTAAAAGAATCCTAGATCCGCCTCCGAGAGTCTGTTTTATATTTTCGAAGGTATCTACAGCACTGGAGTATCTAGATACTAGCGTAGGGCATAAAGCGCTAATTTGAGTTGGTCTTGTCTGCTAATAACAATTGGAATGCTAATGATTATTGTGACGAGAGTGGAACAGTAAACTAGTATTATTGTTTCTTCACTCAAGTTTAAAGTCAGAGGTTAGACAATCTAGCTAATGCTTCTTGTTATTCTAGTGGCTTTTCTAGTTTCCAAATAGATAACTGGGAAGTTTGTGGAAGTTCTATAACTGCAAAGCACCTTTGAGGTTATGCTCCAAGGGATTATCTGATATAAAATACGTGTTTGGTAAATCCCGTTGCAGGTTTCGTTCCTTTTGGTCCTAATATTGCTAAAGGTATGCTTGAATGTACTTTACTTAATCACAAAATCTGCATTTCTATAGGTATTCCAGTGCACATATGCAGTTAGGTATTAGTACCGTGCAATGCAGTCTGATTACATTATTATTTGGTTCGTGTTTATCGAAAATGACCATGATGTAAGTTTGTTTCCAAGAGACGAGTGTAGCTGTGATCCCGTGACTTGCCTTTGTGTGTCGGGCCCTTCAGGGATTAACTCGGTCATAGCGTTACGATGTTATGAAGTACACAGTACTTCATAATGTTAAGTGTACAGTGTGTTACATTCACAGTTTAAGATAAACATTTGCAGAGATAGTTTCATTATATACTGTGTTCTGGCACAAGGGGCATAGAGAACTCAATAACTAAACGTTTAAAAGCGGCTCGCTATGTGCTGGCATTGAAATTCCATACCCTTCAACGATAACGTGAGAAACAAGTGAATAGCGACACCTACTGTGTTCTGGCACAAGGGGCATAGAGAACTCAATAACTAAACGTTTAAAAGCGGCTCGCTATGTGCTGGCATTGAAATTCCATACCCTTCAACGATAACGTGAGAAACAAGTGAATAGCGACACCTGTTTAAAAAGGTCACAAAGCATTCAACGATTTAAATTAATATTAACGTATATATAGTAAACAGCTGATGCCATAAAAAATTATTTGAAATAAATTGTATTTTTAAAGGCATCTTACTTTTTTGTGTATTGAGTCTATACAAGATTATATAAAGTTCCTTCCATATGAACTGGAATGCACAGTCTATTCCTAGACAATTAGGCATACATTTTATTTGCCATATAAGGTTCTTAAAATGTGGCATTTTATTCAAAATCGTTACTCATTTTGATGAAACAAAAAATATCAAAACATTTTACAAGTAAAGACTGATTTGGTATGGGGGATTTTCTTGAAAATCCTGTTGCATATTTGGAGGATACTGAACTCAAATATAAATGTTGGTATATATCAGAGTTTTCTTTTTTTAATTATGTGCCCCCACACACTCAGAGCTTTATTCTGGATACGTTGTAGATAAAATAAAAATCGACAGTTTGGTCAGGAATAGACAGCAAAGAAGCATCTTTTGGGAATCGTTAATTTAAAATAGCTAGAGTATTAGGAGTAAAATGAGACGATTTCCTACCTTGCATGAACCACGTACTGTGGATTATAATTCGTGGAACTTTATCCAATAAACCATTTAAGCGGTTTGGCAGAAAGTTGTGGCATTATTCCCCTGCCAATGTTCCATTTAAGCTGAAAATACTATGATGTATATGTATTTTATTTTAAATTTTCTGTATGCTATGTAATATTTATGTATATATGTAACTTTATTGTACATTTCCTTGACATGCATATAGTATGTGTATTTTATTTCAAATGTTCCATATTCTGTGTAATATTTATGTTTATCTGTAATTTTTGTACATTTTCTTGACATGTTCTATGTTCACAAGCCTTTATGGCTGCTAGTGAACTCACAGAATACAAACTAATCTAATCTAACTCTTTCAGACTGCTGGAAATCTTCGTCAGCGCTTACGTTATTATTATAAAAAGTTTTGTATTCCTTTTCTGGTAAATTGCACTTCATCATTGAAAATTAGAATATGGAGAAAATGTTGACTCTTAACATACGTTTGTTATTGCAAGAGGATTCATCACCAAGGCTTTGGGTTATTTCAAGATTATATCAATAAAGCAGCCTGCCCCAATGGAGTCTTCATGCCGCCACATGACTCCTATAATCTGCCGCTGGAGCTGATCCTCTTACTATCCTTATTATCTTTAATACAAATCAGGGTCCTGCTTGGCATTTCACTGTCTGAAGCACGACTTCTAAGGATGCATTCACAGGGTGCTTTAGAATGCTCAGCATACTGTAATGAGCACAGTACATTACAGATGCATAGTGCCGTTTCCTGATTATAATAATCACCTTTGATCATATATTTGATCTAATTACATTCAAGGCGAGACACTTTATAACCGTCCGTAAAAAAATCCCAAGGTGCCATTTCGTGAGATTTATTTATTCCATTTCAGAACTGAAAATAAGTATGTAATGATTCTTAGAAATAAATTATTCTCACAAAATAAGAATACTAGTTGAAATATAACTTCTAAGAACATCTATAGCCTCTCACATCTTCTGAAAAGGTGCATAAATCAGTGGAAGCTTTGAATATGGCTGCGTTGCTTTATTCATCCAAATTGGCTGTTAAAACAGATATTAATAACAATGGCGTTTTGAAACTCGTTAAAAGAATCACAAATGCTGTGAAGTTTCATCGAGTATAAAGTTAATACAAACATTTCGATTACTTGAACATAAACAATTCATAGGGTAAACACGATAATTTTTTTAAACGATAACAGCTCAACGTTTTTGGTTACAGTTTTAAATACTAAAAGTTAAATAGCGACTGAAACAATGCACATACAATAGTTAATCTATTGTTCTAACTGCCCTTAAATGGCTTTGAACTTAAAATAAATAACAATAATTTTATAGAGTAGTACATTGCAGTACTCAGGCGTGGTGAACATTCAACATAAGTACAGCACATTCTACTCCATCGATTACAACGAAAAAATCTAATGTAATACATTCACATGACTTTCTCTACCCTTAATTTGAAGGTGGTTGAGGACGTGCATTTGGGAGCGTAGCAGGTTGGTGAGCAACTCTGAATAGCAATACACAATTAACAAAAACGTTGTGTCTACAGATGAGTAGACACAAAGACAGTGAGCAAGCAAGTCATTTTTAGGATTAAGTATTTAAAAAATATCAGTTACTGGTTACCTAGTGCCATTGAGCAGATGTTACGCCATAACCAAAGGCGGATGTTGATCTGGGCAGCGTCTACGGCCACACCTGGGTTGTTCCTGTCAAGACTGTCATGCCTATAGATTTGTAGAAGGCTTTTTATATTGTGGACCAAGGGCGGCCAAAACAGCCTTCAGCTCCGAGTCATACTGGAAACGCAACCCGCAAAGCAGTCGCAACGGCTGACTATTTGCGCGTAACACAGATAGCAGGAGGTGTCCTACGAGTTCAGAGTGGACGCATATGACTGTTTGAAATGAATGTACTCATTCAGAGAACTGTATTATTTGTAGAGTTATACAGTAGCAGTGTTTAATTACAAAGAAACACTTGCAATTAATACATACAACGTTATGTTTCGCAAATGTCATGTATCTGCTAACAGCTAATGTACTGCACTGTACACTTAGAAATATTTATTTAATACAGAAAGGGCTTCTTGTTGTAGAATGCAATGCAAGGTACAAACATTTACTACACCCTTTTCCTTAAGAAAGGCTTTGAGCCTGCCAACTAACTCTTTCTTATCTCCAATCATCAAGCGAGCTTCATTCGTTGCAATAGACGCTATCTTGGACCATTCTAAATTGTGTTTATTTACACACACACAAAAGCATTGAATATGTCTTCTACTTTAGTAGTGTATTTCAAAGGAAATAATTCTAGCACATTCTCTCCGACATTTAATTCTTCATCAACTTCTCTTACAAATATTGCCAACTGAGCTGTGTCAATCAAATCCGCGCTTTCATCAAGAGCTAGAGAGAAGTACACTTGTCTACTTGTATCAGTGGGCAACAACTCAATTCATCGGTAGATACTTTGTCGTGAAAGGTGCAAGTTGTTTCTAAAATTAATCAGTTCCTGAAGGCACACAATTTCTACCACGTCCGTCATACATGATTTAACAAACTCCCACTTTTGAAAATATTTAAGGACTTTACCTATGTTCCATGCCATAATATAACTAGCCAGTAGTTGTTTTTCTGTCATATTTTGTTATTTAGCAGCAGGAACAGTGTGCTTCTCCTTTAGCTCAGTTAGTTTCTTGGCTCGTTCCAATCGTGAAATAATGAATCAATAAACACCATACAAATAATCTGTAGTTCTATAATAATAATAATAATAATAATAATAATAATAATATGCCTACTATTGCAATAACGATGAACGTGGAAAATAATAATAATAATATTAATAATAATAATATTAATAATAGCTTTCAGTTCTGCATATTCAACATGACATGTGCAATAGTGCCGCTGTATATTATTTCGTAGTAAGCCATATATAATTTTCCAACATATCAGACACTTAATGTTTTCGTTATACTCAGAGCAACAAAACAGGTATTCTCACCGTTTGGAACTTCCTCTTCTTTGATGTTGAAGGAGTTGACAATGCTATTATTCGTAGCACACCAACTGTTTATTCTGTGTGTATATATGCCGCTCTCAAGGCTATCGATAGACTGACCTCGATACAGTGTTCAGGTAAGCTGCTTGGCTGCGCGCAAAAACAAGGAAAGACCTGGTTCGCGACGCACGATGTAACCGCGAGTCCTATTTTGGACGCCTTTGTTGTAGATAGACGCATGGCCATATATGGAGAGATAACTTCTACTCTTTGAGTTGGCATAAACACACACAATACCACCACAGGAACTGACTAGTGCTAAACGACAACTCACTGTACATCCTTGGGTTGCACCATATGAAGTAAGAATGCAAGAAATAAGCTTCACATGAACCAAATTCTAAACAAAAGTCATTTTTAGAAAAATAATTTAACTTAACTTGTCCCATACGTTACACTATCTTTATTAGTGGGTATACAAACTACTCTTACTGAAGCTTATTTTTCTATCTACCACTTCTAATTCAAATAAACCTTTGCAAAAATAGCTACATTACACATTTCGTTATATATTCAAATAACAGCGATAGTAAAATGTTGAAGACTATATGTTGGCCCCTTAAAATTCCATACTGTTTCCATGCAATCGCCAGAAGCAACTGAATATTGACAGAACTATAAGGATGATCCAAGTAATGAACAATTCGAACCATTAATAACGGGTGTACCAGAAATGGCTTATGCCACAAAAAAACTTATTTTTAGAGAGGTTTACATTTTTTGGTAGTACTACGTTTTCATCTATCGCTTAACATTTTCCACCTATGCGATATTATACAAAATTCTTTCGCAATGAAGAGGACTTCAAAGTTCTTTCCCAGAAATTCAAGATACACATTTTATTTGCCATGCAAATATCTTTAACGTATGGTATTTTAATCAAAATCGATAGCCATTTTTAGGAAATAAAACAGTTTGAAGAATGTTCAAGGTAAGGGGTAGTTTGGGGTTAGGGGAACTTGTTGAAAATCTTAGTGTCGCAACTTTGGAAGATATTTAACTTAAATACCAAGTTTGGTCTTATCCAACTTTTCTTTTTTGAGTTATGCTGTTCACACACACAGACATACATACGAATCTTTTTCTAAAATTGTTTTTATTCAGGGGCCTCAAAACATGTATTTTCGATGAAATCTCAGTATCAAATTGTTGGGCGGAATGCAACACCTTCTCTACCTACTAAGTACGTGGTAGAGAAAGTAAAAATTAGATACTACATCTATATGACTTTCTCTTCTCACTATCGTGTAATTTTGTTTCTTCTATAAACTATTCTCATAAAAGCTTATTTTATGAGAAATGTTGGCTTCATGTTGGTCAAGATACAAATTTGCAGAAATAGTTTATTATACATTTATGTATGTTCAAGGGGTATACAGGAGGTTGAAGGTATAGTGAAAGCTTTTTAAAAGAGGGTCGTTCGTTATAAGCTGGCTCTGAAATTCCATGCCCTACGCATGACCTCGCAAACAAAAAAAGAATAATAAGTTATAATTACAGTAAACTGTAAGGTATTGCAAAATTCAAATCAAGAACGGTATCTTAGAAATGATTAAAAACAGTTTCACATATCTTATGTCACATATACATATCATATATCTAATTCACAATTTCACGAATCTTCGTGTCACATCTCTGGAAAGTACTGAACCTAAATATCAAGTTTGGTATTTATCAGACTTTTCGTTTTTGCTGCTCACTGACACCCACACGGACCGTTTTTCTAAAACTGCTTCTTTTGTATTCCGGGCCCTCAAAACATGTATTTCCGGTGAAATCTCGGCATTAAAATATAGCATGGAATGTAATGCCTTCTCTACCTACTAGGTACGTGGTAGAGAGAGTAAAAATGGAACGATCAAGTTAATGCAGCGTTGGAGGAAAGTTATTTTGGAACCATGTAACTGGAACTATGGCTTTATAGGAACTATTGTATTTTGGTAACCTGCTGAAATAACGCTAACATGTTTTTCCTGCACCTGTTTTGGAAATTAGGCATACAGCTTCACGTTTTTATCTGTCGCGCACAGCATAACTCAAAAATAAAAAGTCAAATACTATATATTATGCTTGTGCAACAAACGGTTAAGCAATCCTGGCGAGGATTTTCAAGATAAGTCTTGATCCTAAACATGAAAACTTCTTTTTTTGTTTTTCCTTCCTTCTTTCTTTCTTTTTTTAATTTTCTCATCGGTTTTATCAAAATATTTATACGTTTCAGGTTTTGTAATGACGAATAAGCCTGCATATCTTGAATTTTCAATGCATGGTCCCCTCTATTTTTTTGGAGTGTTATATAACTTGAAAAATAAGGTAAACTAAAATTTTACTACGAAAGAATATAGAACATATTAAAATTCACATGTGTTAAGGACAGATTAAATGGTAAAAATTGCCACAATGGATTTTCATTTGTTTATTAAGTCGCATACTCTGAAATTTTCTCTTTAATTTCATGTATATTTCATTAATATAGGCACATTAATTATATCATCCATCTGCATTTTGTAGTGTGAATTCTGATCCACTTCATAAGAAGCAAATCATAATTTTGGAGTCTTGTGGTAGATTTAAGTTTATTTTTAGAGTAAGTTCTATTCTACAAATTCCTAATACTATTAAACATAGCCGTGTATGTGGGCCAAACCGTGTGGTTTCTTTCTTTGCAAATACATGCGAGTTGTTTTCCAATTTTTGTCTTCAAAGGCTTTTCTCTGAATGATATTTTCTGGTATAAATGACCCGTTTTCTCACAAACTACTGAAGGTAGCTAAATCAAACTTTAGGATGATAAAAACCACTTCTAGGTGTTGTGGATCTACTTTGGAATTTATAAGATGTTTGCTTATTTTTAAAAACAAGTAAATTTTAGTCTAAAGAATGGTATAACTGAGAAAAAATCCTAACCTCGCTTAATAAACCAACTCATTAGATAAAAGCAGATCAGCGAACTTAGAAAGTATGTATCTACCTCCTGTAAAAAAAATTCTGTCTGATACCTTAAATAGTTTATGAGATAGTGGGTTATCAATTTAGCAGATGTAATATTTGCGAGATAGGACCTTTAAACTCCCCTTAAATATTTTATTCGTAGCGTTAACCGTTTCTCAAACATTTCTTTTACAGTTTTTATAGGTTTGTAAGAAGTGAATCACTTTATGGAGCTTGTTTGAAAAGTGTAATTCTTCTCTTTCTTTCTTTCTTTCTTTCTTTCTTTCTTTCTTTCTTTCTTTCTTTCTTTCTTTCTTTCTTTCCTCTTCTCCTCTTCTCTTCCCTCCCTTGAACTCGTCGCTACCCATTGATGGTTTAATTATAATCATTTCTAAGCAAGGATTTATAGTGAAAGCGTAATGTCGAGAGAACAATTGGAATAATATGAAAGGGATGTATGTAAATTTTCAATGGTTAGATCGTGGCCTGTTACATTTAATACACTTTATAGTATCCTCTCCTGATTTATTATTCAAGAAAATAACTAAAATTACCGTAAACATAAAACAATAGCTACAGCACAGGCGTAAGTATATTTAGATATGAGATTTAAAGGCTGAGAAGGAAAAGGAGCGTGAATATATTTAAACGTTATCCATGTTTACTTACCCTACCACGTACAAAGGAGGTAGAGAAGATATTGCATTTCACCCAAAAATTTCTACACTTACATCTCATGTAGGAAATACATGTTTTGAGCCCCCCTGAATAAAAAATCATTTTTAGAAAAAGGTCCTGTACGTACGTGCGTGCGTGCGCACGTGTGTGTGTGTACGAGAGAGAGAGAGAGAGAGAGAGAGAGAGAGAGAGAGATACCACAGCAGAACTCAAAAGCTAAAAGTCTGATAAACATCAAACTTGTATTTAGATCCGCTACCTTCTAAAGATATAACACGAAATTTTTCAAGAAAATTCCCGTACCCTAAAGTACACTTTATATGGAAGATTTTTCGAAATGAAAATTTTCTAAAACATGGCTCTAACGATTTGAATAAAATACCGTATATTAATGATATTTACATGACAAATAAAAGTAGATCTTGAATTTTATAGCGATAGCCTTTGAAGTCCACTTCATTGGGAAGGAATCTTGTATAATCTTGTGTAACTGGTAAACGTTAAGCGAAGGACGAAAACGTACTGCACAAGAAATGTAGATCTCTTTAGAATACCCAAATTATTTTAAATAGCATTTTATGGCATAAGCCACTTCCGAGATAACCGTTATTAATGGTTCGAATTGTTCATTACTTGGCATTATTTAAAGTTGTTTCTCGGGATTGCACGCAAATAGCATGGCATTTTAAAGCCAGTGTATAGCGTTCAGTGCTTAAACATTTGGCTAACACTGTTCCCTTTTTATCCCTAACGAAATGTGTAATGTAAATATTTCCGCAAAGGTTTATTTGTATTAAAATAAAGTACATAGAAAGTTAAGCTTTAGAAAGAATAGTCTGTATATCCACTAATGCCTGATGGAGGGTAGAAAAGTCATGTGAATGTAACACATCAGATTTTTAATATTATTACATGTACAGCAGATGTGAAAGCAGCAGGTGCAAGATATTTAGTGCTGGTTGTGAAACAAGCTGCATTACAAAGTAACTTACTTCAAAGGGAATGCAATATATCTCCACATCTAAAGTTACACGTTCATTGAAAAATACATGCACTCTGCGAGCGTCAATGGGGAACCCGCTATTCTGTTCCATTCTTTCTCTCCCACGAGCTCCTTACGTCACGTTTTCTTCCGCTTATCTTTATTCTTCACGTTCTTAACTTTCTTTCTTAGCTTAACATTCATTCATCCTAGAGACATTTTCCCCTTTGCCCTTTTTAAAAACAAATGTTATGAGATACCCTTACCCTACGCAATTTTCTTTCTTTCATCTTCTCGGCTGGTTTCTTTAAGCTCTTGTAACCTTCTGCACCGAAATAAATGTAACATTTCAGCGCTTTTCGTTGTAAACCTATGCATGCATAATACAATTGTAACCTAAATATTTCTGTAATCTGCGATTTTTTATTAATATCATTCTTCTAGGCTTGATTAAAAAGTTAGCCTGAAGAAAAGCCTCACAATTTAGAACAAGTGTTTTAAAACTTCGAGAAAATTCTAAATTTTAAAATGGCAGAAAGAATACTATATGCCAGTTTCCGTATTTTTGTATCTTTTAAGATTTCTCATTTTATTAGAAAAATCATGTTTTAAAAATCGTAGGTGTTTTAAATGTTCGTGTTTTGTGTTTTCAAAATTATTTTACATGATTTTCGTAGAGCAAATGGTTTGGTATAATAACGGACATTGCGGTAAAAATACTTTTAATATGACGGGTAAACGGCCAGTCAGGAATTATCTTTTATTTATTGGACTTCCTAATTAACTCCTCAGTTTTTAGGAATTCACAAAATAACAGAAAAAGTGGGCAGGGCATCGGAAGCGCAGTCAAGTAAGGAAAACATCCGCAGTTCCGAGTTGCATTTAATAGCGAGGCTGAGGATTGCAAATACCGGGTGCAAGGGAAGTCATTGCATTAATTTAAACCAGTTCCATATCTCATTATTTGGAACATATTCTGTATGTTTCATTTTCTTTTCTATGAACATTTTCTGTGGAGATATTTTAGGTTTTTCGAGAACATAAAACACAGGTTGGGGTTGTGCATCGTGCGGGCCGAACGATAGCTGCGAGCGCGGGTGGCATTCTCGTTTTCAAAACCAGAAGTAGGTCAGCGCGTAAACAGGTTTCACTTTCGCTGGCGCGGGATCACGAGTGTAGATAAACGTTTCGTGTATTCCTGACCATACATTCACAGCCAATCGCTGTTGGAAATGATGCTCCCTGGCACTGTGAGGGGTTTCTTCCGCTCATGTATGGGTGTTGTGAAAATTAAAAATGCCAGTTTCTGTAAAGGTAGCTTCATCTGTTGCCGTAATTAATTGTAGCATATTTGCACCTTGTTCTAGAAGCCAATTGAGAAAGCCAGCCTAAACAAGTAATCCGCTGCTATGAGACATTGTATTCGTCGGATATGATACAGTCACAACTGTTCTTTCTGCATTCTGAGAACAAACTAATGGGCAACGCCGATCATGTGAAAACTTCCCCGACTATTTCTGCTGGATTGTTCGTATATAAGATTTAAAATTCATATCTCCCTCCTTCGTGTGCTGGCTGCATGTTCCCTGAAGTTTACGTATAATTATCCAATAAACACACCTCGTGTTCTTTTATCGCTACTCCTGAGAGTTTCAAAGCGTAGCACGATGTTGCTTTAATAAGGACTCAACTTCTAGTGGAGATGATACAAACATGGTGTGTTTTTCAGTCAGAATTCGCGAAACGCTTATGGACGATGAAGGCACTAGTTCCATATTGTAAGTGTAAATTACTACCAAGTTATACTTGTCATTTCAAAAGATTACACCACCCTTTTTGGATTAAGGGTCGTGTGGAAAACAAAACGCTAGTCCCCACCTTCTAGTTCAGGTATGCTGTTTTGTTTACGTCCTGAAGCCGGTTCTTCCGTTGACCTACCTTGACCTATCAACATTATCTATGTCTCCAACCACATTATGTCTGTAAAACGGTGTTCGGAAAAGATTAATATTTCAAAACACTGGATGATTTCGTACAGTTACTACCAAAAATTAGGCCCGGAATAGGTTACTCTACCCATCTTACAAGAAACAAACTATAAATTATTATCTTTTTACATTGTCGTGGAATAAACGATCTAATTTGGAAAAACAACTATTTTATTCGTAAACGGTTGAGAACAAAATGCTATTTTTGTTTGCAGTACCTCTATGAAATAGAAGTTAGAAGGAATGTAATAAGTTCCCTTCCATCCTGTATAGCACTGTTTTCATTGTGCAACTGCACATTCCCCTATCACCTTGCTGCTCGCTCCCACCCTCTTGATGACATTAGGCATGCCAATAAGAATACAGATGCCCGCCTTCAAGTGCACTCATATTATGGCCAACTAGTACATCAGTTTAAATCATATGTGGTTATCACCATTCTTTCTGAATGGTTAAAAATTAAAGCTTTCTCTCCTTTAATTTGGTTTACGTATCACTTAAAATCATCTTTATCATTCTCTACAAAAGAGGAGGAATTTACAATGGCACACAATTAAAAGAAACAGAAATGTCACGCTTATTGAGTTCTTTTTAAGTAAAACGTTATTTACAAAATTCCGATATAAATGATTAAAAAGTCATGTCAAATTTGCCTTGCCAATATTTATAGGCGTAGGTGAAATATTAACCACGAGAAACAGCGTAGTTCCGATCGCATTGCATACATAAGGATGAATCACAAGCACTTCAGCCGGTTTAGCTGAAAATTCTATCACACACTTTTATAACATAAAACACAAAAATAATACTTTTTGTTCTATGGACACAATATTTCAATAAAATAGTTTTCAAAGGTATTAAAATTGAGTGGCATGTGAAATGCTTACGTGATGACAATTTTAAAACCTTAACTTTTAAATATTGTATGGTATCTTTCGAATATAATTCTTTATAATAAAAAATAGGTTTACTGTAACACTAAGAATTTTCTGGAAAGAAATAATAAAGCAGGTAAGAAGTTGTTTTATAAAAATCTATCGCTTTATAACTCATCAACCTTCAGAAGACATATAGTGACTTTATCTAGCTTTTGCCTGTTACTTCACTAAGTTCTTACTGCCTCTTGTTAATGTGATCCAGTTCAACTTTTCACTGTCACTTCAGTTAGTTTTTATATCACATTACTTTCTTCATAACGTAGCGGCGTAATAAAATATCCACGACTGTTCTCCTTTTCCTTCACTGGGGAGTCGAACACAAGACTTCTCAAATATCTCGCAGAAGCAGCATGACAGCAGTCATCACAAACTCGCTAGAAGAACAGCATTTTTCGTCACACCATAAACACACTCGCTCACTCACTAGGGAACCCGCTGGCTTATTGTAGTCGCGGGAAGTTTCTACAGAACATTCTAGAACGTTCTGGATACACGTCCTGGAGGCGGAGAGAAGGGAACCTCCAGAAGACTTTGGACATGTATCAATAGTGCTTCTGGTGTTTACGCTGAGCTAGAGTGCTGCTTATCTCTGCTTACCTCTCCACTGTTCGGCACCGACCATCGCCTACTTGGGCCATAGCCACTGCTTCACAATATTCTAAAAAAGAAAAGAAAAGAAAGAGCAATGTGGCAAAAATTTAAGAAAACAAAATTATGAGTAAACCAAGTTTAACATTCCATATTATATTTGTAGGTCACAGTTGGTCATTAAAATGGCCAGAAATACAAAAAAAACGCTATCGGATCCTGGTTCTCCAATGGTTAAAGGTTCTTTTTATATATAATGTGTCCAAAACTCAGTTTCGGGTACTCGTATCACCACAGAAAAACTAGTGTTGTTATAGATTTTCCAAAACCACATGATATGCATGACAGAGATGGAGAGATATGAGAGCAATGAACAATGAGAGAAAGGGAGAGACAGTTGCAATGGAAAGAAATCTCTGCAAATAAAACAATGACACGAGCAGAGCTGTGGGTCCTGTTTCAAATAAAGTAGCTTCTGTAAAAAGGAATGTAATGAACACACCTTAGGCAACATTATCTCATTTTCTTAAAGTAAAAAAGCAATGTTTTTGCATCATGCAGACAGAAGAAGATAGAGAACGACAGGGTTTACATTACACCCTACAGATTTCCTAAACCAACATATTTGAAAATGGAAGGCAGGAAACTGCGTTTAAAGAAGCCTAGAGCTAACACAGCCTACCATATGCTAACCTTGTAGGGAGGGATTCATGATCTCTCTGTTTTCTTGCAACGCGGTGCCGTCAGTATCATGTTAGGCAAAGCGACCTCTTCCACAGGAACAAAGAAATTTATTCCTATTCCTCGTTTCCCTATCTTTTTTTCTCTTCTTTGCTTCTCTAACAGTCCCTAGGGACTGCACATTCTAGAGAAATTGGAAAGACATTTAAACTTGAACAACGAGCAGGCATTTTAACCTTGCAGCCCAAGTTCCAATGTTTCCTTAGGCTGATGCCATCGCAGCAAAGGCTCTGAATTTTAAACTTAAGAGTTGAGATAAGATGAGGTACCTAACCCAGGGTGTTATCTACCCTTCCCTCTGCTCAGAAATTATGAATACAGATTAACTTAACGACTTCTTACTTCACCAGTAATGTTGGGATTACAATGAACTGCACTTAACGTGACGGGACGTAACGTAGAGTTAAATTCTACTAAACTAGAATGCACTATAAAGAGGACGACTCTTGAGTGGTAGTTATTTTTATTACTTCATGCTGCTGCTTCACGCCGACAGGTTCTAATTACCACGAGACATCAAACATGACTTAAGGAAAGAAAAGTTTGCAATTGTAAAATTAAGTTTCATCGCGTTGAATCAATCTTAAATAGCTCCATTTAATACAATGTGCTAGACTTCTACGTTACGTGCGATAAGTCATGTTAAGTCCATCGTAATCTCAGCTTAATACTGTAACAGCCTTTGAGATTGCAAACCTTATCACAAGCTTGAATAAGTGAACATTCCACAGAATGTAGAGTCTATGTCCTAGAAAGTTATTTAATGCAAATGTTGGCTATTGTAACTATCACATTCTAATGTTTCATAAAATAATCCCGTGGCGCTACAGCCCGTTAAGGACCTAGCCCTACTAACACGACTGCCGACCTCACGCTCACGTATGCAAGACATAGGTGGACGAACACCGAACCGATACGGGGGGGTGATGTGACCAGTATCACACATTCGTCAGCCGGAATGTTGGCTTCCGTGGCTGTGATCGCTACCTATCGCAGTTCCTCAATTTCCTCACGATGCTGAATGGGCACCGGTCCTCCTATGTCCGGTATTTGAAATCCGCACCCTCATGGGTGGGATCGAGGCCGGGCGCATTGCGTGGCCGGGAACCAGAGCTCCACCGCAGAACCCTACTGTTTCATACTGGTATCAAGTTATTATTTAGTCCTGCAGTAGAAGCGTGGTGTTTTGTGATACGGTGGGGCATATGGTTGAAATGCGTCATCCATTGTGTTTTTTTTTCTTTTTCTTTCTTTCTTTTCTTGGCGTCAGAAAACAAGAAATGAACGTGTGTGTGTGTGTGTGTGTGTGTGTGTGTGTGTGTGTGTGTGTGTGTGTGTGTGTGTGTGTGTGACGCTTAACGTGGTCTTGGGAATATTATTAAAAATACGAGAATTAGTTTCTGTAAATGAAAATGTAATTATTTATTGTTATAAAAACTTGATGTTTTATATGACTTTCTCTACTCACTCTTCTACAAATAGTTTTTATAAAACCTTATTGTTCAATCTGGTTCTTGTTAACTGAGATAAACCTGAATTCCACATTTACACATTTTGTTTTAGATATAAAAATAAGTAGTTTAAAGCGAAAGTGAGGTTTTTATAAAGTCATTCGTTATACATTAGCTTTTAAATGGCATCCATGCTCTTTATATTACCACTAGGAAAAACGAATAGCGACTTTCCACTTGAGAAGAATTTAAAGTATTTGAAAATTCAAACCAATAACAACGAATATCTAGGAAATGATTTAACATTACAAAACAATTTTTATTTGATCTAAATTGTGTGATGTAACCACATCTATTTTTGTTTAGCAAGATTTTGTCTATTACGGTTTATCTATTATATAAAAATACATTCAGAATAAAATGGTATTCACAGGCTATTCCAAGAAAATTCAGCATTCACATTTTATTTGTCATGTAAACATCTGTAATATGCAGTATTTTAATCAAAATCGTTAGAATCGTTTTTGAAAAAATTAAAAAAAAACTCGAAAACGTTTTCATGTAAAGAGTAGCTTAGAAGAGGGTATTTTCTTAAAAATCTTCGAGTCGAATATTTGGAAGATACTGTAGTTTGGTATTTATCGAGCTTTTGGTTTTGGAGTTGTTTTGTACAGCCATAAGGACAGACACACACATGCTCACCTTTTTATAATTTTTTGGTATTCAAGGGGCCTCAAAATATATTTTTTCTGGTGAAATCTCGACATAGAATTTTTGGATGCGCCATATCTGTTAAGTGTTACGTGCACTAGTCAACTCTCATTGGCTGCTGACCGGAATAGGTTGCTGCGGGTACAAACTAGATCCTTATTTAAGATGGTCATTTCCCTTAATACGAGTATTAGGAGAGAATTATCAAGTTTACATTTTCACAACCGTATTAATAAAATGTATTATGCAACAGCGATAATTCGTCTGGAATGGATGCAAGTTCTTATCATCAAACAGGAAGGAGGATCCTTGGGTGCAAACCTGCCTCTCAGGATTGCATAAGCATATGCGTCTATCATTACAGTATTTAGTCGATTTTATCACTTGACCTTGCATTGTACAGGGCTTTTTTGTCATACACCGCCATTCAAAGTTGTAGCTTACCCAATAAGGGGAAAGAAGAGTACATGTCATTGGGGCAAGGTTATAAGAAACAAGGTTGAGTACCAAAATTTGCCTCACAATTCTCCTTCATGTGGTCTCTCAAATTACCCCGCTCATGATAACGTTATCAGGAACCTTCTCTTTGATTTTCTAGTGTGTAAACTATCTTAATGGATTTCAAACATACATCGACCAAGCGATCACAAGAGAATCATGCTTTGTCACAAATTACTTTTATCTTCCACATTCTGGGCAATGACATTGAAATCCTATCCGGGTTTTCATGAAGATTCTCAGCCGATGTCAACCCCAACAAACTACAAACCTTACTTCAGTGAAGTAAGTCAGTATTGTGTGTTACAATACTGACCTATAGTTTATTTGGTATTTGTCATCTTCCAAGCCACCTTCCGCTGAAGTTATACTTTTCTCAATTTTTGGCTGTCTTAGAATTTGCTCTAGCGTATTTATATGGTAGAGGTCTGTACGAGTTCGGGCTTGAAAATAAAGACGAAGAAAAATAATAATATTCAACAGCATATAATTTGTCATGTAAATATCTTAAACAAACAGTAATTTTATGAAAATCATTATCACACTTGTTGATAAAATAAAAAATAACCAAAATTTTCCCATGTAATGGGAGAATAAAGACGGAAATGGTTAATGTATCATACTTTTTTTATCCGCAACGTTAGGTACTCGGAATAGCACACACCCATAGTTTTATCTAATACTATTAGTAATAAATAAATGACCGCTTCGGCCATTTACCGATAACGTTGCCACAGCATAGCAGCTGCAAACTCTACCTCCCTCCGTGCATCCACACCAGGACATATTGGGCAGAGTGCAGTAATAGAGGCAACTTGTGGTCAATAAGCAGTCTGCCGTCAACATATAGCTTACTACATATGGATTTCAGGACCTCAGCCGCCACTATTTTTGCAAAGTGGCTCCTCAATTGGTTCCAAGGACCTGAGTGCAACCCATATCAGGCCTCCCAGCAGGGGATAGAAATCCCATGTGGTACCCGAAATCGAACCGAGTCCCTTCTCATCGCAGGCAGCAGCGACTCGTGGAATAATGTAATAATTGTTATAATAATATAACAGTAACTGAAAAATAACTTCATTTAAAATCAAATCACACATCGGACATTCGGTCCCTGGCCGAGTACCACCTATTCTGGGCTCAAGCCTCGCTCGGGTTCGGTTCAAACTGAGGCAGGTCGGGCCGAGCCTAAGGATTTCGGCTCGGTAGATCTCTAGTATCTGCAGTTGTATTCAGGCGCATTATATTTGTACGTATTAAAATATCAATATTTTGAATGACATCATCTAATAAGAATACAGGCTACCTTTATCATGTTGTAATACTACGTAGGTTTTCGTAGTATGTTGTGTTTGTTCATATATTGCATCCCTATAATAGAAGCTCTAGTAATAATTATAAATTGATCAGAAAGGTTCCACCGTTTTCAAAGTACGTAAATCTAAAAATATAATTTAAATAATCTGATGTGATACATTCACATGACCTTCTCTACTGTCCTTCGATTATTAGTGGGTATACAAACTATTCTTACTAAAGCTTATTTTTCTGTTTACTTCATTTTAATCCAAATAAACCTTTGCAGAAATAGCTACTTTACATACTTCGTTTATAGATAACAAAGAAAACAGATGTAGTCAAATGTTTCAGATCTGAGCGTTATACGTTGCCTAAAAATTCCCTACTGTTTCAATTTAATCGCGAGAAACAACTGAATGTTGCCAGGACTTCAAAAGAATGACCAAGTAATGAACAATTCGAGCTATTAATAACGGATATCTCAGAAATGGCTTACGCCAACAAAAAAGTGTTATTTGCAATAAATTGTGTGTTTTAAAGACATCTAAATGTTTAGTGTAGTGCGTTTTCGTCTATCGCTTAACGTTTACCAGTTATATAAGGTTACACAAAATGCCTTCCGAATGAAGAGCACTTCACAGGCTATACCTAGGAAATTCAAGATATACATTTTATGTCATGTAAATATCTTTAATATGCGGTATTTTGTTCAAAATCGTTAGGTATAATTATAAAAGCAAAATTTTCGAAGCATGTCCATTTAAGGGTAGTTGGGGAAAGGGGATTTTCTTGAAAATCATGTCCCGTCTTTGGAAGATACTGAACTTAAATACCAAATTTGGAATTTATCCAACCTTTCGTTTTTGAGCTATGCTATTCAAACACATACGCTTATCTAAAAATACTTTTTTAGGGTTCAGGGATCCTCAAAACATATTTCCGGTGGAATCTGACATAGAATTTTTGGGTAGAATACAATACTTCCTCTACTTACTATATGCTGCAGAGAAAGTAAAAATGTCGGAGCCAACAAATCATTTAAAATGATATATTTACTACTGTATACTTTCATGTAGAGTAACATTTTATAAATGTGAAGATTTGTACTATAGAAAAGGAAACCTTGGCAAACTTACCTCGTTCGGTAGTTACGTGGATAGGGTGTGGCGGGACAGCTGTCAAACAGTTGCTTGTACATGTATTGTGAATATAAAATTACCATTCAACTGTCAAAAATATCTAGCAATGACGCTTTTAGGAAGGTAGTGAGAGCGAGAACATGCGAAGTTAAAAATAACAATAAACAAAAACAACCGCTGGGTGACACATGTCAACGACGCGCCCAATGCAGAGTTAATGGAAAACACCGCTTTTGTAACTCGCACATATGGTGGCATAGGGGTATCAAATCATTTAAATAACTAGGAGGAAGGTTATATAGTTCGGAATTAAAAGTCTGAATCTTTTAGAGAATGGAATTTTAGTAGGACGATCAGTTTCCTGATAACATTGTTACGTCATCTTAATCTCACGTACATAACCGAGATGTCAAGTTTTGCTAAGTATTTGGTATTTGTCTTTCACCTAAATTACCATAATACAGTCCACAGTAAATAATAGAATATTGCCTAATTAAGTCAATTTGTGCGGAACGTTTTAGCTATAATCAACTCTCTTCTGTTTTTATGGACAGCTGATTGAAAAACCTAAGAAGAATCCGCAATTATTATGTCTCTAAGGCTGCAGCGCAGTTCTAAATTTTATAAGGTTACTACCCACTTCCAATCATATCAAACCCCAAAGAATATTGGTGTTTTTAATTGTAAAATTTAGGCCGTCTAGGAATGATGCAAGGTATCACAAAGAGAGTTAAGCTTGTCTTAGATTTTAATAATAATATATTGTTATATACCGGAGTGAGGTCAAAAGGTTATGCAGTTACATATTAAATTTAGTTACCCCGGTATAAACATTGGGGGACTTAGACTCAGAGGCAACGAGAGAACCAGGAACTTAGCCGCACAAATTTAAAGCAGGCGTGGGATATTCATAACGTAATACATTTAAATTCACATTTAACGCATGACCTGTGGTTTATTAAATAATTGGCATGGTGTCAATCGTTCACAACAGATTACAGGACAAACATTGCAGGGAGATGCTCCACACTCACACGGAAACACGCATTCTACACGCAACAACCACTCGCCCTGAAGAGACACACAAGACTGACCCACGCTACTGACTAGGAGGTGGGGGAAGAAATGTCACGCTGGACGGAATCCAAACTCTCAATCAAAACGATTAGTTCAACAATGTCATCGCTACAGAGCAATGATGTGTCCGACGCGACAATGCACACACATATACGCTACAATATAATACAATAATAGTGCATAACAACGGAGAGGAAACATTAAAATAAATGGAAAATTGACGTTTTAATTCAGAACTACAAGAGTTCTATCGAAGTAGCCAATGGCGTAAGTATATTGCAAAACTAAACCATTTATATACAAAATAAAAATTCTGGTTATCATGTGCAATACATAAGCAGTCAGCACTGACATCAACTAATTGAACACGTAAAGGTAAAACAGGGTAAGGTAACTGGCGGAATATAAATGCTCAAAACAGAAAAGTACAGTGGTTCTCATATATTTACATGAATAAAGTCTAAGCTGTTTTATGTATGTACAAGAATTAAATTGAACTTCATTATTGCTCATAACTGGAATTAGTTTTGCAAGTTAAATAATACAAATAAGCTGGTGAAAGCACACGGCTTAATTTTTTTCATATTGAGAGAAAAGTACGAGCCTAAAGGAAATCTGTAAATTAGCTGGAAAGGAGTATAGAAAATAAAAGAATTTAGAAGGCTAGCTTATATCACATTCAGGTCAGATTGACCTGATAGATCTCTGTTTTACATAAAAAATTAAAGTATGCCAGTATAAGGAATATTACTCCCTCCTTCCTGCTGATGACCGTCACACCCTGCCTCCCTCTCAGTAACTTCTAGGGAAGTATGACCATTACTCAGCGGGGCTGGCGAGCGAGTCTCACCGACGCCAACCAGGCGTGCCACAAACACAAACATATCAAAGCGCCAAAGAGTAATGAAGGAGACCACAAAGGATAATAACAATGAAATAAGTAAGCGAATTTACCTCCTTTTCTACTTGAGCTTAACCCCTAAACATGCCACTGATAAACCCTAGCTGATGACATTCACCACCGCCAAATCTTAGATTGAACTTTAAACCCCTTTCATTTTTACCAAAATTCTGTTACTTTTGCAACATTTAGCGTCCTCGTGGTTTATAGATATATACCATCAGGGTTGTGCCAAATTGACCCTCCCCGGAGAAACCTCCTCTAGGCGATAACGGGTTCCATTAAAGGAAGGTTGACATTTACGGGAACAAGTGCAACGACTATGGTAGTGGTTGGTCAAGGAGACGACAGCAAGAAGAAGAAAGCGCGCAATTAATTTGACTTGTGTAGTACGTCAGGCGATGGTGATTGTCGACTGCGCAGGAGCCGGATCAGTTGCAGCTCTCCTCAACGTGCAGTCCACAAGGCTGATCAATCTTTCTTCGACTGCGAGAGAGGTCACGAGGAAAACAACAGCACAGCGTTTAGAGAGAAGGCATTCCGGACGGTATTTCTAAATTATTTTTGGCTTAAATTATTCAAAATTCTCTTTTGTAATTATTCACCGGGTAAAGGTTGATCGTCTGAACTATAGATTTATTGGGGTTTAGATTTCAAAGATATCGGTAAATGTGAGAGCAGGAAGCAAGTACGTAATTATTGTAATTTAATTTAATGTATTGAAGCCGTTAAGAATGTAAAGAATTGTGAAAGAATGGGGGTTTCTAAAAAGGTAATTATGTATGTTATTGAATGCAAGTTTATTAAATGAAAGAAATTCGGCTTATTAATTAATTATGTAATATATTTTTAAGTACAAATCTGCCATTATTCCTACATTCAATCCACTTCCTCTTGGGTTTGAAAAACACGTTTCAGGGTATAGCTCCTCTGACATATTTTGTATATATTATCCGTTAACAGCTGTTGCTGTATGTTACACAAAGGTTCTAACATACCGGGTGACATAGCTCGGGGGTAGAGTACCCGCCTAGGGGGAATACAGCTCTAGAGAAGTGTGTGGGTGGTGGTGACAAAGAAAACTCCTGTAAGCTCCTTCCCATTCCTTGGGTCGTTTTATTCTAGCCTAAGGGCCTAGCCTAGTCGGCAAGTACTTTGGCATACTACATACCTGGCTGGTGGTGAATTTATTTTTTATGCACCAATTACAAAAAGACTTGTCACAAATTCAACCAGCGTGGAGACGTCCGGTATGGAGTCTTGAGGTGGTCTGCCCCATAGCACAATTTCGGTCAGCTCGAATATCTTATGCTGTGAGGCGTCAGCGTTCTGCTTTCTAGGTTCATTACTTGCATCAGTTTCAAGTACGATACCTGGAGTTCGTTCCTAGGCCTGTGGCGCTAGAGTATGCGCCCTGTCCGTTAGATCATACTTTTAGGCTTTTGAGAAACCGCACGCTCTCCAAAATATTATTTTAGTGCATTTGGTGATTTTATTTTTACCGTTCATTGAATAGTCCCAAAATTTCTTCAAACATATTACTTAATCTTATGTTTACGTAAGAATGCTAAAGTATTACATTTCTCCCACAAAGTCGAGGTCCAGATGTTATTGTAAATTCATTTTTGTGGCCTCCTGAATAAAAATGATTTGTATCCAAATTTTCACCTGTTTGTATCAGACACTGATGTCAATATAACACAAAAGCAATTGGGATAACAAATTATATACTTAAGTTAAACACCTTTGGATATAGGGTAAATATTCTTGAAGATCTTCCCCCAAAAAACAAAAACTTTGTTGTGAAGAATGTAATTTTTTCTTAAAGAATATAATATATTTGCTATATTGATATGGTAAATTAAACATATACCTTGCCTATGCCGTTTTATTTGTTTTATTAAATTGTACTCCTTTATGTAAGAGAAAATTGTTAACAATTTTAATGTTCAATGGGAAAAGGCCGATCTAGCAATTTATAAGGTAAAGTTACAGATAGAATGAACTCAGTCCACGTGCTGTGACAGACAAGTACAGATATTTTAGAAAAATACTCCCAAGTTTGTTTAAAAAGATAATCTTTTTATTATGGAATCCTTTTGAAGAGGGTATTCTCTCAGAGATATTCTTTACATGGACCAGTGTGCGAAACTTAAATGAAGCATAATATTAAATTTTTGTAATAAGTTATAGCAGAAGGCTTCTAGTTTGGTAAGATAAAGGTCACGAGATAAGGCATAAATAAGACGATTCTTCTTTCCCTTTTTTTCTATACAAATACGATTCAGCTACGTGGCAGATTCAGGGCACATAGATAGACCGAGGAAATGGGTACTTATCCAGAAATTGTTAAGAAACTACGTGTAAAGGTGAAAAGTTTATTTCAAGAGTTGGGGAGTGTGGTACTTATTTTTGTAAATGAGTAAATAAAACCAATAATTTTCTACCAATTGCCGGCGCAGGAATTTTTCTGCTAGCCAGTCGACTAACTGAAAGAAAAGACAATAAAAGGCCTACCTTATACTCTAAAAATCATTTTGGATTCCACGTACAACCGCTTTTCTCTAATCATTATCCTACCCGATCCTACAAAATCCCACCCTCAGAGAACGTTTTTACTCTCTGTAAAGTTATTTTTACACGTGCCAAATAAATGCAGATTTATAAACAGTCTAAATATTAAAATATAGCAGGTGACCCGTAGCGCCAGCAGTAGTTGAATTAGATTTTCAGACCCTGATTAGATTTAGACCCGGCAAAACAGTTTCCGAGTTTAAAGGTGCACCGCCTCCTCACCGCCCTACTCTTGTGTCATAACCAAGGAGGAGAAATAATTCACCCAGAGGGCGTCACAAATAACAAGAAAATATAATTTAGTAAATATGTTTCCGCCTTATGGCCAGTGCATATGAAACAAATAAATACAACAAT
Source organism: Deroplatys truncata (assembly GCA_030765065.1). Classification (NCBI taxonomy): domain Eukaryota; kingdom Metazoa; phylum Arthropoda; class Insecta; order Mantodea; family Mantidae; genus Deroplatys; species Deroplatys truncata. Next base: position 68,673,463 of record CM060986.1, read on the forward strand.
AAGGTTTACAGATTCTAATCTTGAGGCATCTTGCTGAACATTTCAGATCGTTTGTTAGCTTTATCTTTTCCCAGAAGCACAATAAAAGGGATAGGAATTATTGGTACAGAGCTGCCCATTAACTTCACATTTTAACTGTAATTATTATCTAACTGAATTAAAGTTCCAGCTAGAATCGTAAACCCATAAGAGAGCGAAAAACGTGCGGGAAGAAAAAAATGGTCAGAAATGTGAAGCCCAAAGTGATTTACATTACGCGTGTAAGAATGGAAGCAGGGGGAAACTTAACCAAGAATACGCACCGCTCAGGTCACAGTGATTTTGGACAAGCCGGACCGAGCGCCAGGAAACAGCGGTGGCGCTACCTCTAACCCACGAACAACCGATAGGTAGGGACGGCAAGACCTAGCCCTGGCGGCGAACCGGAAAACTATTAGTGACAATATACCGAAGCGTAAAGTAGGAAAAGCAAATATATGTGACAGATTAAAAAACCCGCACAACGGCGTAACACGTTTCCATTGATTTTCTCCAAAACAGCAGCAGTCTCGTTGATATTGCCCCTTAACCGCAGAAAACCCTTCGTACTCTCACCTTTTTGAATGATTGCCTACTTTTGCTTTGCAACTGGCGCTGAAGGGCTGCCGGGTCGTAAATATATTACTCATATATTTATTGATAATTTAACAGTTAGACTTCCCATTTTAATCAATCACATTTAATATAAAGACATCAATGTTTGCCAATTAAAATTCCTCAAAACAAAACAAAGCTTTGTTTTTCAACTTGTTCTCTAATATAATCTTAAATCTTCTTAAACGTATTGTTACAGCGGCTGATGAAATATTTCACAAATAATAAAGCAGATAAAATATGTTAGTCATTATGTTAATATATTTAAAATATAATTTGATATATTTCAACATAGAATAACACACTTACATTGTTGCGTTTTCTTGGAAGTATTAAGACACTGGGTAAAATTTTAAAAATTGTATTTTATAGTAAAATTAATGATTGATAATACAATCAGAACATTAGTTATTCTCATTATATTAATTATTGAATTTATTATTGGTGGTAGTGGCGTCGGCGGCGCGTTTTAACACATAAAACAAGCAACAAAAGTATAATAATTATTTGAACATGAATTAGTTGCATAATATAATAGTTTTCCTTAAAAATAAATTTTCTTACGACGCAAAAGGGTTCTTTAAGGTGCCCAATCTAAGGTTTTTATTGAAGCCAAAATATGATTATTTGTCAGTTATTTGTCAAAATATCTTTAACCCTAATTTGTAAATATTACCCACAAAGATCTATGTTACCGCAGCCGAAGATATATTTTCATAGCACACGTTAATTACTAAACTGTCATCTTTGTGTGCATGTGCTAGTTCCACTTGGGTTGTGTTTAAATGTAACACATGTACATGTTCCACATAGGTAATGAACCACAATGCATTGTTTCCTGTTATTCAGAGATAGTTTCGCCCCTGATTTCACATCTTTTATAATCTCCATGAAAGTAACTACAGAGCATCATCACGGCTATTAATTTTATACCACGGATATACATGCTTTTGTGTCGCAAGTATTGAATACGTAACAGTATTAATTATATGCTGCTTATGATCTTAAATTAAACCTCTACAGCTTCCGGTTTAAAATAATACTCTCTGCTGAATAATACAATTTCATTATTATATTCATTCATCTGAAGAGCGACGTGAATATACTGGGTGATTCAAAGAAACAAAATGTTTAAAGTTTTATAAAAAATATTAATCTGAGGCAGTATTTTTAACACTTAAATGATTTCAGTCTAATTATATAATATATAAATTCAATAACAGCCCGCCTTAAAGCAATATGTGTATGTAACAATATATAAAAAGTGTATATTACAGTCATTGTATATGTTTATATTATTGTATTCATGTTTAATAATGTTATGTGAATGTATTATGTAATTTAATAATGTAGGAACTGTGAGAAGTAGGTCAAAAGTTGCTAACAATGAGGTAACCTTGAGGCAATAATGAATTAGAAAGTTTAAATGCTACTGGTAATTCTTGGAGCAATAATAATGTAATTTTTGTGACAGTTTATAAAATAGCCAATCAACAACCAGAAAAAGTTTTAGTTAAATGGGGGTATTCTATTGGTCTAGGATTAGCCAATAAGAAACTGAAATATAGTAAAATTTACAAATTTAGAAGTCAGTTGGTTGTAGACAGTGTTCCTAATCGGACGCGAGTTGCGTCCTTGAGAAATTTAATACGTATTCAGTGTGAGACGAAAAATAGTTTACGTGTTAAAAAGTGCAAGTAATTAATAAAAAAAATCTCACAGCTCTCTATATCAGTGAAGTGTTATTTAAATCGTGTGAAGCATTAATAAAATGAGTGAAGTAAAATTATAATCTGTGTAAGCCTACATTCTTTAGTCGCACCACTCCCTACTAAGACATTCATGTCTCTAAAAAAATATAAATACTGACGCAGTCGATGCAAACATAAATATATAATATTTAAAGAAACAGTGAAAATTACAAAGTTAATATTTTTTAAAAATTTTGGGCAAAGGCCACCGGAAAGTACATTTTTGGGCGAAGGCTACCGGAAACCGGGTACTATACGTGCGGTTGCAACTACTTCAAGTTCGGCTCCCCAACAATCGAAATACAATACATCTATTTCAAATTATATTTATATAAATTAACAAATAATATATTACCTAATGCCATTTTATGTAATGTTACAAAAAATTCCAAATCTTTAAATATATATTCTAAATATAGCCTCTATTTCTGCGACAACAATCTCCCAGCCTATTATGCAATTCTTCAAACGATTTTTGTAAGATTTCAACTGAAATAACATTAATTTCTTTACGAATAGTCTTTAAGATCTACAAGGGTGTAACCAAAATGGTTCCAGCATATCCTGTTATTTCCATAGAGACTGCGCCTATGTGGGAATGAAGTAATCTCGAAAAATGGAGAGGTGTTTTATGGCCTAAAAGATCCTTACATTCCTTTGTCTATTATTTTTCTTGAAGTATTTGAAGGGCAAGGTTTATTCAAACTGTTCCATACACTCTTTAGACCTTAAATACAATATTCACAGATAAATTAATGTTGTTTCAATTTAAATGTTTAAAAAAAGCCGTTTGATGGTATGTATCGCAATCTGCCAAACTGTCACCGTAAAAATGGAGGCCATTTGCGGGACAATTTACAAGAAGTGAAATGTTTTCCTATATTGCATAAGGTGAAACGTTATGGAGTTAATCTCACATATTTTTTAATTTACATAAACAATGGAATGATTACTAGACAACTGAAAAACTTTGGTTTTATTGAATCAGCCTGTATACTTCCTGTGCGAAATATTATAAGTATGGCGACGTCTGCATATTCGGTTGTGGAATGTCATGAAAGAGACAGCACTGCGGCATCTTGTTGACATTTGTATTTTTATTTTGTCCATTTGTAATTAAATAGCAACAAATATACTTTTTATAATGTCCGAAATTATATAAATAACTAGTGTTAATGTGTATAATGGACTAAAGATTAAAACCACATCTGTGAAGCTTGGTTTAGGTAGGTAGGTAGATGGGTTTGTTCTGAATGTCTCTTTCATGAAGAATGAGTGAATTGATTGCTATAAATTTGGTATGTAATTTACATTAAACCTTTATTAAATAATAGGCTATATTGTGTCTTACCGAATTCAGTATGCGAAATTTAGACACAAAATTACAAAATTGCGGAATTCAGATTTTTGCATTCAATAGACACGTTAGGGAGCAATACAGATACGGCATTATACTTTCTTTGCATTTCAGCATCTTGAAAACTGTAAAAAAGGTTTTGAATTTGGAGGTGGGAAGGTCTTTAACTTTTTTCTTTTCAAATGTAATAATACAGGCTTTTTTTAAGTTTATGTTATTTCTTGTGCATCAATTGCAGCTCAGTTTTAATAAAATGATATATGTTTCATCTCCATAAGCACATTCAGAAAAGGTATGTTTTAGTGAATACTGCTACTGTGACGAATAATATGTTCCATTATAGGACATTAATGTATTTTAAAAAATTCTGAAAATTAAAATCTAAATAATTAACTCCGTGTTCAAAAATGACTAGTCCTGTCCTTTTAAACTTAAAGCTAAAAAACACTTATTGCTCTGCTTCAATTTTTATGCTGGCAGGAGTCTTCAAATTGTTATATAAATTCGTATTACATAACAATTTTCTAAAATGCATTTTGTGAATAAATAGTTATAAAATATTAATTTTTACATCCATTATCTCTGTCGTACAAAACTTCCCTACAAAATTTTAACCTAATAACCCCAAAATTCAATAGTGCTAATTCAGATATGGGCCCCTTAATAATTTTTCCAAAGAAAAATAATAGGACAGGAAGTAAAAGAGTCCAAATGTTACGCACGTTCTTCTTTTTTACATTACACATTAATAGTCCGAATTATCTGTATTACTCTTAATTTTTTTCATAAGTTGGCGGAACATTAAATCCTTTACTCATGTTTTAATTTTATTAGCTGCTTTGAAAATTCAAAGTAAGACATTATAATACAGAGGAAGGGGCAAGGTGTTAGAGTAGAATAATAAACGGGAAGAGGGGGAGGTAGAGAGGGAGAAAGTTTGAGAGAGAAGGAATGTGAGGTAGAGCGAAACAGAGAGAGATACAGAGTGAGAAGGGATTGAGAGGACAAGAAGTGAAAGAGGAAGATTGTTTAAACGTAATTTGCAGTCCACGCACGTGTAAGTGCGGGAGGACGCAGTCATTTAATACCTTGTCCCTCCCCCGTTTTGTAAGTTTTCGGTTTGTTTTTCTACTTTTAATTTTACATACATTCAAATTTGCAAGGACAATAACACCCTTGGCCAAGACGGGCCTAAATCATACAGATACTTCAGTACACATGACCAGGAGGACTAGTAAATTCGAGTACCCATCCGGCGTGTTATGAGTTATTTTGTTTGGAATTAGAATACTATCGTACAAATATTTTATTCTACAACAATAATAGGTCAATACAAAAACAAAATCTAATGTGTTAGTTTCGCATTACTTTATACACTCAGGATCGTATATTTAAATCTGTTCTGCCAACTATTTTGTAACAGCGTATTGTCTTTTTCTCTTACTTACCAATAGTACATAAGTAGAGGAAGTATTGTATTCCAAATCACCGAAAATACATTCTTTTAAACCTCTTGAAACTAAAAAGATTAGAAGAATATGTATGTCTCCCTCTCTCTGTAAACAGCATAACTCAAAAATAAAAACTCGGTTAAATACGATACTTGTATTCAAGTTACGGAGCTTCTAAGAATGCGACACGAAGAGTTTGAAGATTATCCCCTCACCCTAACAGTTCATATGAAAATTAATTTAGTTTCTAATTCCCAGCACGCACATTGAGGAGACGTATGTGGGGGACCGAAGAGTGTCGTGGAGATTAAGAAGGCCTGAGTTTTTCACTGTACAAAATCCGTAACACCAATCTACTTACATATTCCTAGGTTTATTTCCCAACCGTTTGGGATTCCTACATTATCAAATATGAAAGGTGAGAGGAGATATCTACCCATCCAAAAGCCACTTGCACACGCGATCCGTTTCTCACGGAATCCTAAGACAGACGCTGCATCCCCCACCACTCATGGCTAGCAAACCGACCAGCCAGGAGTGACATCATCCCAGTCAACATAAAAGGAAAAAACAACAATATGTCTGGTAATGACAATGAAACCTCCAAATTAATAATACGCTACAGTACCTTAATCAAAATCGTTAGTTATTTTTTGAAAATAAAAAAAATCGAAAATTGTTGCAAGTAAAGGGTAGTCAGGGGATTATCTTTAAATTGTTCTTGTTACTTCTTTGGATCGACTTTTCGTTTTGAGCTATGCTGTTCGCAGACACATAAACACACACATACACATGAACTTTTTATAAAAATGCTTTTTTTGGATTCAAGTAGCCTCAAAACATGTATTTCAGATGAAATCTGGACATCGAATTTTTGGGTGGAATCCAACACTTCCCCTGCTTAATATACGTAGTAGAGAAAGTAAAAATAAGTACATAGAATAATAAGATTTTGTAGGAATAATAGGTAGGAAAGTGAGTAGCGAAAGTTATGTGAATGCAGCACATCAGATTTTTAGTTGGAAACAAATAACCAAGTCAGTTATGCCGCAATAAAGTGGGAATTGCGATTCCTGCTACATCAAGTAGAGCAATTTCATGCATAATTTTCCATTGCAATTTTGGACGAGGGCAGCGTAGTATCCGACTTCCCCTGCAGTAACGGATGAAGTTTCTTGTAGCATCGGAGGAGCGCTGCAGCTGAGCTTTAATCCGGCACAACTTTGCGTAATGGTTTCCGAAGACTAACTTTGAGCTAGGAATGCTTTTGTTCTAATGGTGCATGGAATGCAGGTTCTCGCAAATGCCCATTGGAGTCCCGCCTATGACGACGATGATGAGGATGAATGCAGTAATAAAGTAAACTCTTGGGTGGCTGGTGTCGGTGGATACAGCTTCCGCTAAACTTGAACATTAGCGCTTGATGTATGTGATTAATGCTGGTTTGTTTTGTTCTTCCATTTAACAGATTTAGCATTAATTAATACTATATTGCGATACAAGTGTGGTAAATGCATCTTTAGAGAACGATGAAGAGTTTGAAAATACCAGATTAGGTCGTGTATCTTCTATTTCCACGATCCTCCAGTGCACTTAATACATGTGTATTGCGTACTTTGTTTCGACGATAGTTTAAGCTATACAGTACGTATGCTTGAGTACATAAAATGTGGGCCAAAAGCGAACTGAGCTGTTTATGTTGGTATGACAAAATCTAGTCCCACCCACTACCAGCGTGACCACCTCTGTTTTTTCCAGCATTATTCTAGCCATAAATTGGCAAGGTACTTTACCTGGCCGAACTTTCGAAATTTAAACATTATATTTTCATACTAAACTACCGTTTTCTTAATGCCCTTTTCTTAGTGCGTTTAGTAACGACAACAACTAATCCTTCGTCTCCATGTCGATGATGAAAGCTATCATGTACATAAATGTCGTAGCTTAGTTTAACCGCACTTGCAATTAATTCTTCGACTCTTCCTCTAGAAGGCCGAATTATTAGTAATCGGTTCAGTCTTTCCTTGTGTACCAATGGTAAGAAACTCTTTAATAGAGGTGGTATCCGATCCATTATTTCATTCCATATAGATTATAAATATCGGTCATTGGTCAGTTTCTATGTTCCTGAATGGTTTTGCTAGCCATTCACATAGAAAACCGATACCGACTGGATGGAGTCAAAAGTTGGCTACCTGAAAGTGGAAGCCTTACAGAGGAAAAAATACAACGGTGATCTAGGGGAATTTGCTACTTTTTATGCACGTCAGTATACATAATCAAATAATTGTAATAAATAATAATGTACATTCTTATATTGAGAATATTATTCTATGAATCCGGTGTAATATAGAAGGCAGTACGTGCAGACATAAACATAGAATCAGTGTATTAGCTAAACAATAGGGAAGCTTTCTCCAAGGCAATATAATAGCAGTAGCAATCTGTCGTCGGTAAAAAGCATTTGTAAGTGAAACAGATGTGCTCGTGTCAATAGGATCTAAGATTATACGTAGAAAGTTAAGATTTTAGAAATACGTGACTTATCTTGTAATCGCAATAGTTCCCATAAGAATGTTTATACTTCAGATTCATAAAAAAACCAAGTGGGGGACTTTTTGTAATTTTTCTGCAACAATAGGAAACTTATACCTATTGTAAAGAAATTCCATCAGTGAATAGTATTAAAAAAGATGACACGCAGATTGGTAGGAAAAATGCAAAACTATGTAAGAACACTCAAAAACAGGAAGTGCACGAAGACAGATACGTAACTCACAGTCTGTAAGGGCGCGATGCTATGTAGTGCCGGTGAATGTGAAATGCTCAAGTGACGTGAAGTTTACCGCGAAAGGCTCATGAGATAGGTCGCTGCGTGCAATTAAGTTCTTTAGACATAAACGGCATCTTTATGGAACATCGGAACACTAGGATCCGAGATACAAAACTCATGTTCCACGCACCCCTTGTATCTCTTGTTGTCCTTTTCAATACCAAGACTGATCCTGCCCTATAGTAAATAATGGAAACAATATTTATGTGAAAATATAATTAATTACGAACAGTGTTCAACATGGTGATTCCAGTTGCAAGGTCACCAATGTTAACATTGGTGACGAACTGGCGATCTAGTATCCACACCTGGTGGTTGATCCTAATGAAACCAATAACTTGGATTCCACATTGTGGTTAATATGAATGACAAAGACGTCGATTCAGATTAATTAAATCGTGAGTAAATATTAACAAATAAAAAGAAAGTAAATATCCGAGTAAGATTTAAATGGTAAAATTCAGCAATGAAATACTATATTTCATGTCGGCAGTAATTACGAGTAATATACCAAATATTAAAGGATTTAATATGCGTTATGCACACTCGTGCAGTAGAAAGGCAAAACACACACTTAGGTTAGGTTACTAGCACTGAATTCAGGAAATTCAGCTTTCCTTTATGACAGCATGGACTGGAAGTGGATCAAAAAACACTATGGCCGAAAAATGATTCACTTTCCCTTCTTTATTAGAGGTAATAATATTATTCAGGCGGCGCCGTGGCCGAGTGGTTAGACCGCTCGCCTCGCACCGAGGCGGCCCGGGTTCAATCCCAGGGACCTGCATGTGGGATTTGTGGTGGACGAAGCGGCGTCTGGGCGGGTTTTCTCCGGGTTCTCCGATTTCCCCCGCCATTCATTCCACCAACTGCTCCATCATCACCTTTCCTTTCATCCATTTCACCAACATTTCGTTTCATCTACTTCCTTCATCCCATACCAGGCATCGGGCTGAGCATCCAGGATGGGTGCTCTGTCTGATCCATGAGTGTCTGCTCCTCGACGGGCCTCTGACCCCAGGCTCCCGCTTGTAAGGCACCCGCAGATAATGAATGAATGAAAAGTTAATATTATTCACTTCCTCTTTATCTTGTAATTGTGTATGCATTTGCACAATGTTTTTCAAACTTTGAAATTTGGAATCTAATCCACAGTAGTTCCATCTTAATTAAAGGATGAAACTGCACAGCATCTCGTATTCCAATGCGACGTATTGGAAACCAATAAATCAATCGATACAATACAACTAATCAATACAATTTATATGGAAGTACAGACCCAAAAGTAAGTGTGTATAAGACAAAATACAGTTGAAGGACTCCTGAAAAGTTATAAATGAATCCACTAAAAATAGTATTTTTTAAAGTTCTCAATCAATTTGGCTGGAGCTATAATCTTAAGTCTGTCAACACTGAACGGCTTTTAAATTAATTTTATATTTCTTTTAGTTTTACTCCGTTTCAAAAAGGAATTTTATTGCCCTATGCAAAATGTTTCACACGAAGCAATTTTAAAAATAATCTTCTTTTTAAATATCCATCGCATTCATCTGTTCATAGCACACACAACCGTTGTATAATTTTTGTGCGTTTTGATTCAAAAGAAAACATTTTCTAAGGTTTTGCAGCTCAGTTTTAGTTTAAGAGTAAATAACTCAAAAACCTCCCGCAACTTTGAAACTTTACAAATAGTTTTATGTATTTGACTTTTCGGAACATGCATAAAGAATTTCAGAAGAATTTAATGAATAATCCATTGTCTGAGAACATTTTGTTCGGAACTTTATAAAGAATTTCAAAAGAATTGGTTGAAAACTCCATCGTGTGGTAACATTTTGAACAAGTAAACCTTCAGAGAAAAAAACACTAAAAAATACTACGCTGAAATATGGTTTTAATTTTAGATTGTTCCTTTGTAAACACCATAAACCCAGAAGTGCAAGTGAATTTTGAACTTATAGCCTATGACTATATTATTTTGGGGGATGCACAATCCTAATGTCCATTTTATCGAGGGTTTCATCTAATTTCAATGGTACAGAATGGCTTAACCAGCCAACTGGGAAGGTTGAACCAGCACAATAAGCCGGACAGAGGGCGAGAGCTTCTTGTTCTGTCTCCCAGACCCAATCAATTCACCAACAATCAGATTCTTCCGTTCATGAGCATTCCTTCACAACAAACTCGGTTAATTCCATCCGTCCATCTTTTCTACTTTCATTTTCATCTTCGTGTCTTAATATTGTCCATCATCTGGTATCTTCCTCTGCCCCCAAATCCTTTTTCCATTCATTATTATCTCTATTCCATATACAGTGCGTTTCAAAAGTCTCGCATATTTATTATTACAGGTAAATGGAAATATTTTTCAAAAAAGTTCCGTCACGTAAAACATATTTTAAAATACATTGTTAATAACATTGTTAACCAATTGTGACGTCATCGGAAACCTGACCACCTATATTTTTGTATACCATCTCAAGGATTTTATTATTGTGTATGATTGTATGAACTATCAAACGAAAAACATTTCCATTTAGCTGTAGTATAAAATATGCGGATCTTTCGAAACACACTGTATAGCAAGTAGTTTCTTCTTTCCAATGTCCTATGCAATTTTGTTTCTCTACTGAATATTTATGACATGTAGAGGAAGTATCGTATTCCACACAAACATTCCATATAGAGATGTCAATGAAAACACATTTTGCGGTACCCTGAGCCCAGGAGACGCAGTTTAAAAAAATATTTGTATATCTATGTGTGAACAGCACAACTCAAAAACGAAACGTAAAATAAATAAACTTCGCACCTAAGTGCATTAATATCCAAGAATGTAAAGGAGAAACATATTTTCAAGAAGCTCTCCAACAACTGACCTTTACATGGAAAATATTTTCGTTTGTTTATTTTTTCTCAGAAATGACAACGATTTTGATTCAAACGTCATATGCTTAATATATTTAAATGAATTGTACCTTGAATTTTCTGCAAATAGCATGTGCATTTCCCTTCATTATGGATAATTTTGTAAAGGTAGTTAACTATAAGATATAAACAAAAATTTAATACACAAAAGATGTAGATATTTTTAGATTAAACAATTTGTGGAATTAAGATTTTATTTAACCATTTTTATATGTAGTTCCTATTGGATTGAGTTGTTTTTAACGTAATCATAAATTTTCTGAAGTACTAGGCCATTAATCGTTTGTTTCTCACGATGTATTCCAAAGAATATGGGACTTCAAAGCAAACTTATAGGGATTTGCTTTTTAAGAATTTGATCATCACTTCGGCCTCCCGTATTCCTTTGTATCTTTAAATATTCACCTGGATTAACCTGAAGTAGATAAAAATAAACTTTTTTAACAATATTAAGAAAATATTTAAGATGATAAATAAACAATAATAGGTGAATGAATGAATGATTTATTGTCTGCTTTGAACTTTATATACAATTTAAACAATGTATACAATGGTTTATTATTTCCCTTCCCCTTATATTAACACTCTGCTATATTTGGGGAAATGTAATGTATCTACTATTTGCTTTTTTGGCTTGTTGCTTTTTTTGTATTTCCTCCAATTTGCTTCACATTTCTTTTAACACTCTTAACCTTATTTTTCCTAAATATTTTCCTGCTTTCCCCCTACATTCATTTGATCTTGTGTTAAAATATTTCTAACTTTTAGCTTTACTGGTAAAATTTTCCATTTCTCTAGTATTCAATTTTCTCTTCCTTTATCCGTATCCTCACATTCCAAAATGTAATGCCAATTGCCATGTAATCCATTACATTTAGTATATCTCTGCCCCCTTCTGTTCCCTGATAGACCACTTAAATGTATTACACCTGTCCTAGTCCATGCATATCCCATTCTGACCTATTTGTTGCGTACTTCGAAGTATCTTTCCTTTCCTCATTCCATTTTAAAATGTTTATAATCTATTAATGTTCTTTTTTCCCTAAAACTACTTATAATTTCTTGCTTTTCAATATTCTCCACTCTTATTCTAATTTCTTTCCAGAAACCTTTAGTTTTATTGTTGCTTTCTGCGCATGTTTCTACCATTCCTATTTCTTCCAATGTTGTCTGTATCTTGTGCATCAAAGTATCTTTTTACCCATTTTCTCCTGTACAACCAAGCATTGCTTTAGTATATAATTTTTCTCTAGTAGCTTTATTCTGAACCAGTATCTGATTGCCCTTTTGCCTTTAGCTTCCACCCTCCCTAGTTCTGCTTGTGCTACTCCATTCGGTGAACTTCGTGGTAATCTAAGGGTTATTTTGCAAAAATTCCTATGTATAGCATCTGTATTTTTCCATCCTTTTTCCAGCCCCCACATCTCTGTTGCGTATAACACCCTTGCTTCCACCATTGTGCTATATATCTTTTCTGGCCACGTAATTTGCATTTCTGGTATTTTGTTCACACATGCTCTGATTACCTGTACTGCTTTTTTCCCCTTTGCTAGTACTTTTTTCTTGTTTTCCCCAATCTCCTCAACTATTGAACCTTACTCCTAGATAGTCAAGTTTTCTCACTACCTCCAGCTCCGTTCCTTTCGGTCTTTCTTGGTTTATATTCTATCTTAAATTTCATGATTTTCGAATTCGTTTTGTTCATTCTCAGCCCCCAATCTTTACAGTATTTGCCAATTGCTTCAATAGATTCAATTAGCCCCACAACTGAAATGGAACCTGCCACTAGATCGTCTGCAAACAATAATCCTGGTATGCCTTTATTATTAATAACCAGTGAATGTTTGTTAACTTTTTATCTCTTCTATAATATGTCTATATAGGTTAAATAGCACTGGACTAAGTTTGCACCCTTGTCTAAGCCCTGAATTATTCGCGTTCTCTTCAGTAATTCTCCTCTTGGCTATTTTCATACAGCACTCATTATTTGCATATAAGTGCTTTATATTCTTTATAAATATTTCGCTCACTCCTTTCTTAATAATTTTTAAACATAGTGCATACCTGTTGTGTCGAATGCGTTTTATAAATCAATAAAAAGTCATGTATACCCTGCCCTTTTTATACTTAAATATTTATCCCCCATTTTCTTTATAATTAATATGTTATCTGCTGTTCTCCTTCCTTCTCTAAATCCTGCATGGAATTCTGATACCTGCCCCTCTTTCTCCGCCCATCTCTGCATTCTGTCGGCTAGTATCCCTGTATATACTTTACCTATCACTGCTAGGAGGGTAATACCTCTCTAATTTGTAGGAACCTCTATATCTGCTTTGCCGTTATATATTGGCACCAAAATCCCCTTTTTCCAGTTCTCTGGGACTCTTCCCCTTTCATGTACTGAGTTAAAAAACTTCACTGTTAACCATAGTCTATCATTGTTTTCGCACCATCGTTTTCACCTGGTAACCCGTAGATTCCGTAGGCCTTGTTACTTTTTAACTTTAATATTTGTGATTTGTTTCATTTATGTTAATTCCTTTAACTAAATCTTCAATATACTGTGTTCGTCCTCTTTAAACTCTCTTGAACGTTGACTAAGTTTGCATCCCGTATAAACTTTTAAAGTAACATGCACCATATTTCCGCCTGTTGTTTCTCCCACTTTTGTTCTTGTATATTTGTTTCACCATCTTTCATATCGCCTTCGTATCCTGAATTTTTGTTGCTTCATTCGTTTTATTAAATTTCTTCTCCATTCTTTCTTTTTCGCCTACATTAGACATTTATACCCCATATTTGTATTAAAGACTTTTATTTCATATTTTTTTCTCCTGTCTGCCCCTATTTCTTTAGTTGTCTTTCCACTTTTTTCTTTGCCTCATAACATTCGTGATCATACCATCCTTCTCCATTTTATGAATAAGTATTGTTCTCTTTCATTTTCCTGCCTTTTTATTACCTGCTCCATTTTCAACATATTTTCCTCTATCTCATCCTTTTGTATCAATCTTTCCTGAAATGCTAACCCTATTATTTCCAATCCCTTCTCTAGCTATTTGCAAAATATTTCCCTATCTTAATCCCTGCATCTATATGAACTCAATCCCTTACTGCTTTGATATAATTCTATTTCTTTCATCTCTCTTTTAATGTCAAGCTTACTTTTAATGGGAAGTGACAACTAGTAAAAACAATGCTCACGATTTCAAAATCTACGCAGTATAATCTAACTCTGTTGAGTAGAGTGTAATTATAATCCATCACGCTTTGCTCTGTGTTATTTGTAAATGTGAATTCCCCTTATTTATCCCTACCTTTTACTCCATTACATATAATGATATTATTCATTTCACAAAAGTTGATCAACTTCATTGCTCCTGCATATTTTATGTCTACTCTTCCTAGTTTCTATATTTTCTGTATTTTTTATATTGTTTTGTACTTCACATATTCTGATTTGTTCTTCCCTTATCCTTGGATTAAAGTTCTCCTGCAATTATTGTATCTATTTCTACATATTTTCTCTGTATTTCTTCTATGTCCTGTTGCTCTTTGTTGAACATATTTTGATTGTGGAATTTTGAAACACTCGGTGGGTTGCACACTACTCCTAAGCACGCCTTTCGTTTGTTCACCTCTCCTCCTTCCATTATGCATCACAATACTATACGCTTTACTATTCCATTTAGTGCTTTCACTTTTATTTTCTTATTATTCTTCACGAGTATACCTATTCCTCCCGACATCCGCCCTTTCTCTTTCTCCCACACTCCTTTGCCATAAATATCATAATCACTAATGGCCACTTTTGTCTCTTTATTTAACCAAGTTTCCACTACTGCCATACATCAACCACTTTTAGCACTTGGAATATATCACCGTTACCAATTTTTTTCCCGAGGTCACGGGTTCAAACCCGCGGAGGGCGATGATTTTTTCGGGCGTAAAAATCCCTAGCATGGCTTCTTTCGGAAGGGAAGTAAAGCCGGTGGTCCCGTGTTGTAGATTTACGGCACGTAAAACAACCTCAAGCCTGCTAAAGAGGCCTCTGAGCAAAATTACTAGTCTTTCACGCCCAACATAGAATGGAACGCTAAGGACATAGCAGTTAAAGAGCGTCCACAAATAAAAAAAATCAATTTAAACGTTGCTAATTTTGTTCCACTCTCTCCACGTTCCATACACTCAACCGAGAACACTGATCCCTATGCAGCCCCTGATCTGTCACATCTTAGTTGGTCTGTTCTTCCTCTCTGCCTTGTCCTCCCTGAATCCTCCTTGCCTTCTCTCTGCTGACCTTCTAGTTGTAATATACTTCCAGTTGTTGATGGCACGATATTTAACCCAGTTGCCTCGTCATGAATTCTTATACCTGCTGATGCTACTACAGCCAACTTCTTTGCGTCATCCTTTAGCTCATCGCTGGGAATGGCGTCCTTCCTTGGTGACGTCACATGTCGTTGCCCCTCCTCCTCCTTTTGATGTTTCTCATCTTCTGCCGCCCTTTCCGATTCTCGTTCTGCCGAATGCTGACGTAAAATTCTTTAACCGTCAATGCCCTCTCCTTGCTGAGTCGTGACATATTTTCTTCTGTCGATCCAAAGCGTTAGCCATCTAATATATGCTTTTTTTCCTTCTTTTTTGGCCTTCCTCATTTCCTTTAATAAAATCTCCCTCTGTTCTCTTTCTTTTTCCCAAGGTGCTCTATAAATATTTTGGTACCCTTAAGTTTTCTTGAGTTTTACAGGACTAACAGTTTAAACTTCATGGTGCTAAGTTTTACTAGTATCTGTTCGATTTTCTTCTCCCTAATAGAAATGTATCGATTATTTCTAAACCTTGTATCTGCAACTCTGGTTTCTTTTCCATAATTCCTTCTACTTGCTGCCATGTTCTTTTTCCTCGTTCTTTCGCTACTCCAAAAATTATGATATTGAACTTCCTATGTCTTTCCTCTTCTCTCTCCAAATTTGTTACTCTCTGATCTAGTATTTCAAATACCTTCTTGTATTCTTCTTCGAAGCCTTTTTTGTTCCTTTTAGTTCATCTATTTTCCCGTCAGTTTGGATTCCAGTCTTTTCTCCACTTTTCTGATCTCTATCAATTCCTCGTTCATTTTTTTCAGTAAGACCATCACATTCTGCTCCGAAAATCTAGGCCCCGGGTTCGTTTCTCTCCCTCCAATTATTAGTAGTATGGTCACTATTATTAATAGCAATACCATTGATGTACCTCCTTCCATTTTCTTCTTTTGGCATTAACCGCGCCGATTCTCGCTCGGTAAATTTCTGTCCATATCCCCATGCTTCCTTCGTGTCACGTATACGGAGCTATTCGCTGACACGCCCGTTCGCTACGCTTGCTCAACTGTAACTCAACAATTATAGTAGGCAGAAAATATGACCCAACAGAGTCTTCCCCCTACAACCTAGATTGTTCTTTCTTCACCCATTCTGTTCATTTCATACACTCCTTTCTTCGCATATGAGTAAACATTTCAAATCTGTTCATTCCCTTTCCCACAAAACACTTCACTAATCCCTTACCTAGTAATTTCTTCAGGTATTCACATTTTAATCCAGATAAACCTTTGCAGAAATCGCTACATTACACATTTCGTTATAGGTACACGGGAAACAGTGATAATGTTTTAGAACTGGACGCTATATGATGGCCTTAAAATTCCATACTGTTTCCACGCAATCGCGAGAAACAAATGAATGTCGACAGGACTTGAAGAGAATGACGAGGAAATGAACAATTCGAATCTTTAATTTCGGACATCTCATAAACGGTTTATGCCACAAAACATTTGAAATAAATTGTGTTTTAAAGAAATGTACATTTCATGTGTAGTAAGTTTTCGTCTATCGCTTAATGTTTACCAGTTACACAAGATTACACAAAACTCCTTTCGAACGAAGGGAACTTCATGACTATTCTTCGAAAATTCAAAATATACATTTTATTTGTCTTGTAAATATCTTTAATACACGGTATTTTAATCAAAATCGTTTGCTATTTTTTAGAAAAGCAAAATTTCGAAAAAATCGCATATAAATGCTAGTTTTGGGTGGGGGAATTTTCTTGAAATTTTTTTATGTTGAATCTATTTATCCGACTTTTCGTTTTTGAATTATGCTGTTCACAGGCACACAGAAAGACACAAAGACACATACGGACATATACCACAAATGCTATATTAGGATTCATGGCGCCTCTAAACGGTATTTCCGGCGAAATCTTGGTATCGAATTACAACGGCATAATAATTAATCAATTTTGCCTAGACGTGATATATCGATAGACACCCTAACACTCTGTGTCGAATTCAGCGATGTAAATCTTACCTCCATTTTCTTCACATTTTATTAAAAAAAAGCTGAAAATTATAAAGTTTCAACCAGATTTGGTATAATCTTTATAATAAATAGTAAGAAATAAAGTAAGAATTTAAAAAGATTATTCAACTTATACTTCCTCCAAAAGCTGCAAAAATCATAAACCCTAAAGAGGTGTTGCCTCTATCAAACCACACCGTTTGGATGGGGTATATGTCAACCTTTAAATCAAAGAAATCTCGATGAATCATTGAAAAAGTGTAAGAACACTTTACTTCTGTTATACATTTTTAAAAAAAGTCCTTGGAAAGAGGAGACGTTTGGCAACCGTGCGCTTCACATTGTAGGTGAGTGAGAATTCACGTTGCAGGTTGTAGATCACGTATGTCTTATAACAGAAGCTGCGGTGAGATTCCGAAAGCAGCTGGGTTTGCATTACAGGAGTGATAATTATTAATAAATATTAATTGTATTAGTTCTAAAGACAGTTCTTTCGTGCAATTGCAGAGTGTTAATGAAATAGACTAAAGCATAAATACTTTATTTCAGGTTCAACGAAAGAACGAAAGAAACCTAATGCCTTGTTGCACGTATCTAAAGCACAACTAAGGTTTTAAACAATCGGGTGCAAAAAAAAGTTATGCATTGAATTAAAATAAATAAAAGGAAAATAGTGTTTTATGTTGCAAATTGTAAAATTGCAATACATAATAGTGCATTTTTTACTTAAACATTTGATAGAGGAGACTAAAACTACTCTTTATTGTATTTGAACCAGTAATTAAAGAAAAACAAAGACGACGCGACATATAGTATACTGTCTGGCCTACAATATATCCAATGACGGCGCAAATTGAAAGTCTCGCAAATGTGAAGTGCGTAGTGTGATTAATTTTTTTAATGCACAAAATATTCAGCCAATAATGGCCGAATGGGCAAATAATGCAGGTGCATGGTAATAATGCAATGAAGAGCCTTCAGTGAGGAAATGGTGCATAATGTTCACGACGAAGACCGGGTGGGAGACCATCAGTCATTATGGATGAGTTGAAAGCAAATGTTGAAAGAATTCAGTATTCACTTGTTTCCGAAACTAAATTACTTTTTCGGTGGAAAGAAGTTTCCAACTGACGAAGGCCTCAAAGAGGCAGTGACAGTCTTTGGCGGTAGAAGTGTATAATATCGGCATTAGAAAACTGGTACCATCTTACCATAAATACCCACAGCAATGGTGATTACATTGGGAAATAGAGTAAGGTACTGTATGTTTGTAAACAAAACTTTCTGTTGATATCTTTCTTTATTATTTAGTTATGCCAAATCGCTCTTTACTTTATGGATTTCCCTCGTATTTTAGACAGCATGGCCTAAAATTAGAACCTTTAACATAGTGTACACGAACTAAAAGCGATACATTATCGCAATAGAACGATAAAATTTTTATACCGCCTGACCAACTTTGGCTTCGAGTCCAATCACATGGTAATTAGCCTTTGTATTTGCACATATTTAATAATTTGACTAAATTTGATTAGGTGTTATTTTTCAGTGTTTTTTTACATGGCAGTGACATTATCAGTTCACAATACAAATCGTAAAAGTTCAATTTATGGAAATTCGTTGTGGAGTTAACCTATACCCTATATTGACAGCCTCGTGTTTTAGCGAATCAACAAGACATTAAAACATCTGACATTTCGCTGCACACAGCAGAGAGTTTATCATTTCTGTTGCTTCAAGAATCTCGCTAAACACCTGAGTTGATCTTGTTCTAAAAGCAATTAATCTTATCAGGAATCTATGTAATATTATTTTATTGATATTTTACAAATTCAAGCGCTGTCTAAAACATAGTGTATGGCACACGTGTTACAATTGGTATATTTTGCTCATAGGACTGCGAAACTCCGCCTACGACCTTCATTAGGCAAACATTCCCACTCGCAA
This sequence comes from Deroplatys truncata, assembly GCA_030765065.1. Classification (NCBI taxonomy): domain Eukaryota; kingdom Metazoa; phylum Arthropoda; class Insecta; order Mantodea; family Mantidae; genus Deroplatys; species Deroplatys truncata. The sequence goes on from CM060986.1 coordinate 68,692,707, forward strand.
ACAAAATAAAACCCTCTTTTTAACACTTGTATCATAATTTACTATTTTCAGCAGAAGTTAAAGATCAAGAACTAAAATTTTGTATGTTTCATTCATCTCTTAAAGCAGAATTACCTCCAGAGGATGACATACACACTCCAGCCGCGTGGAGTCGCTAATGTCGCATTTCTGCTGGCTGGCTACTCACATTAGAACATTTTACAAAGAGCTTCGTTGCTGTTCATCTAATGAACAAGCGTATCTTAGTGCAACCACTAACAGTAACATCTTCCATTAATGTAATAGGGCTTCCACAATCTGAAATATTAAATAGCTTTAGGTTCTCTAGCGTAAGAAGCACTTACAGTATATTATGTTTGCAACAACAAAAATCCTTCGTTTTTATAAATGACATTAGGTTGTGCAAACTGTATCTGAATACAGTAACCATAAGTCTAACCTGTTATACTTTTATGATGTTGGTAAACGTATACATATGTACGAGAAAAATGTTAATGTGCAAAACAAAATAACTGAAATAGTCACCTGGAGCTTGTTGCATAATAAACTACAACGTAATAATGCTTATAACTTGTAGAATATTTGATGCACAATGGTTTAAACACAAGTTACAAATTACAAGTAATATTACTATTATGATTAATGAATGTTATAAGCTTCTTTTGGAAAATCGGCATTAATACTACTTAATAATATTAATGCAAAACTATCTACCCTCTATCGTCTATTAATGATTATACAAATTATTGTTACGAAATTTTACTTTCTCACCTACTTGACTTTAATCTAGATAAACCTTTCCGAAAATAGCTGCATTAAACATTTCGTTACACATACTAGGGAATAACGATAGTCAAATGTTTTCAGAACTGGGCACTATACGCTGGCCGTAAACTTCCATACCCTTTCCACACAGTCGCGAGAAACAACTGAAAATCGACAGGACTTTAAAAGAATGGCTAAGTATTGAACAATTCGAATCGTCAATAACGGATATAGCAAAAATGGCTGATGCTACCAAAATGGCATTTGAAATAAATTGTGTGTTTTAAAGATATCTACATTTTTGAGTATTACGTTTTGTCTATCGTTTAAGTGTATCAGTTATAAAAGATTATACAAAATTCCTTCCGAATGAAGATAACTTCACAGGCTATTCCCAGAAATTTCAACATATACATTTTATTTTTCATGTAAATATATTTAATATCGGATATCTCAGAAATGACTGATACTACAGAAAAGTAATTTAAAATAAATTGTGTGTCTTACAGATATCTACAGTTTTTTTTTGGTCTATCGCTTAATCTTTACCAGTTATACAAGATTAAACAAAATTCCTTCCGAATGAAGAGGGCTTCACAGTATATTCCCAGAAAATTCAGGATATACATTTTATTTTTCATGTCAATATCTGTAATAATAGTATTTTAAACAAAATCGTCTGTCATTTTTTAGAAAATAAACATTTTCGTAAAATGTTCCATGCAAAGCGTAGTTTTGGGTGGGGGATTTTCTATAAAATCTTCCTGTCGCGTCTTTGGAAGGTACTGAACTTAAATACCAAGTTTGGTGTTGAACCGACTTTTCGCTTTGGAGTTATGCTATTCACATACACGCGCGCACACAAGGATCTTTTTCTAAAAATGCTGTTTTTTATTCAGGTACCTCGAAACATGTAATCGAAACATCGGATGCACCGATAGATGCATGTTTCATGCATTTTGCTGTTGAGTGATTCATTTTATGACTGTAAAGCGTATAAAAAGCTATACAGTGACTGCAGAAGATATTTGTCCCAGCTTAAAACATTTCTAGTAGCCAAATTAACTTAAAGAAAAATCTCAGTTTTAATATTCAGAAAGAACAGACAATATTACAGTTCAAGTACTGGCTTTTTTTCCCTGATTTTTTATGTTATTAGTTTTGTAGTTCTTTTTAAAATGTCAATTAGTGATGTTTACGAAATAATTTATATGTATTAACTAGAGAAATTGTGTTGATATAATACCTGACTCTGTTCACCAACATATAATTTTCAGGAAGCAATACATGTGTGAAGTAATAAAATTGAGGGTTAATGAGAAAGTACAGTAAAAACATTGATAATTGCTGGCTGACTTTGAAATGATTTCCTTTGGAGTATGAAAACATATTTCACCGCAATTTACGAAAGCTTACAAATTTCCAAAATACATACTGCTCTACTACATTTATGTAAAACAATTGTATAAAACCGCACAGGAACAAGTTATAAAACCGGTGAAATTTTCAAAACATTGTAAAAGTAATACAATGAAAAACCTCATTTTAAAAATGAAAATTTAAAAATTTACGAAGACTCTCTGCAGTTACTGATTATGTTCACATAAATTTCAGTGTAGCGGAGTCAAGTCTTATGTTAGCAGCTGCTTAGTATACTATATCTCACAGAAACAAAACACAGATGATGCCTATAGTATGCTGCTTCATTCTTCTCTTACTAAGTATTAAATGTTTTCTCATTGTGATAGCCTATAATGTCTTCCACACTAGTGATTTAGCTAGGTTAGGTTGATTATGGTTACTTACCTTGAGTGGTACGGAGCAGGTAACCATGCTGCAGTTATGAAGAAAGAAGTTGCCTCCTGGTCTTCGTAGGAAGCGGATCCCAACTCATTCTCTTCGGCGATTCCAAATCAATGATCATCCATAAATCCTGAGGCGCTACTGCCTGTGATGGGCCTGGGCCTGCCAACCTACTTAACACGGCAGAGGTGGGTGATCATTTAACCGATACGGAGAGGTGATGTGGCCAGCCCACGCATCCCACGGCTCACGAGGTCAGGACCGCTACCCGTCAGAGCTCCTCACTTTCCCCACGATGCTGAGTTGGCGCCGGTCCTATACTTGCGACTTACAATCCGCACGCCTATGGGTAGAATCGAACCCGGGCACATTCCGTAGCCTGGAACCAGAGCTTCACGCTCTAGTCCACAGCGCCATGGCGCAGGACTATACATCATCTATAGCTCGCGGATTTTGACAACTGTTTCGGTGCAACATATACCCTTCTAAATTCTAAATTATCGTTTATGAATATGAATTCTCTGATCCAAGTATGATTGTCGTATAGGTGTGTAAAGAAGTAATGAATGATAGGAGAATGGGACATACAATTTTAATAAAATAGTGTTGCTAATACAGGTGGTGACAATTTTAAAATGTTAAATTTTATTTTAATGTAATTTTACTTATTTTATTGGAAAAATTGTGGGATTTAAAAATAATTAAGAATCCAAGCATGTCAATATTTTATAGGAATGCCTTAATGTGTACTCATATGCTTAATTTCATATGCTATACTTCATAAAAGTCAAACGGATTAGATTACTTCAATGCTTCAGATTTTCTTTAAGCTTAATATTTTTACAGTTCACTATTGTTACTGGCATATTTATTCTCAATCGTAATCTATATTTGTTGTTTATTCTACTGTTTTAATTTGTTAATTCAATGAAATTTTATGAAAAGCGTCCCCAGGTTACCATCCATTTCATATAAATCCAGAAAGTTTCCAAAATAAAAACTAACGTGACTTATTGGGAAGAAAGAGGGAAGAAATATAGGTACTACATTTATAGTTATCCAATACAAGGGAACATTGCTGTAGCGATTAATCAAGATTAAATCAAGTGAAACCTCTTACATCTCTTTCAAATATTTGTTTCAAAACTTAAACTGCTGCTTCCTTGTTTGTCGTCAGTGCTTTTCTTTTACCAGGTGTTAAAACAATTATTCTATATTTTGAGAGATAGTATTATGGATCAAAACAAGAAGATAAACATGGGCTCTAAAATGCATACCTTAAGAACTATGAGCACTAGTTCATCTTCGCTTCAGTGCAACATCCCTTCTATTGCAAGCTGTTTGCTATTACCTACGCACGACCTACAGCCATATGTGGTCAACTTTTATTTTGGTTCCCAAGATTACAGCCTGGTTGTCAAAATATACAGAATGTTAAAGAAAAAGGGTTCCATATTTTAGAGATGGTAGTATGGACCAAAACAAGGAAAAATTGTCCAGTAAACATGGGCTCTAAAATGCGTACCTTAAAACGTATAAGCACTTGTTCAACTTCACTGCTGTAAAACATCTCTTCTACTACAAGCTCTTTGCTATTGTGTATGACCTCCAGAATGCAGTAAACAAATGATGACACATTACTCTGTTATTGTCTCTGGATACAGTATGCTGCTAACATCTGTTAAGTGTTGTTACTGTAAACCGTATTCGCAGTTCTGGGTAAGTGCAGCGCATATTCTTAATAGTTCTAACGGAATCAGTGTTTTGATAACTTTGTGAAATATGATTTTATATTGCAGTTTTATCTTTAAATCTTTGGAGTATGCGACCCCCATTAATGATGTACAAACACTACAGGAAGGTATCATCAATGCCTGCCAGAGCATCCTTGACCAACCGGAGACTTTCAAAGCGTGCATGATTCCCTAAGACATCGGACGGAAGCAGCCTTCTGTGAACACCTGCTTTAGCGATGGTTCACTAGTTCGGGTTATATGTAATTGCAAGCACATTACATCAGAAGATATCCTGTTTCAGCAACAGAGTAATATGTTATCATTTGTTTACTGCATTCTGGAGGTCATACACAATAGCAAAGAGCTTGTAGTAGAAGAGATGTTTTACAGCAGTGAAGTTGAACAAGTGCTTATACGTTTTAAGGTACGCATTTTAGAGCCCATGTTTACTGGACAATTTTTCCTTGTTTTGGTCCATACTACCATCTCTAAAATATGGAACCCTTTTTCTTTAACATTCTGTATATTTTGACAACCAGGCTGTAATCTTGGGAACCAAAATAAAAGTTGACCACATATGGCATATAAATCAGGCTATTCCTGCCTAATGAGCTACCATACGCATTGCGTCAAAGGAGTGTGTAATCCGAAAGCTTTGCATTCGCCGAAGTTTACAAGCCTAGTAATTATTAAACAACTGAGCATCGACAAATGCCCGAGTCGCCAGTGCCCGAAATTATCAAGCAAGAGCAACATGATGGAAGATCTTCCTTTGTTCGTTATGTTTACCTTTTCAGATATCTGAATTCGCATGGAGTATAAAGTACGTGAGCATTCTGTAATGACGGAATTCAAATAATCGCGTGGCGTAAAATACTTGCGAATTACATCATGCTCTGAATGTAGTTATTACGTGCGTGTAATTTGTAGAAATTTCTTGTAGAAATTCACTATTATTAGTATGCTCGTATCAAATATTATTAATTTCATTAAATGTTAACGAAACCTTTCTTCTAATATTAACAAAATTATACTAAGGTCCCAGGAGGAAATTCCCACAGGACAAGAACAGTTTTTTCTGTACGCGATTATTGAATTTCCCGAAACACATTGTTACGGAAAGTTTTATAGAGAGTGTACCTTCTCAGGGATATTCTTTGAACTAATCCATGAGAGAAGCTTTTATTTGACCAGAAATGTAAGTGAACCAACAATGTAAAGTCTCCATAAAAAGGCGCAAAACAAGACTTTTCGTTTGGCATCAGTTTGCTTGATAAAGTAAAACGGTTGTATTTTTGCCATTTTTACATATTAATCTACGTGTTCAGTGTCAAGTATCTATCCTAAGTGGTTGCAATTTTTTTAAACTGGGAAAAATGTGCAGCCATTTTGAGGGGTTAATTAGAACTGCGGCAGATGAAGTGGTTTTAAAATGGCAATTCGTTTTTGTTTTGTTTTATAATTACTAAATACAAACATAAAAGGGGATATATTATACATATATAGAGGAATTGTGCATATGAAAGGGGAACCATACATATAAGAATTGTACAGTAATAATTTAATTCACTAACATGCTAAAATATTCAACATCTAACATTTGTACAGAGCTGATTGTAAGAAACGGGCGAGTTAGCAGAATTCCAAGAAAGCATAATCCTAAGTAGAGCGTACCTTTCACCAAGCCAACAGGCAGGGAACCGGTAGCAATACGGAGAAACAGAAAGAGACAGATAGAGAAAAGAAAGAGACGGAGATATGGAACTAGCTTCACAACAATCCAAGATGGCGCTTAAGCGCACGGATCTGAAGCCACACATTCTCATACATGCTAAGGTAACGCGGTCTGAGGGCCAATAGGAAACTTCGTTACATTTTAAACGCAGAGATGAGCGTCACTAGGCTCCCGTATATAAGGGCAGGCAAGGCCTCAGAGCCCACTCTCTCTTTCTCTCTCTCTCTCTCTCTCTCTCTCTCACTGATCTTCAAGAATTCACGTCGACACGAGGTGCTACAGATGCACAAGGGTGGGAATGCGTGTGCAGATAGCTAAGCTCCTGACTAATTTAAAGTGGTGGGATTAGAATAATGGGAAAAGCTAGCCGCCCATAATTATTTCAATTGTGAATAAACTTCATTTATTAAGGGAAAATATCAGTGTATTTCTTAAACTTGCCTGACCCACTATAACCTGAGAATTAATCTAGATATTGTTAGGAATGGAATACTGATGCAGTAATTTGTATCATAAATTATTTAAATGTAAAGAATGATTATAGAATGAATATGCATTTTTATGTGACATTGATTTGAGATGTTTGTTGATTGTAATTATTGTTGAGAAGTAAGTTTATACTGCCTTACTGAAACTGACAATAATAGCGTGCAATAATGCAGCGAGGGGGTGAGCTGTTTATCATTATTAGAGACGAGGAAGTTACGTAATGTTGGCGCGTTTTCCTTTAGAATTTGCTGGAACATTATACCTAGAGCATATGTATTCATAATTTTCATTGGATATAAAAATAGACGCTAATGTTGGCGCGTTTTATTAGTCAATTGCAGCTCAGTTATAATCTTTAGGCATATCGGGTGTAGGAGTATAAAAAGGGCTAGGTTAGAGATAGACCCCGTCAGTTCGTCGAAAATATTTGTATGCTACACGTCGCCTTCAGTCCGTCAGTTCACCGAAAATATTTGTAAAGTACACTCGGCTATCGATTCACAAGTTACGCGTAGCAGAGTTATGAAAAATCTTAAGTGTTGTAAAATTAATTATACAAAAAGTTGAAGTACGCGAATTAAGAATGATCAGTAAATAAGTTGTTATAACAGTTTCAGTTTGGCGAGTGTCAAGATCAATGTGTAAATGTGATAGTGACTGTGTTCGACAATAAAAGTATAAAAGAAATTCCTTCATCAGTGTTATCTTTGGATAAAAGACTCCTTTCCGTTTACACAACCTGTATAAAGAGATGTACTCGACCAAAAAGATCATAGCTAGCCGGAGGACAGTAAACCAAAATTAAATAAAATAACAGTAGCATTCTTTCAAACAAACACTAATACTACCGCAAATTGCTAACACCAGATGGAGCTACAAACCTAACAAAGAATCACGTCACAAAATGGCTTCACCACGTGAAGTAAACACACATACACAAATAACATTATAAATTTACCATCGCAAATTGGCTTCCAAACGTGGGGCTCAACAAATAAATATAACAGAAGTATACCACTTCAATACGCAACAACCGACGAGCACCAATAGCCGAGGCAGAACGCTGCTGAAGACCACAACAACCCAGGGACGACGATTTCCCGCTACAAACAGTAAGAGATCAAACCAGTTGATGGTGTTGTATTTTACCTCCTAGGTAGAGATTTCCTTAACTAGAAAAGAAGAAATCACTAATTCACCCAAAATAGCCCTACACCTGTAAAATCCTCCTTCCTGGAATAACAACCAACCACGTCCACGTGTATTTAGGTCAGCTACAATTTAAATTACTGTTTTTTAATTATTTTCATAATTTGTGAATATTTGAGAGATTTTACCATACAACACTTAGAAAAATACTCAATATATCTAAAACGATTTATATTAGCATTATTTATTTTTAATTAAAGAGGACACATTGTGATATGGAATGAAAATATCTATATTATTAAAACATGTGACGATTCAGGGAAAAAGGAGAGATATCTATTTTTGGACAAATTTGAATATTTTAATGTCAGATAACCAGTTTTGTATAATTAGCAATTTATTAAATATTTCCCAACTGACGTTTAAATTTTTCCATACGTACAGTCATTTATGTTTTTAATTGTCCATTAACGAAAACGTGTTAATTGTGTGTTATATGTGTAAATCGAAGGAAATTAAACACGCACTGGTGTGTTAGTTCCATTTCTAAGAAAACCCAAAGTATTGAAAATTACAGTTAGAATTCAGTACAGAACGGAAGAGGATTTAAGGACAATAAAGATGATTGATTAAAATACATTGCGCACTTCATCATGTCTGCGTTTTGCATTTTCTGATTACTCTAATGTGAAGAAGCAGGGAGAAAAATGAATTTGCTTAATAGTTTTAATATTACCCCAATATATACTTTTCTATGATATTTTAAATTTTATTCGTTATTTATTGCTGCTTTTACTACTAAGGTAACGCAATATCCTTAGGCTTTTTTTCTAATGTAAAGTACATTATAATGTAATTTATGTTTGATATAAATGCGGGTTTTTATATTTCTCCGATAGATGGCGTTATTCAAACTGATGCCCATAGATACTAATGTCTCTTTGTAAAGCACATGGTTCATTTGTAATCAATGCATCAGTGTGACCTTGGGTAAAATTCTTGTCACTTTTTATGAAAAAACAAAACTATTTTCGGTGTTTTACTGAATTATAATTTGTAATCTTAAATCTATAGTAAGGCCAGTTTTAAAACCCTATGATGATTTGAAATACTTCAATTACATTATATTTAAGTGCCTGCCCTCCATTTCAATAACACAAACCTTGCTTTTAAAGTTTGGTCACATGCTACGTCATGCCAATGTTTTTATCCAGGAACTTGAAAATTTTACTGCATCTTCTGAAAACTAGAGTAAAATATTATAGAAGCCTATCGTGGGTAAAGCAAATATTTTCGTAATTGATAAACGTGGTAAATTTAAACATAAAAAATAATAATTTTGTATTCACTGGATTACATTCATTCAAGCTTTTCATACATTTACTATTCAAATTATGACTCTGCTGTTGCATTCATATGAATTCAAATATACTACACAAGGGTTTTTCGGACCTGTATCTTAACGTACTAAACTGATACAAAAAAGGCTTAATCCTGTTAATACTAATAACAAGAGGATATTATGGCGTATCAATAATTTTGGGAGTTCCATCGTCATTACCAGACATAAGCCATATTGGTATCTCCATTGTCATTACCAGACATGTTGTTGTTTTTGTATCTCAGTTTTTGTTTCGTTTGTTTGTTTGTGTGTGTGTGTGTGTTTGTTTGTTTTTTGCTAGTCACGAGTGGTGGGTATACAGTCTGTCTTTCTTAGGATTCAGAGAGAAGCGGATCACGCGTGCAAGCCGGTTCTTGGATCGGTGGACATCTCCTCTCACCTTTCGTATTTAATAATGTAGGAACCCCAAACGGTTAGGAAATAAATCTAGGAATGTGCAAGTAGATTTTGGATTATGTACAGTGAAAACCGTACGCCTTCCTCTTAACCTCTACACCACGTTTCGGTCCTCCGCGGCCAAGTGAGTATAGGTTCCCTCAATGTATGTGATGGATACTAGAAAGTCATTTAACTTTCATGTGAACCTTTAGGCTTCTGCCGAGCATGTAACAATATTGAACACAAAAAATTAAGTCTCTAGTGTAAAAAATGTGGAAAATATGAAGTTAACACATATACTTCCCCCCCCGTAAGTCACTTTACACATGCAAACTACCTAGCGGGATGGCTCAGGTGGCAACGTCTGTTGCCCTCATTCGGGAGGTCCCGGATTCGATTCCCGGTAGCCGCTCACTCTGACCATTGGGTTTTCCTCTGGTCGCTCAGGCGAATGCTGGGGTGGTGTATTCTACCACAATTTCTCCTTTTTCTCATTTCCTGTCATTTCATATTTCTCCGTTTCATCTTTCAGGCAGAGTTTTCAGGTTTCGTAGTACGTCTAATGGCGGCCAGAGTACATGGTCGCTGTGCTTTGGAAAGATTTCTCTCGCCAAACGACAGGGCGCGTTGGCCTGTTTGCAAGGGCTACTTCGTCGTCCTCTCACGGAAACTCTTCGCTTCTACTGGCCGACAGCGTGTGTTTCAAACTGGAAATGGCAGGGACTTCCGTGCGGCTCTGTAATCCCGTCTGCCTACGGCTCCTTCACTTTATCCCTGCCTCCCAAAGGGTGTAGCCACAATACATCTAGTTGGTCGCAGTGGCGAGGTAAATACCTCATACCTCAAGATGGAAACTTAGAACTTTCAACTTGTTTTCACTTCATTCTCCATCGAACCAAAATTTTCAGTAAAGTTTCAGATAATAAATTCATTTATATTCCTCGTTGTTAAGAAAAAAGACATATTGCATATTCCTATCACTGCATCGTTATTTCAACAGCCTTTATTATGGTAATTATTTTATCGGTCTATGCTTTACTCCTTCCCTTGTATAAACAGATGTTTTGTTGTATTTCACTTGAAACACAGAGCAGAACTTCCCTCTCTCCTGCTGGTTATTGCGGTTGGCACAGATTGCAGGGACGTCCGAGCACCATCTGCTTCTCCAGCAGCTAAAATTTAAGCTTCAAAATAAAAACTGTGACACAGCGTTTTTAGTACAGGTTTATCTCCAGGTTTCTTCACGCCATGTTAGCGGTTATAATGTGGATTTATAGACGTGTACATATGTATCAAGGTTATTGAAGGTCAAAAGAACTGCTTGTCTAACATGGTCTTGCATTATCTATAAATCCTTCTGTTACTGTCTATGTCGAGCTCAGCTTTGTGTTACTCATGTCTTTTTCTTCTTCCTTCAAACATTAGATATTTCTGTCTGTAGCAGTCTATATATCCTGTTCGTGCCACGTTTAATCTGGTCTTCCAATATTTCTTTTGCCTGATGGTTTATAATTCTTAAGATGGAATGGTAATCTCTATGTATTCATTAGTTGAAAATGATTTATTCGCTTAATTTTTTATTCATTAATTTTTTCAAGCTGATAATTTTGTCTTATATATTCATTTCTTTTATGATCTGTTCTTTTATATCCTGCCAGTTCTCTTAAAAAGTTTGCTTCTTTTACTTCGTCTCCTTTTATTTTTCTCTGTCATAATCCATGCTTCACTCCCACAGAGTAATTTTGGCACTATATTTTAATACTGTGTCTTTTCTTTCTTCGTTTTTCAAACATATTTTGTAGTGTTATTAAAATAATAAAAAAACATCCATTTTTAATACAGCACATTGTTTTTATATGATAAATTGCGTCCTAAATATCTAAATTCGACCACCTGTTCCAAACGCTTATCTCCTATAACAACTTTAGATCTTATACTTTCTTTTCCTGTGAAGGCCATCACTTTTGTTTAACTTGTGGAGATTGTCATTTTATATTCTTTTCCTGTTTTATTCAATACATAAGTTGAATTTTTAAGACCTTCTTCTGAATGAGATATAATAAACTGATCATCTGCGGACGTTAAAGTTAATGCATAGTATGTTTAATTAAAATTGTTTGAATATTAAAATATACGATTAATTCATTATCAGAAAATTTCACCAATATATAAGTTAAAAATAGTGGAGACATGTTGCAACCTTGTCTTAATCCTATGTTAGTTTTTTCTGTTTTTGTCTTTTTAGCTCCTGAGATTTGAATTTTAGTTTCTTGATAAATATTTTTAATTTCTTCATTTAGATTTACTCATAATTTTCCAAAGTGTAGGGCTTATAATTTTATCAAAAGCTTTTGTGTAGTCAATAAATAATACGTTTTACTGCTGTAGAAGTCCTAAATAATTCAAACTTTACGTCGTCTGGAGGTTTAATTGTTGTTTCTTTCTCTTATGTAAGAGGTTAGTTGGATGCGATCAAAAGCTCTTTAGTACCAATGTCAACACAAAATATAGAGAATGTAATAGTAGTAAAAATAATAATAATAATAATAAAAGTTATACCAAATATTTAATTTCAGCGATAAAGCAAATTTACGAAATAACGGTCATCAGCAGGCAAAAGAGTTCTTCAGCAGTTGGCTTCAAGTTATCTAAACTGAAACCATAGTCAGTACAAAGAATGTAAACAACGTGGCCTTGAGTCACTCACGGGCAGGTACACACGATTCTGGTGAGTGCAATCTGCAAACGTCAATAGACAGCATGAGGGATGGGGTGATTTGCAATCTGTGACGTCACTGCATCAAGTCTAGTAACAGTTCAAGTTCATTTACTTTCGTCCTGGCTTTAATTCTTAAAAATTCTCAAGCATTGACATCAGTATTGGAAATTAATTTCGTCATTGCCTCCCTTAAAGGTCGAGGTCTAGCATAAAAAGGGTGCCTTGTTAAGTTCCCACTTGATGAGCCGACGTGCTGTCCGTTTGCTTATCCCTAAAACTTGTGCGTTATTTAATTTTAATAGTGTAAAACTACGTTAGTGTGGTCCTTTAAATTGTGATAGTTTGTGGAATGCTACGTCCTAGTTCTTCCAATAAGTTCTGTCTTTCACTCTCTTAGCTCTGCCTTGTAACACTAACCGATGTTTGTTTGGTTCTATTTAACTCTAACACTGTAGCACTTTAACTGGAGCTGAATGATATTTATGTCAAGGTACGTCCTAGTTCTCTCCATTAAGTTCCGTCTGTTGCTTTACTTGACCACTGTTTGTCTGTCGTTTTCACAAACAATTTTCTTGGTTTCTTCTTCTATATACGGTGTCATATCGTGGACCATGCGTCCGTCTTGAATGGACCATTCTTGACACTGGTCCAACCCACCCCCACTTCTACTTTGTCGCCATGCTCGTTCTGCCGTATCAGATGTATTAGTCGTTCTTTGTAGTGAAGTGGAATTAATAAGGTTGGAGTTAAAGTTGAAGTGAAATGAGGGGATAGATGTCGCCGCAAGCTGCTAGTGGACACACTAGTCTAGAGTCTAGAGCAAGGGTGGCGAAAACGCCTGCCTTCTGCGAGTCACCAAATATGCAACACGCACTACGCCACTCAGCAGCACATGGAAAACCAATGAATAGACCGCTAGAAAAGGAGTTGCGTCTGCGAGTCACAGTACCTCGCCAGTCGCTCTTTCGCCACCACTGCTCTAGAGGATCTTGTAGATTTATATGCTGTAAACCTTGAAATGTTCGGTTTGAATTTACCGCGCCTCTCGCACAGTTGGTATTGTAAATTGGTGTCTAGTGTGGCAGAACTGATAATTCTTTATTCCTTAATTGTTGATTTAGCTTGTGTGCATAGCATAGCTAAATGTTTCTTTTGGTGCGCTGTATTTTAAGATATTAAAATTCTGCTACCTCTAATCGTGGCAACATTGGCTTATGTCTCAGGTCGGTCGTATTTGGGATCATCAAATATTTGCTATTTAAATAATAAATCCAATAAATGAATTTTCATTTTAATCTGCTTTCTTTTATTTGTTAAACGTACTTTAAGACGAACGATATATGATACTTTAATCAAATATTTGCTTACATTAAAATTTTAATTTATAGACTCTCTTTTTGTTATAATAATGAAGTCTTTTTATCTCATAGTCGAGAATATTATATAATTCGCGTAGTGAATTATTTTACTTCTTTCGCTTACCCTGGATGCATCTCCTTCTTAGTGAAAATGTTCTAACAATGCTTAACATTTGAATGTTGTTTATTTTAGCTAGCCTGGTTGCTATCAACCGTAAAACAATTAATATATTTTTTTAAAAAATTGTGTATAATATATATTTATATGGTTTTACAACACACAAACATTTTTCGGTACTCAAGACTACAGTAATTAACATTTTCTTATTACTTTTCTGCATTCTTGTCTCTTGGACCCTAAATCTTCCTCAATTTTCCAATCCATAATTTCCCTCTAATTCCTTGAATCCACGTGCTATGCCATCTTCCTTTTCCCCTCCTTCCTGGTGGCTTCCACTTCATTATTATTTTGGGTAATATTTCATTTTCCATTCTTTTAGCATGCCCATAAGATTCCAATTTTTTCTGTTGAATAAAGTCTAAAGTTGAATTTTGTACATTAATATTTTCTTTTATAATCGCATTTCAATAGAGAAATTTCAAATTTTGTAATCTCTCTCAATCTCATTTTTAATCAATGTTTTCTCTTTTAGATATACCAGCACATCTCCTCCAATAATTTATATCTGTTTGCCAATAATTTTGTTTTTAACTGATAGTTAAAGAGTCCACAATGAAATAAATAACTTATTCGTGAAAATAACATATTTGCAATTCTATTGCATATAAAACATTTTGTTACTGACATGTTTATTTTTGTTACACATTTTTTATTTTTCACAACATTTATTTTATTCCGTAGTCAATATTTTTCTTCATTATGTTTACCACATTTTCAAAGTCATTACATGTTTTCCTTGTTTCGTTGAGTTTATCAATAAATATAATTGTAATTAACAATTTAAAATATATATATATATATATATATATCTGCTACAGGCAAAGTTTGTAACATAATGGTTTTAAAACAGTAATGTAACAATTATTATGCATAATACCTACATAAATAAACATATGAAACATTATATATAGAACTGCTCATCCTCCTGATTGAATTTCCGTTTTAGCATCCCTTAACAAATTAGAGATTTTTTGTCCTTTTATTAATATCTACTTTAGTAGATTGTGCGTTGGATATTTTGACTCTCAAAACGACTCCATTTATTTTTCTCAGCATCTACCGCTTACCTTTAGTAAACAGAGGAAGTATAGGGGAGTGTGGGGAATTCCGAGTATCTAAGGAAAAATGGCTGTAAATTGCGAGATGTATATATTTATTTAAGACTTTTAAAATGTGAACATAGTATACTTCATTCAAAATACTGTCAAGCCGTAATGTAATGAGAACATCAAATATAATAACTGTAACGAATAAATCATAATGATCGGTAACAGTCAACCAGGTGGGGTAATACCGATCACAGAAAGACGACTTTAATCTAAGCCCTTCCAGTTAAAAATCCTAAAGAAATCAATACATTATACAACAGTCTGGAGTACAGTATAAGATACATATTATTAAGACAGAAAACTGAAAATGCAAGAAAATTAAAAAAACAGATACATCACACGCTAATGTTAAATAATAAAGTTATAAACACAGAATAAGGATTTAACTTAGATTATTTTCAACAAAGCTCACATTAATTAATAGCTTTCAACATTTAAGGATATATTTTATGTCGAATAAGTTAAGAAAATAACTTATTGTTATTTGTTAGGACACTTAGATAACAGAAATAAAATGAATTCAAAAAGAATAACCAATTTGAATTGTTCCCTTAAATCATCACGAAATAGTCACAAAACTTTACATTGTATGGATCTAGTAGTGATAAACAAAAGAAAAAAAAGACATATAAGGATACTAATTCGAAAAACAACCGAAAACTTATCAGAAGGGAACAAAAATATTTAATTATTTTCCACTGAAGTCACAGGTATAACCCACTGCTGATTCCCATCAATTACAGAAAGTATGAGCCCATATTCCACATGACACACATCGATATCACAACTCTTTTTTCAGATACTAAACAGGTATCGCTTTCATGACTGAGATCGTCGGATTCACGTCACATAAGTCATCAGTAGTGTCTTCTTCCTCTGAGGAGTTCTCAAAATGGATGGCATGACGAAAGTTTCAATTCGGTTTGTTTATGTCTTTGCGTTTTGCTCTAGCCCTAGGTTTCTTTTGCACTTTTGTTTGTTTGTTTGGCATATTTTACGCTTTTGATTCTTTTTCTGTTCATGTCCTCTAAACGCACCTTTGAACCATTGATTTCAAAATATGAGAACGTGTTTTGTTCTACTTTCATTTTAGTTTCTTTCTTTCTCTACAATCTGGAAAGGTGATACATCTTGAAGTGTGACTTTATCACGAATGGGCCTGCAATAACTCTATTTCTAGGTGGAGGAAAAGTACTCGCACCACTATTTGTACTAGAAGATGGCAACAGAATATGTGCATCGTCAGAAAGAGCAGAAGACGAACCCGCTTTAGGCATACCATCAAATCTCTGCAGCAGTCCGGTTGTAGGCTAATCTGCAGGAACCACTTGGATGACTACATTCTGCGCAGGCAATAAGTCCTCTTCACTGTAGAAGGGCTTTTTTTAAAACCAGACACTGCTTTGTTCATGTCTATCTTTGCCACTTTCATAAACACTTTGTTAAATACTTGCGAGATCATAAATAGCGATCCTCTCTGGTGGAAGCCCTACATTCCTTATTAAGGGCAGTCTCCACAAGTCCATAGAATGTAACATCGAGAGGTTGTAATTTGTAGGAAGTGTGAGGTGGGATGTAGACCATGACAATTCCTGGCTGCTTACAAAACTCGTATACTGCCAATGAAATGTGGCTTCCATGATTATCACATATGACCAGTACAGGATCAGTGAGAGAAGGCCTTACAGATGCAGCAAAATGTTTAATTTAAGCGACGAAAACTTCACGATTCCTTCACCCATTTTGGTGCATTTTTATGAAGCTCCAGGAGGTCACCTACTTCAAGGAGAGGAGTCATTCTCTCTAGTGGAAATAAAAATATTGGGGACACAAATATACCGGAAGCACTCGTGGATCGTGAGACAGTCACATTTCCACCTTTTTCTCCACTCGTTGCCGCTCCCTCTCCCTTTTCTGTTTCTCTCCCTTCTTTGCAAATATCTTGCATATCATCCCAGTCTCTATCAATTAAAATCATTGACGGAGAAAGTTATATTTTTCATAGACCGTTTTCAGGTTCTCATAAAATTTGGAAACTTCCTCCTACTGGAAAGGTAGAATCAGATAACTGAAAAATTCAATGCCATAGCCTGGATTTGAACCACGGCTATGGCATTGAAGTTTTCAGTCATCTGGTTCTACCTTTCCAACTCTAACACACGGCTTGTGTGAAAAAACAATTAATTTCACTTCCTCGTATTGTATGCTGAGATTCTATTTAGGCTTGTAAGGAGAAAGCCTCTGACCCAATCTTTTCCAGCGCATGTTTCTAACTTGTTGAAGTTGTGTTTCTCAGTATACTCAATGGCCAGACGAGGGAGTCTGTGTAGAATAACTTAGATAACTAACATATAGACAACCATTTCTTTATCCTGTTGAATAGTAAAAACGTAATTGCGTCCTAACCTTACAGGAGTAAAGTAAACAAGTAAATCTTGACTTCAGCCTGTCATGCATTGTCGAAAATGGAATGTTGAATGTCTTAGATGCCATTCGAATTCCCATCTCTTCAGGATCTATTGCTTTGGTAAGATCATCAAAACCCCACTAAGATTTAGTGGTTCTGATTAAATTTCCTTTGATTAGGTGTTCCACACACTGATAAAGGTTTCAATTTTGCCATAATAAATCATGATGGGCAATACGAGGGCTGTCCCAGAGTACCCGATCTAACAAAGAAAACTCAAAAATGTTGGGAAAAAATCTTTATTTCTCTGCATAGCCCCTTTTCAGCTTGATACACTTTTCCCAGCGGTGTTCAATAGCTTCGATATCTTGTTTATAGTGAGAACCGTCGAGTTCTGCAAAATAACCATCAACTGCAGACTCCACCTCTTCATTGTTGGCAAATGTTTTACCACCAAGCCATTTCTTGAACTTTGGAAACAGCAAATAATCAGAGGGGGCTAAATCTGCCGAATAAGATGAATGAGGAAGCAATAATGGATGTTGATGCAGTAATTTGTATCACAAATTATTTAAATGTAAAGAGTGATTATAGTATGAATATGCATTATTATGTGACATTGATTTGAGATGTTTGTTGATTGTAATTATTGTTGGGAAGTAAGTTTATATGGCCTTACTGAAACTGACAATAATAGCGTGCAATAATGCAGCGAGGGGGTGAGCTGTTTATCATTATTGGAAACGAGGAAGTTACGTAATGTTGGCGCGTTTTTCTTTTAGAATCTTCTGGAACATTTCCCTAGAACATATGTATTCATAATTTTCATTGGATATAAAAATAGACGCTAATGTTGGCGTGTTTTATTAGCCAATTGCAGCTCAGTTATAATCTTTAGGCATATCGGTGTGTAGGTGTATAAAAGGTAGGTTAGAGGTAAAGACCCCGGCAGTTCATCAAAATTCTTTGTACACTACACGTCGCATTCCCGTCAGTTCATCGAAAATATTTGTAAAGTACACGTCGCCTTCAGTCAGTCAGTTCGTCGAAAGTATTTGTACGGCACACGTCGGATATCAATTTGCAGGTTACGCGTAACAGAGTTATGAAAAATCTCAAGTGTGATAAAGTTAATTATACAAAAAGTTGAAGTACTCGAATTAAGAAATATCAATAATGAAGTTATTATAACAGTTTCAGTTTGGCGAGTGTCAAGATCAATGTGTAAATGTGATAGTAAATGTTTTCGACAATAAAAATGTAAAACAAATTCTTTCATCAGTGTTATTTTTGGATAAGAGACTCCCTTCCGTTTACACAACCTGTATAAAGAGAAGTGCTTGACCAAAAAGATCGTAGCTAGCCGGAGGACAGAGAACCAAAATTAAATAAAATAACAGTAGCATTCTTTCAAACGAACATTAATACTGGCGCAAATTGCTAACACTAGATGGAGCTAACAAGCCTAACAAATGAATCACGTCACAAGATGGCTTCACCGCGTGAAGTAAACACACATACACAAACATTATAAATTTACCATCGCAATGTGTGAACTGGTGCATTGTCTTAATGAAGCAAAACTTCTTTTTCCCTAAAAACGGCCGTTTTTGCTTGATTTCATCATTCAAACGCTGCAATAAGTTTGCATAATACTAACCATTGATTGATTTTCCTGTATGAAGATAATCAATGAAAATGATCCCACGCGCATCCCAAAAAAGCTGACGCCATGTCCTTGCCTGCAGATGGAACTGTCTTTGCCCTCTTTGAAACGGATTCCCCCCTTTCAATCCACTGTTTTGACTGTTCCTTCGTCTCAGGTTTGAAGTGATGGACCCATGTTTCATCCCTGGTTATGAATCAACACAAAAACTCGCCTTTATTGCAGCGAAATATTGCCAAACACTAGACTGAAGCTTCCTCACGACGCTGTTTTTGTTCCATTGTGAGTAAACGCGGCACCCATCTTGTGCAAGCTGTGTCCAAATTTTCAGTTAGTATGCAATGTACAGCACTTTTTGAAATGCCTACGGTGTCTACTAACTCGCGCACTTTCAGTCGACGGCCATCCAATACCGTTTTGTGGATTTTCTTCACAGTTTCTGGCGTGGTCACCTGATTTGGCCGATCACTGCGATGTTCGTCTTGGCAACTCGTACGGCCTCGCTTAAACTCTGCCACCCAATATTTTACTGTTGTAAACGAAGCAGTAGACTCCCCCAGAGTAGAATCTAGATCAGCTTTAATAATAGCTGGACTAGGACCTTTCAAATGAAATGTTGTATCACATAACGATGGCCAATTTTAATCATGCTTACAAATTTGCTGAGAGCGTTCACTATTGATGGCTGCCAAAAATTACTAAACTTCAGACTTAAGTGTTATAAGGTTGATACTTTCTACCGCAGCCATTTGTTTGAAACGACGACGACTATCTATACATCAGGTCGGGTACTTCTGGGACTGCCCTCGTAACGATCAACTGATCGCCATTGCATCGATAGTTATACGGTATAACCCCATACCGCCATTTTAATTCTTTGTGAACTTTTCTTTCACAGAACATAAGTACTAATGTATTACTAATATACAGCCAATACTATGATCCTCATTTTTAGTAACGAATTAAACTTTCCGTGTACAAAGATGTGAGATATTTAGATTAATTGAGGCAGAAACACTTTCAGGTTTTTTGTAACGACAAAGAGCAGCCTTGAAAGATGGCTTATGTTGAATTAATGCAAATGACTGACACTAGATGGCAACAGTTAAGAGCGCAGTTCTATCCGGGGCAAGAGACAAACCCAAGATCCCCTTCTAGCCCAGGGTGTGGCGCCAACCGAGTGGCTCTCCTACCGAGGGTTTTCCTATGAGGCCAATACCTTGTTTCCTAAAAAGGCTCCCCCACTTACGCGAGGATGGAGGTGTATACGCCACTTACGCGCGTCATTCCGAAAGGGCGACTACCGAAAACCTCGGTGGGGCCGACAGCAATCAAGCATGCCGTCTACCGGCTATCCAGGGCGGTACCGGAGGACATTGAGGCGTCTCACAACCCCGCCGGTATGGAAACCCATGCAGACGTCCCCATCTCCCACAGGTTTCGGGAACCACTGCCCCGCCGAGTCCAACCCAATCCGAACTCCCCAACAAGAGGGGCTTGAATGTTCGGCCCAGCGTACTTCTCATAACGTCAGAAGTACCACGAGTGCTCAGGGTACGCACCGCCCGCACCACGGCAGCTGAAGGGGTCGGAAACCCCCTCAACACCCATCATCAACGCATTGACCACTATAGAAGTGGTAGCCTCGAGTGATGGTCATTACCCAACTGATCGGCAATCGACTATCCTCCCCTTGTACTGGACTAAAAAAATTGTTATCGAAACTTCGCTGAAAATACATGTATGGTGTGTGTAGTTTTAGGAAAAGTGTGCGTGCACGCGCGCGCGAGTGTGTGAGTGTAACTCAAAAACAAATGTCGGATGAATAACGAACCTGCTATACTTCATTGTCTCCAAAGACGCAACGCAAATACATTCGGAAACTCTCCACTCCCAAATACACTCCTCATTGAAGCTTTTCCGTTGTTTTTCATTTTCTCAATAATGCCTCTTATCAGATTAAGAATCTTGAATTTTATGTGAAAATCATATGAAAAGCTCTTTATTCTAAATACATTTTCTATATTTTCTTATGCCTGGTAAACCGTGTGCTGATTGTAAATTAGTTTTATTACTGGAGCAATGAATTCCAAATAATTCCATTAGCTGCCGTTGGGCGGCATTGTTTCCCAACTGCATTTCTGTTATTCACCGTATATGGCGTATCGGTTGTTTTTGAAGCTTGGATTCTGTCGCCTTTCACGTGGCCCGTGGAGTTCGTTTCTCACAGTGAGAATGGACGCATATCTGTTTTGGTGAGTTTCCTGAATGGCTCAGTAAGCCGAAAATGTTATAATTTGTAGAGGAAACTTTTTACTGGAGTATTCATATGGGTCGTCCGTTACTGTTTTTCTACAAGCTTACATTTTGGCTATAAAATTTTGCGGAGCCAAATACGATATTTATATTTGCTAACTTTCTGTAATTATCATTTCTGGGGCCTGGCCATTTGAGTTGTTTAATATGTGCATTTGAGTTATTTTGACCGTTTAAGCCAAGATTTAACTCACTGTTTTTGCTTTTAACTCCAGTTGTTGTTAAGCTTTATTCAAACTGAGTTGTTTAGAGTTTATTTAAATTGCTGGTTAGTCCTGAGTTTATGTAAATCGCTAATGTGTTCAAAGTGTATAGCATAGATTTATGTGAGTGAATTAGTTTGCGGTATCACGGGAATTATTTTACAGTCCTGTTTGTTTATTAACCAGGCAAGCGTGAGATGAATACTAAACTGATACAGTTAAATGGGACAAATCTGTTTGCAGTTATGTTAATATAATTTACCTTATCTGCCCTTCTGTAATAATAATAACTCGTGTAGTAACATAATGGTATCGAAAATTTATTAAATTAAAAATTGTTATGTGTTCATGCTGCATATTATGGTGTATACAGTTATTAAATGCAATATGCATGCAATTGCCATTAATAAAGCAACATCTCCAACACGAATAGATATGGGAAACCTTAGTTAAATAAACCCAGATATAAGGCTTTGGCTGTTTTCAATAAATATTAAGAGGGCAGTGCTGTTACCCTGCATGGTCTTGCCGTCACCCCATATTTAAGGTCCGACGCTTGCTAGCTTTTAGGCAGCTCTATTTTGATAATGTGAGTACGAGACACCGAGTGCAGTCCCAAGAGAGAAGCAAAAACTTATTGCACAAAAACATTTCATTAAACATAAACACATGATTTATGTTAAAACGTTTTGTAGTATTAGCCATTTCATTTCATTTTATGGTTACTGGTTTGTATTTTCAAATGCTTTATACGTTTCTGACGTGCTAAGTCGCTTTTCGTTTGCTTCTCGTAGTTATGCAAAGAGTTTAATTTCAAAGCAGCATAGTATAGAGACAGATCTGACTACCACTTAAGCCTCCTGTATTCCCCTGGTTCCTACAACGAAATGTGTGGTAAACCCCTTCTATAAAGATTTATCTTCATTAATATCAAATAGAGAGAAGAATAAGCGTTTGCAAGAATAGCCTGTAGAAGAGTGGGTAAAGAAAGTAATGTTTACTAGCACACAGACCGATAGACGTACACACCTACTCACCTTTTTATAAAAGTCTTTGGGAGGCTTGTAGTTCAAGGTTAAATGGTGTGTTTTTGGTTGAGTATTGAATTCGATGTTGAATTTTTGGGTAGAATATAACGCTCTGACCGCGAGCGCCAAGCTACTGTGGGCTGCCGGTAAGTGCATCCCGACTGGTGGAGCCCACGACCGGTCTTCAGTACAATAGCCGTGCAGCGAACACATTATGTGTGGCTTTCCCACATTTTTACTGCTACAGAAGATTCCTTTCATCCGTTTCCAGTAGTTTCCCATTCTAGAATATTACGCTTTGTTGCGGGACCTATCTAAGGGGCTGCTCTTGCCCAGAGTTGGTGAAGTTATGCAGTCAAGAAGTCTTGAGAGTTTGAACAGTTAAAAGTGAACAATGCCGAGTGCAGTTAAGTTGAGAGTTGTGACTCAGTAGTTCAGCTGTGTTCTGTTCTGAGAGTATGTCTAAAGTGTCTCAACAGTAAAGTGTGCTATGCTGGGCAACTAAGTGACAAAGTGTGTTTAGCAACAGAGTGATCTTTTGCATTTGTTTCAATACTCCCTCTACCTATTGGGTAAAGGTGGAGGGCTCAAAGAACATAGTCACTTAAAATAAACAACATCTGAATTAACAAACTCCGTGTCTTCAAGGATTCTAACGCAAAGCAAACACCATATTGTACGTTTTTAAAGTAGATGAGTTGGTTCAAATCTCGGAATGCTCAACTTTAGGTGATTGAACGAAAGAAAACCGGGACGCTATAAAAGAGCATGACCAGCGGCTATGTTTCCGTTAAGTGCATGTGAACATAAACAATCCTGTATTGAATATTAACGCTTTTTTACAAGGTAAGGGCCAAGGTTCTGTTCAGGGGGAAAGCGACTGCCGTGCCCATTTAGCGACACACCTGAACCTACAATTGAGGGCAAGTAATTTTCCATAATGGCCAGTTCTTGTCCTCCAGCCCCTCCCGGCTTTGGAGAGAAGCTGTTCTAATAGCGAGATCCCATCGTTCCCAGATTCTAATCCACATAAGTTTCTCATTCCATGCAGAGTGTCTACACCGCCTCCAAACTGATTGATTTAATGAGTTTTTACTTTCTCTTCCAGTTACTCAGCGTTGAAACGAAGTAAATGAATGCGTAACTGACGCACTTTCTTCGACGACAAACTCTCCTTTTTAGGCTTTTTCCGCACAGTAGGCAATTCGCAATTTGGGAGTTTAAACCCAGCTTCAAAAAGACACTACACTTTAAAAGGAATATTGTGATGCATATGAATGTATTTTTACTTTCTCTACTACTTATATATAGTAGAGGAAGTATTGCATTCCACGCAAAAATGCAACACCAAGATTTTGCCGAAATACCGTTTTGATGCCCCTTGAATCCAAAAAAAGAAAACATTTTTAAAAAAGGCTGTGGTTGTGCATGCGCGTGCGTGTGCCTGTGTTTGTGTGTGAATAGCATAGGTAACTAAAATCAAAAAGATTTTCAACAAAATCCCTCCACCCGTGACTACCCTTTGATGTTCTTAAAATGGGTTTAACGATTTTGATTAAAATACCACATATTTAAGATATTTTTGAGAAACTAAATGTGTATTTAAATTTTCTGGCAATGGCTTCTTAAGACCTCTTTGTACTGAATGAATTTTTGCAGAGCTGGTAGCCATAAGAGATATATAAAACCTTACACATAAGCAATCTGAAAGCAACCAATTTTGGTTGCTTTTTTATTTAATTCCGGGATATTCCTTGCTATTCATTTTAATATTTAAATGTTTATACTCTTCCCAAATGGGAAATCGTTATTCCTTTTTTTTGCGTGATTATGCAAAGGCTATGGGATTTCAAAGCCATCGCATAGCGACATCCTTTTTTAAAAAATCTGGCTATCCCTTTACCTAATGTATCCAAAGACGAAATGTATAAATATGAATTGAAATGTTATGCGGAGTAACAAAAATATATACAATAATAGTTTTTTTAAAGAAAATTTTGTTCAAGAATGAGTAAAAAATGTAATTTGAATGTAACACCAGATTTTTTATTGTTTCAATTTTGTTTCAATAACTTCTATGGTCATATCGGAGGCTTCGACTTGAGAAACAACTTGTTGACTGTAGGTGTTTCAACGCGGCTTTTTAATAATTTTAACATGAAACACACTCACAATCACTCTCACATGCTTACTTCCTAGGCCACTAAAGTCGCCATGTAAACCTTTAGGGGTGTAATAAACAAACACCAGATGGCAGTGATATGTCATACCAATTTTAATAGGGCTTTAAACAAAACCCTTGATCATAAAACAAGGAAAATAAGCTGATATTTTTTATGTTAATCATAAACTTTATCAACATTTTGTACACAATTCACCATTTAAAAATAAATATAAGTTATCATCGATTGTTTATCGGAAATCCTTCACAAAATGAAAGATTTATTTCGCTGCTGAAAGTGAAAATTACAGTTCTTAGCCAATTGGAAATGCTTGCCTAAAAATAAAAATGCACCATATATGTTGCTTTTCATACTGCTGCTGAGATTTTGCTGGCAGCAGCTCTGATTCAATGTTTATGGCTCGGATTGAAAATTTCATCCAAATTTTCAAGCACAAACCTGTTAAGAAACGAGCGCTCAGAATAAGTACTGCCATCTTCAACCGTATCTCGTATTGTTACGGTCAACGTCTTCCTAGGAGCGTTGGTACGGTTCATAGCGTAGGATTCAGGCGGCTGTGAGAATATGTCAACAATTGAGTGTGTTTTATATGTATATAGTACTTGTATTAAATTTATTTTATTTAGTATAATTAGACAGCTTTTACTAAACATATTTTGTGCAGCCCCCAAAGCTTTAGCGTGCTTGATGTATAAATAGCTATTAAAAGATTGTTAAGCCTCAAATATTTTATTTTAATTATTAGTAATTTAACGGTAAATACAGAAAAGTATATTTCTTTTGCATGACAGCAATGTAGATCATTGTCCAGATAAGCTCTCTGCTTCCCTTAAAATCGAAAGCGCAAAGTTTTCGTAGGCATTATCACCAAATAAATACCAGAACATAAAGCTTATGTGTGCAAGTTACTCTAAAAATAGCCTGTGTTGAATTCGCATGACTTTCTCCACTCACCCTTCTATAAACTACTCGTACAAACGCTTATTATTCTATCTAGTTCTTGTTGATCGAGATAAACCTTCAATTGGCGTTTACACATTTCGTTGTAGGATACCATAAACAGACAGACTTTTAAAGAGCATATCGCTATGTGATGACTTTAAACTTCCATGCTCTTTGTATGGCCACAATAAAAAAACTTATCAGGAAAATTCAAACCAATAACAAGAAACATTCGGAAATATGTAACTCCACAAAACGTTATATAACATAAACTGTGTGCTTTAACGATATCTATTTTTTGTGCTGTATGATTTTGTCTATCTCTTAATACCAGTTATACAAAAGCCATTCTGAACGAAGAGGACTTCAGAAAATATTCACAGAAAATTCAAGATATACAAGTCATTGTCATTAAAAGAAGTTAAGCATATGGTATTTTAATCAAAATCGTTAGATACTACTTTAAGAAAATCAACTTTAAAAAAAATCCAAGTAAAGGGTAGTTTAGGGTGGGGAGATTTTCTTGACATGTCCTCGGAGAGCTGAACTTGGATACTAAGTTTGGTATTTAACCCACATTTCGGTTTTTTGGTTTTGCTCATCACAGTTACACACAGAAAGACACACACACCACACACCTTTTCCTAAAAGTGCTATTTTGTATTCAAGGAGTCTCAAAGTATGTATTTCGGTAGAAACTCTGTACTTCCGAGAACATTTTTGGGTGGAATGCAACACTTTCCCTATTTACTATAGATAAGTAGTATAAAAAGTGAAAAAGCGAAGCCTAGCAAGAATGAACATAATTAGTTTGGAGAGCATAAACCAAAGGCAAACTCCGGTTCTATAGTAACTTCCCGAAAGGTTTTAACAGCCGGAATTAGTATGTGCTCCTTATAGAAGTGATGGGGAACTTGCTACTTACTTCTCAAACTTTCTTGTGCGACAGAGGAAAAGGAAATGGAAATAAAAAAGTAAGAAGTGTCGTGTGCACTTGTACGACCTCTTTCCTTCTTTTCATCCAATGCTGCTGCCAGGGAAATAACAGTCTGTTTGAAACTTGATGGAACACCATGTTAAACTTCATTAATCATCGTAAACGTACAAAAATCAAATGTATAGGCTGATCATCAAAATTTTAATTTAAACACTCATCACTTTCTCTACGACACCGAATTTTCATATATCCCTTATATACAAGGTGATAATGTGATATTTTGATTACTTGAAATTGCTTTAACGTGTTTTATCGTATCGAAATGAGTAAAAAAATACAAATTAGAAATCTTGTGCAATAATCATTCGTGAACTAGGCATCCCTAATTGTTTTTTTTTTGCGCTCTTCTGTCAGCATTTCAGTTTATTTCGTCCGTTGAATTAAATACGTCTGTTAGTGTTCTTCAAAGTGGTTTCTCGTTAAAAGAAAATGTGGAAGTTGTAGAAGCGTATGTAAATGTATGTTAGAGTAAGAAAACCGGCAGGTTTCGGATAGAGGACAGTCCGCAAAGACAGCAATATAGAGTTTGGTTTAAAAGTGACGCCCTGCGGGATCTTCTGTAAATGGTGAGTTATTTTCAGCACTTCATTCTATAATTTTATTGTATTCTGTATATACTTAACACGGCTACTTTTATCTGCACCACCCTGTGTTAATATATTCCTAAGAAAAGCATTTCTTCTATTCGTGTTACTTTATTCGCCGTATGTTTTCATCTAAGAATGATTTAGAATTAAGCAATAATATATCGGGAAAAATATAAGTTCTTGCGATGGGAGGCAAAAAAGAAGAATCGCAAACTTTGAAGTATGTTTTTGAGATGAGTTACTTGAGAAAGTTGTAAACATGCAAGTTGAAATATTTAGAAAACAGCTAGCGCAAATAAAACATTTGACACAAATTGGTATTTTAATACGCTTGACAGTTATTCATTTAATACATGTTTCTGTGATTACAAAATTCAATCAGTATTAGGAACACTTCACAGAAAATTAAAGCTATGCTTTAAATATTACACATTCTCTCACATCTTTCCTCTTTTTTTATTTATAGACGCTCTTTAAATGCTGCGGTACTTAGCGTTCCATTCTATAAGGGACGTGAAAGACCGGAAATTTTGCTCACATACCTGTTTATCAAACTTGAAGTTCTTTTACGTGCCATAAATCTACGTCACGGAACCACCTGCTTTACTTCCCTTCCGAAGGAAGCCATGCTAAGAATTTTTACGCCCGAAAACAAATCCATCGTCCTCCGCTGGGTTTGAACCCGCGACCTCGGGAACTAGAGGCTAGCATCGTAACCACTACACCATGGAGGACATCTTTCATCTAAAGCATAGTTTGGCGTAGAGGAACGTTCTTGAAAACCTTCCTACGGCATAAATAAGTGCGAAGGGTTTCACCGCCGTAGCTAATAGATAAAATGTTAAAATCTTCTGAGCTGGAAGGGCGTGCTCTAATGGTAAAGTTATGTACACCCGGCGTTTTGGTTAACGTTAAGTAATGGTCGTTAAACTGCCCAGGGTGTCACTCTCTTAAAGATGACAACCAAAAGGTTGACCGAAACGTCGGGTGTAAATAATTTTACACGGCCTTCCAGTCTGGAATATTTTAGCATTTCCATATACCATACTTAAACAGTGTCTGAATTAAAGTCGAAATTTGATATTTATCTGTCTTTTCGTATAAAACACTTGAATTATGATTTGCGTATGCCCGTACACACATATTCATACAAATATCTTTTAAAAATTATTGTTTGGTTTCAGTAAACCTTAAAAGGTGCATTTCTGATAAAACAAATTCGGTATCGAATTCTTAAATGGAATGCAGGACTTCCTCTATCTTCTATATGTGGGTGATAGAGATGATAAAAATACCAAGCAGTTTTTAATGTGTTGCAAAATCCATTTTTTATTATTTAATCACTCATAAAGTTTGTCCTCGATTGGATAGAACTGAATGGAACTGGAAACTAAACTGCATGAGAATAAGAATTACGTTTTTCAGAGGCGGTAACCAAGGATTATGGTGGAAAGAGTAAGGCATTGCTATTTTTTTCTACATTACTACAGCAACTAAAATGTGCTGCTGTAGTTAGTGGGGTGAATAAAGCCCGCTTTCAGCCCTTCGCAGTCTTTCTTTTTAAGAAAATGCTTCTTGTCTCACCAATCGCGGCTTCCGAATGTGCCACAGTATTTCATCTCTACTTCATTTTTTTGCTTTCCTCCCTTTCCCATTGTTTTCGAATCCAGCAGTAGGAGCTGTTTGTTCTAAAAAGAGTTTCCCCATTTTTCCTTTCTTTTTCTTTTTTCCTTCCATTTCTTGTCGCGCTGTACATCTCAAGCCCAACAACATGACATCATCCAATCTGTCACAATTCCTTCCCACGTCACCACGAAAATGCGTCGCCGCTAGGCATAATAATTCCAGCTTTTCCTTTTGTCTATATGCAGCATATACTTGGAGTTTTCCGAAAGAAAAATATGCCAACACACAACGCCCTTATCAGACATTCGCAGAACGAAGGGTTCTTTGGAAATTCAAGACTTAGGATGTTGTTCTTAACGGTCACAAAACCTTGAGCTTCCAGATGTTTCTCTACTATTCAGTTTTTTCTTTGTTTCGTATTCTTTTCACTTTCATAATGGAGGAATCAATAACATATTCATAATGAAGATGCACTACTGAATCTCCAGCACTACTTTTCGTAATATTCATCTTCTGTGCCTCCTCTGCTTCTTCTCGTCTCTTTCCATATCTCATCTTCCTCTCACAAGAGTAGATACTACTCATTTTTGATCAAAGTATGCTGCTATCCTAGAAGATGAGAAACGTGTTTACATTCTCAAACCCTTGGGTCCTAAATTGCAAAGTCATTAAATGCAAATAGTAAGGAAACGAGTGCAGATATGTAAGCGAACAATGCATGCATTTAAAAATGAAGAAAAAGTACTAGCAATTTGCAAGTAACACACATAGTTTACTCAAATTTGTGACTACATTTTTAAAAATCTGATAATACACATTCATACGACCTTCTCTACGAATGAAAAATCACACATATATTTTTCATATTATACCATTCATATAAAACAGTTTGCTCCTATCCACGTTCCATAACTCATGCCTAGAAAATATTTGAAGTTCAGAATTAAGTGACAGTATACCTATAGGTATACCAACCTATACAGAAACAACATTCTAATGTTTATTAGTTCTGCAACGGAAAGAAAGGAAAACAAAACAACAACCGCGAACTTTCAAGCATGTTCCTTAGATAGTACCTTGGGAAAGGTCTAAGCTTGTAATATGCCATATTTTTAAAACCGCTAAAACTACGTAGAAAAGGTATAGTGTGTTTTGATGAACTCTGCATTTTTTCTGCAGGGAGTTTTTATCCTTATTTTGTTATACAAAATTCATTCAGAGTTATCCTCAGCAAGTACAAGAAATACACATTATTCTTCATGTTTATATTTCAAATTGATTATGTATAAAAAATTCTTAGTTTTTTTTGAGAAAATTTATACAGGGTTTCGGGGTGGTCTGGAGTTCTAGTCTCTGCTCCGATTCTAACTCTGGATCTCGATCTGGAAGTTCCCCGTTGTCCCGTACACTGTAACTTGTAATTTCCCGATTTGAATTTGCCACTCCAATAAATAAGTTGGTATTAATATTTCTGCCTGTGGTAACAGAAGTGATTCTTGACCGTATATAACCTCCTTCAGTAATTGTTGAACTGTGTTAGCGTGAATAATTTTGTGAAAGCTTTATTTTAATCTGCTATGTACGTCCGGTGGCTTTTAAGTGATTTTAAAATATATTTATCTCAGTCGTGAGCAATCTGTTCTCAGTAAGGATTTACTTACACATTCGGAAAGGTAAGGCAAATTAAACAATAATAATGATATTCACTAAAAATTTATTTGTTTTCTTTCAGGCGATTTGATTAATATAATGTAGGGCAATACTTACCTTTGTATTTATATTTCACTTCCTTCAATTTTCTCTCTTGTTCGCTGATTCTTTGTATTTCACAAAGATTTTTAAACAATTTCCTTTGCATATGAAACAATACAAAATGCGTTATAATTTCAATAATTTTCTTTGCGTCTTGCTCAAGATGTGTTGCTTTAGGAACATTTTCTTAAAAAAAGTAATAAAAAACTTAACATTGTTTACTTTCTAACTTGGTTGCTACATGTAATGAAATAAATTATAACTTACACACACATATTTATAATGTAATTTATTCTTTAAGATATGTCTATTTGAGTTTTCTCTTTTGTTGACATCTTTCTTTTCCTATTGTGTTTAGAACATTGCGGATGCAATCTTTTCGCTGATTCATGTTAACGTATTTTCTATTCTTACGTTGTTCAATTATCTTTTCTTTTGTTCTTTCTACATGATAGAAAATTTAATTGAGTTTCATAATATAAACATTCTTTTCAAATATTAAAATATAATTCAAATATAATTTTAACACAATGTATTCAAAACAATAATATACGTGTCATGTACTGTCCATCTCTTTGGTTTTCAATTCTAATATGCCTTAAACTAATTTTAATACAAGCAGAATTTGTACACTATACACATGTAGTGAAAGCACAGAACATTATAGGACACAATGCAAAGAATTAGCAGAATGGAGACAAAAGTATGGAAGGAAAAATGGGAAAAATTTTATGGAAAAATATTAGCAATTGAAATATTAACAAGAATAGAAGAAGACAAAAATAAGAATATGGGAGAGTTCTTAAAGAAAGTAAAGGAGAAATGGATTAGAAAATTAAGAGAGATAAGAAAAGTAGAAGAGCAAACGGAGGAGTGAGAGGCTGAACAATAGGTGATTAAGTGTAGCAAGGGCTGCTCAGCTGAGCCATAAGCCCAGGTGCCAGGTAAAATGAGCAGTACAGGCAGAGCACAGCTGGCAAGAAAATTTTACTTAGGTTAAGTTAGTTTACAAGTGGAATATTGTAAAAAGGACTGTGTATAAAAGATGTACAAATAGATTTTATTCACTCATTTTAATATATATGTTGCTTCCATCTCATTTAAATTCTAAAGCATAACTACTAACTTGTCATGTAAAGACTAATTTGGGCTTCGAATTTTCTTTAAAAGCTTCATGTCAAATTTTTATAACATATTGGACTAAAACACTAAATTTGGTATCTGTCGACTTCACCATTTTGAATCATACTGTTACAAAAATACAGAGAGAGAGAGAGAGAGAGAGAGAGAGAGATACGCAGGCAGACCTTTTTCTAAAAATATGTTAGTGTCAGTCCACCTCAAAACATGCATTTTCGGTGAAAGCTCGATATCGAATTTTGAACGAATGCCAATACTTCCCCTACCTACGGTATATAGTAGACAAAGTAATACATTGAGGGCGAAAATAGTAAGCTTTGCAGGGGTTTCCTAGTACGCTATCTGCAACTTATTTTGTATGTATTTAGCTGAGAGCAACAGCAGACAGAAGAGGAAACATTGAGAAACTGAAGCCTAGTGCAATGTATTTTGGAGTAGATCGTTACTCTTGAACTCCTCTGTTCTGACCTAAAGCCCTATGCATCAGTCAAACAAGCTTGCTTGTAATTTGACCTAATTACAGCTCCTAAATCTCCCGCTTTCATCCCCGTAGTTTCATTTCCCGAATACCTTACGTCCAATTTTGAAATGAAAATGCTTCAGACCGTCTGTGGAGATGCGTCGTGCTGCAACAGCAACTGTTTCTCTAACATCAACAAGCCACTGGAGACAAATGAATGTTCGATGTTGGGGCGTTCAGCAGGATTTCTTGTGCCTAGTTCTACTGATACAATTTAGTATTTCAGATAAATTAATCTGCGTCATCTTTCTAGATAAAGTTGCATGTGTTTACTTTCTCTACTACTTACTATAGGTAGAGGAAGTATTGTATTTTAGCCAACAATCTGATATCGATATTTCATTGGAAATACAAGTTTTGAGGTTCCCTGAATCCAAAAAAAAATTATTTTAGAATAAACGTCCGTGTGTGTGGCAATATTTAAGTTCAACGCCTTCCAAGAGTGCTAAATAAAATCTCTTCACCTCAAACTACCCTTTACATGGAAAATGTTTCTGTATTTTTTTCAAAATTTTCTCTCGACCATTTTTATCAAAATGCTACATGTGTTAGATATTTTTATGGCCAATAAAATTTATAGGTATCTTAAACGTTATGAGATACACACCATGTAACCCTGTCCATTCTGAATTACCTCTGTTTAACTGGTAAACATAAGAGTAGATAAAATCTTTCTACACAAAAATTGCACATCTCATTAAAGCACAAATTTGTAAATAATTTCTTTTTTAATTTTAGTTAACTATTTACAAGATCTATTTCTTGTTATTGGTTGAATTTTAAAATATTCCTTGTTCAGAGTCTTTTAAGAAGTGGATAGGGGTAGAATGGGGGTAGAAAACTGGTTGCTCGTGCCCATCTACGTGTGGTTACTCTTTGTGATAACTGCCGTACTGGCTGCGCCTTCTGCCCCTTCCACTGTCCCAGAAGACTCTGAACAAAGAATACTTAAACTTTTGTCTACTGTTAAGTCCTCCTTCCACCCTCGTGGCAAGTAAAAATTATGGAATATCAATTGCCATCACATACCTACACGCTCTTTAAAAATCTAACAATCCTTTACTTACTGTGCCCTACAACGAAATGGGCAAACCTCTAGTAAACATTTCACTCGATTAACCAGTAGAAGATAGAATAATAAACTTTTGTAAGAATAGTTTGTAGATGAAAGCGTAGTGAAAGTCATGTGAGTGCAACGTATAATATGTTTTATAATGCAAACATTTCATTCTTAACTCATTTCTGTTTACCATGGTTATTCCTCGTTTCTAACTTTGATAAGCAATATCCGTCAGCTAGACGCCTTAGTAAATTATTTGCACAAATGCGCGGTCAACCAGTTATCCTGTGACTCAATCTATCATCCGCTCACTGGACCAGAATCTCATTCCCACAGGATCCTAATCTCCAGTCACTAGGCTACCCGGTCAATAAGTCTGTCCGACTACTAGGGAAACATCACATGCTATCGACAGTCTGTTCGACATGGTACACTAACTCAAGAGATGGCCTCCTGACAGGCGATGAAGCCTTGAACATGATTAATTACCTGGACGACAATTAATAACATTGTGGTAGTGGTCAGCCTGACGGTACGCATCAAGACCTTGACGCAGTAACGATAATGCACAGTTGCCAGGTATTATGAAATGCCTTCTAGTAAACTAAATATGGATTTCTATGGCCTCTTCCTTCTGCAGCTGAACCTCCACTAATAGTCGATTTTGCGTTTCTAGATTGCAACAAAAATACGTGCCACCTCAATTGGAGGATGAAAAAATGTTCTGACAACATGCCTTCGGAAACGCTTCATTCTTTCATTGCAGCAATACCCCTTACCACTAGCGATAAGGTGTATATGTAAACAAATCTGGAATAGCATCATAGCTATTGAGCACAAACTCCCACCCTAGAGCAATTAAATTACAAGCCACTCACTTTACCCTTAACTGGAAGTGTAATGTGCTTTTTATGTTTAATAATTCATACTTCTTAGTGTCATCTCCGTCAGATTGCTTCGAAAGGACTTGTATTACGTGTCCTATCAGTTATTTCATATTTTTGCTATCACCGAGGCAATACGGTGTTCTCCGGGGATGCATCAGCTCATCCGGTTTACATTACACCGTGTTGATGCACGTACCCGTACTAAAATGGGTCATTTTGGCAGATTGCTGTATGATGCCCTATTATTATTATTATTATTATTATTATTATTATTATTGTTATTATTGTTATTATTATTATTTCTTATTGTATCGCATCATTCAATGTAATAGTCACAGAAAAAGAGCTGTAACGAAGCATTCCCAAATCCATGTTAAGTAACCCTTTCATTCTCTGCATGTGCGAAAGGTTCCCCTAAATTTCCAAAAATAAAATTGTGGATATTTCCTAACATTTGAATACATAATTCAATATCATATCCCCTGAATATCTTTTGAATTCCTCCTCTTAAGTTTCATAGATTTAGGTCCCGAAGACTTGTTTTCACATTAAGAGAATTTATCTTGTCTTCTACACTTCTTCCATCTGTTTATACTAAAATACATGTATGGTAATATGCTAGAGTTTGTCCCATTCACTCTTTATTCCGTATTTGATCTCTTTTTTTCATTAAATTAAATATATCCAAATCTTTCTTTATGTTTGCATAATTACAATAGTCACCCTGCTGCTAAACATAAAATCTTCATTTTCGCTGTTTAAGTTTTCTATTGTCTGAACAATTCAATTTCCACGCACTTAGGTTAGCATTTACTCTCTCATCATTTTATAAAATTAATTATGTTTTCTTAAGACTTTTACTTTCCGTAGTTCTCCTTATTTTTCCATACATTTGGCAAAATCCATTCAGTTTTGTATTTATATCTTCTTTCGGTAGCATAACACAATCAATCCTAGTTCATTAAAATTAAAAAAATTAAATTTATATTTCTTGAACATTGGTATGTGAAACCAATTAAATATGAGGGAAAATTGATTTGTACTTAAAAAGACTGCAAAATATACAGTTTTGTCAACAACTCGTCATGATCGAAATATCGTATAGGGCATATAGTGTTCTGTTTAACATTAGGATAATTAAGGAGTATTACTTTTATAGTTTTGAGTATATTTTACTCGTGTTTCATTTATATCATGTTTCTAAAACGTAAGATTCCAAATGGATTAATTGCTAATTTCACTAAAATGTGTAACATTATATTCATGACTAGTTAAGTTTAAAAGTGCCAGATTAACAGAAAGAGAAAATAAAACAGTTTAAGCACTATAATCAATGATGTCTTAAAAATAATTTACTTCCTTACACATAATTTTGTGCTCGGCGAAGCAGCCGCTGTTCTATCTAAAACATTTTCACTTCAACGGGCAAAATACAAAGCGATGCAGACCTGCCAACAGCTATCTTGAACGGCGCTTTCTAAAGAGAGGTTGAAACATGTAACCCTGTGGCTCTGCCATATATAATTTTCTCCTCAATCTGAGCTGAATAATGCAGCCTCACATTTTCTAAGGGCAACTCATTTTCTAAGGGGAACTCGTGCAGTTCGCTCGTACCAAGCGTGTTTTTAAAGTAAGAACCGTTTTAATATTTAGCTGCAGTCGCGATTTTGAGATGCGCTATAACTTCCTCCACTCATTAAGAAGCCAAACATAGCTGTGAGCGATCGTCTCTTTGTGTTTTGCTTTAGCTAAAGCGTTTCGAAATGTTCAAAATAATATAACGACCCGCCGAGTGTGAAGTCAGAGCAGTGAATCGTTTTTTTAATGCGAGAAATGTTACGCCACCAAACATTAATTGCCAATTCTGTGAGGTTTATGGGGAAATAATGAGTGGCAATGCCCAGCCACACACAGCTAAACAAATTCAATATCTGATCGCATCATTTGATTGAGAACAATTCGACCACTTTCCTTTCAGTCAGGATTTGGCACCAAGTGATTTCCGTCTGTTTCTTCATCGGAAGAAATTCCTTGGTGGAAAACATTTCAACGACGATGATGTTGTAAAACAGGAAGTGCAGACTTGGCTTTCGTCATAAGTGGCATCATTCTTTGACTAAGGCATACAAAACAAGTTTCCCATTATACTAGTGTCTGAATAACCTCGGTGACTATGTGGAGAAGTAGTATAAGTTATAATTGTAATGTAATGGATCTGAATACCAGATTTGCCGTAAAATAAAATAGTCTTTATCCGATTGTAATAAAATCCATTTCTGTTACACATTTCAATATCAACGAGCGCTTAAGACTATGGATATTTAAAAGAAACTGAACAGCTTTATTTTTGCATTTTTCTTACAACAGCACTGAGTTTTGGAAAATTTGCTAATGATATTATTACACATTCGTAGCATCCTGGTGTTCTCGTATTTCCGGCAATTGCTTGTGCCCCACATCTAACCCATTTTACGTAGGTTGCTCGAAAATAGGCTAGAGCTGAGATAAGAGCAATTAAACTAAAATGGTAGAGGAATGGTCGCGTTAATACTTCATAAGTCGTGAAAAGGTTAGAAACTATTTTAATTTACTGGAAACTTAGATGCAAACCTAAGAGTACAGCACGCTGTATTTTGTAGAAAAACTCTGATCTCGGAACTCATCGCTGCTGTTCAACGATGAGGCAGTATTTTTAACACTTGAGTAATTTCAATTAAATTATATAATATATAAATTAAATAACAGCCCGGCTTGAAGCAATATATATGTAATAATTTTTAAAATGAATGTAACAGTCATTGCATATGTTTATATTATTGTAAACATGTTTAAAAATGTTATGTAAATGCATTATGTAAGTTAATAATGTAAGAGCTGTGAGAGTAATAAGTTTAACGTTGCCAACAATGAGGTAACCTTGAGGCAATAATGAGTATGAGAGTTTGAATGCCATTAGTCATGATTAGAGCAACGATAATGTA
The DNA here is from genome assembly GCA_030765065.1 of Deroplatys truncata. Classification (NCBI taxonomy): domain Eukaryota; kingdom Metazoa; phylum Arthropoda; class Insecta; order Mantodea; family Mantidae; genus Deroplatys; species Deroplatys truncata. The sequence continues at coordinate 68,729,826 of CM060986.1, forward strand.
AATTTTGTGACAGCTTAAAATTAGCCAATCAACAGCCAGAAAAAGCTTTAGTAAAATGCAGGTATTCTATTGGACTAGGATTAACCAATCACAGACTTGAAATACAAAAGTTTACGGGTTTGGATGGTTGAAATCTTTCAGTTGCCTGTAGGCCTTGGTAGTGACCAGATGAAAAATGTGTTCTCAAAAGAAATATTACGTAATCGTGTGAAACGAAAATTATGTATACGTGTTAACAAAGTGCAAGATATTAAATTAAAGATCTCACAGCTCTTGATATCAGTGTAGTCCTATTTAATTTGTGTCAAGGATAAATAAAAAGTGAATTTAAACTTAAAATCTGTGTAAGCCTACATTCTTGTCGCACCACGCCCTGACTAAGAGATACGTGACTAAAACAATACTGATACAGCCGAGGCAAACATAAACATAAATAGTATCTATAGAAGCAATTTAATAACAAAGTTAAAGATTTGTTTTAACTTAGAGCGTAACAACAAAAATACAACATCTTCAAATCGGCTTCACATACGTAGTAGTATATTACGTAACAAACAATCCACTTCAAATTGACGTCCATACGTGGAGTTAAATAAACAAAATGCCAACGTAAAGACAATATCTTCTTCAAGTTGGCTTCCCAAGCGTGAGGCTAAATAACTAAATAAACCCCAAGAACAATACATCTTCAACGAGACGCTGAAAATGGAATACCTTATAACACTAGAGATGTCTTCAACATAACCGAAGCTAAGGAACAAACCCTGCATCCTCTGAATTAAAATATAGAATTCGCAACAAAAGAGATTTTACAAACATCAACAAACGAATGTTTAAATATTGTACTGATAGAGGTTTCGAGCCGTGGTCAGGATTTTGTCCATGGCGGCTACAGTGCGGAATCCCTGAGGCAAATATTGGTGAATGGTTAGGTATGTGTTATCAATAAAGTAATGAGATTGGAGTGTAGCGACACTCCTGCGTGGTAGGCAGGTGTGAGAACATATTGTAATACGCCATGATTTGGAACCGTTAGCGTCACCTTGGTTGTCCGTAGCGATTGTTTTAGTTTTCAGGTTTTGTTTCAGTGAGTGGTAAGAATTTTGAGCAGCGATGCGCGATCAGGTTTTGCTTCAGACTTGGACACAGAGCAACGCAAATGTTTGCAAAACATTGGTAGGCCTACGGAGACGGTATTTTGTCAAGGGCCCAGGTGTTTCGGTGGTTTAAAGTATTTGCAGAAGGAAGAGAGTCGACTGAAGATCAACTTCGCAGCGGAAGGCCTTCGGCTTCAAGAACTGATGCAAATGTGTTGGAGTTTGTCGCGGTAATCGGCTCATGTTATCTTATTTGTTGGGCGCCTGTTATTGTTTTATTATTTTAAGATTTGGGTGCTTTGTCCTCCGGCTAGCTATTATTACTCAGTCGAGCAAATATCTCTGAGCAGGGCGTGTAAACGGAAAGGAGTTGTTGCTAAAAGATGACACTGATAAAAGAATTTATTTTCACACTTTTATTGCCGTCACACTTAATTAATATTTCACATCTATAATCTTTATACACGCCTGACTGAAACTGTTATATTTCCGAATGTAATTACTGTAGTATTAGTTGCCGCGTACTTCACATTTTGTAACTAACTTAACGACGCGAGAGATTCTTCCAAACTGTATGATGTGTACTTCACGATAGATTCTTCAAGACTGCGCGACGTGTACCCCGTGAATGATTCCATAGAACTGCGTGATGTGTACCTCGTGAATGACTTTTCAAGACTGCGTGAAACATGCTTATAGCTCCAGAATATATACTACTCCTCCTCGAAATTACTAAACATTATAATAGAGCTACTACTGGTTACCAAACCGCGCCAACATTAGCGTCTGTTTTATCAGCCAATCACAATTACTAACACATATGCTTAAGGGAAGATATTTCCTCCATTTCTAAAGAAAGGCATGCTACCCTGACGTCATTTGTTTGTCTCTTCTTAGTGATAAACATCTCGCCCCATCGGTTCATTGTTACCCACTTCTATTGTCAGTTTCAGTGAGGCCGTGTAAACTTATTTCCTAACAATGCTTATGGCTAACAAACATCTAAAATCATTTTCATAAATAATGTTAATTTACACTACAATCACTCTGGCATTCACAGTGTTGTGATATAAAATACTACCTCAAGTTGGGTTCTTGAAAGACTTCGAAAAAGGGTCACGCTGTGAGACCATACATCAAATGCAACTGGGTGTTGTATCACGACAATGCGTCTTCTCACACAACAATTTCAATAAACCGTTTTTTGACTAGTAAGGACATCCCTGTGGCGCCTTATTTTATCGTTGTTACTTTTTGTGAATAAACAACCCAGTTAAGGCCCTGGACAGCATTCAAAGGACTGTAAGCGAACAGCTGAAGGCTATTCCATTATCCGAGTTCAAGCACTGCTACAAGGAGAGGAAGAGCTATTTTAGGACGATGTTAAATTATAATGTTATTAGAATAAAAATAGATGCCTAAATCAGTCTCATTACTTTATTTACATATCTCCTACAAGAAATTTCATCCTAACTTCTCGCAACACCCATCATAAGTGGTCACTGTGGAATGTAAAACGAAAGTGCATTTTAAAGAATTTTGTTTGAAAGTTTCCTTTTAAGTTCATTTCATTTTATTTCACTGTGAAGCGTTCAATAATATCAAACGTCAATAGTTGTATTACCTGAATTTTGCATTTTGCGTAGAATTTCTTACTAATGACTCGCCAGTGTAAATATAAACCCTTCATACACGGTTCCGAGAGATGGTGTACCTACAGTTTTCATCAGATGTTTCATTCGTGACCTACCACAAGGACTATGCCGCTTGCTCGGCACCAACCTCAGTGATGCATCATGGTTAAATGTAAATAAATGCTTGAAAACAGACAAATACTCTTTAAGAAAATGCTTGCCATTTTTGGAGAATTCTCTATATATTTCTAGCACCATTTCCTATGCTTTAGTTATATTTGAAGAAGAATAATTTATTTTAACTAAAAGTCTTGGTATTTCCAGGCTACTATTCATTTACAAAAGTATCACATTTCGTTTGTTAATAGTATAGGTATCGAGAGAATAAAAATATAGAAAGTAAAATATCAGAATTTCAAGGTATATGTGGAAGCATAAAAAGAACCTCCGGTCGGAAAAAAGGAGAGAGATAGTACTGAAATTGTACAAAACAGTGATCGTTCCTTCGTTGTTATATAGAAGTGAAAATTGGATAATTAAATCAAAGCACCAAAGTGAAATACAAACAGCAGAAATAATATCCCTACGTAATATAAAGGGATAATACAAGCTAAGAACTTTAACTCTTAGAGAAGAGTTTCATTTTATATAATATATAAAAGATTAAAGATTAAAATCAAAGCATATAACAGGAAACGGATATAGCATTTAGTTAGAATGTACAACGAAAGAATACTGAAGAGAACTTTCCCACATAATCCAAGAGAAGTAAGAGATTGTTGGCCGACCCCGTAGAAGACGGACTGCACTTGGGACTCCGCAAGTGATGATGATGATGATGATGATGATGATGATGATGATGATGATACGAGAGAACAGACAAAGAGTTTGAATTTAGGGTGTTGTACTTACAGGAGGATCTAAGAGAGAGTTACGGATTAGGGATGTGACGGTTATCTTTGGGAACGGTTATAACTATCGCGCTACAGTGCAGTAATGGTTACATGTAATGGTTAGCAGTAACGATTAAGTTATTTTTTTCATGGTTATCACATACGCAGTTATAGAACATTAAAGGTCACAGTAACGATTAGCTGGAACTACGTATCAATATAAACGATGTCGATACAGACTTACTTTGATACAATCTAAGAAGAAGTTTCTCCAGAAGGATTATTACTACAGTGGTTTGTAATCGCAAAATGCATTTCTTTCTACATTTCTGCAAATATATACACGCACCAAGATGCATTCCTCCGTGTTGCCTTCTCCCTATTGGCTAAGTTACTGTTGTCTAACATTACAAAAGATGCACATAATCAGTTGGTTTCATATATGTAGCAAAGCGGATAATTAGTAGGTATTCTTCTCGCCAGATAGTATATTAGATCAACAATGCCACCCATCTCTTGTTGTCCTCCGTGGTGTTGTGGTTACCATGCTAACCTCTAGTTCCCGAGATCGCGGGTTCAAACCCGGCAGAGGACGATGGATTCTTTCGGGCGTAAAAATCCTTAGCATGGCTTGCTTCTGAAGGGAAGTAAAGCCGGTGGTCCCGTGTCGTAGATTTACGGCACGTAAAAGAACCTCAAGCCTGATAGAGGCCTCTGAACAAAATGTCCGGCCTTTCATGCCCAATATAGAATGGGACGCTAAGGACCATGGCAGTTAAATAGCGTCCATAAATAAAACTCAATTTAATTTTCACCATCTCTTGCGGAGGAGATTGATACTGTGTAAGGAGTTGAAGTAACTAGTTACCGATAAGCGATACCAATGCACATGCAGTTAATAATGTTATCCAGACCCGGTAACCGTCTCCGTTGCTTTAGTAACCGTTAACGAGATAACTACTCGCTTGGTGCTTCTGGCATCAGCGCCTCGTTCGCGTGGATTCCAGGTCATGTTGGCATCTCAGGCAACGAGTCTGCCGACGCCGCTGACAAATCAGCGATTTTGTCACCCAGATTTTTTACCTCTGTTGTTCCCTCGTCAGATTTGTGTTTAATTTTACGTCACCGCATCCTCTCGCTTTGGCGCGATGAGTGGACGGCCCTCCGGGGGAACAAGTTGCGGGAGGTTAAGCCTCTTCCGTTAGTCTGGGGTACCGCTTCTCGTTCTTCTCGTCGGGAAGAGGTACTTTTAGCTCGTTTACGAATAGCACATTGCCTTTTTAGCCATCGATACCTGCTCAGTGGTGACCCCGCACCACTCTGTGAGCAGTGTGATGCCCCCTTAACGGTGCGTCACATTTTAACAGTGTGTCAAGTTTTAGCGCAGTTGCGCGTTCGTGTGGGCCTGCCTGTTGGCATAGCCAACGTTTTGGCAGACGATGCGCGTGCTGTAGAATTGCTTTTACGTTATATATGTTACAGTGGTTTTAATCGGCGCATTTATTGCGCTGAGCGTCTTTTAGCTTTGTTTTTTTCTATTGTCTGTTTTGATGGGGCTCTTCTCCCCGACGGACATATGGCGCTCATGTCTCTTGCGTTCTACAGTTCTTGAAACGGCGTTTTACTCTTTTATTGACCATGATTTTAGTGTGGTAGTTTTTAGAATGTGGTGATTTGTTTTTAGCGTTTTTGACTAAGCGGGCTTGTGTCCCGTTTTTTAGTTTTTGTCTTTTCAATTTTATACATTATAAGGGCGCTGATAACCTTAGATGTTGAGCGCCCTTAAATCTCCTATCATCATCAACGGGATAACTAATTCCTGCCTTCGTTACCTTGGTAAATATTCTTGGGTAACTAGTTACTTTGTATTCGCTACTTCTGTAACCGTTAATGGGAAACCCATATCTCCATTACATTAAGGTAACCGTTACGCCATTTGCTCCCCATCCCAGTTACGTATGTTAATCTAGTGGCATCTAACTAAAACCAACTCATAAAGTGGATTAAAAAAAGTTCTTCACGAATTATTTATAAAATAACAGGAAAGTAGAACGATAATGAATAGTGGCATTTGTGTACCTGTTACATGTCAGATTTTTCTGATAATTTTGAACTAAGTCCTACAAATCAGTTTACTGCCAGCAGAAGTATCCGAAGCTCAAAAGCAATTTAGGTAGCTATTTATCTGTGGATGAAATATGATTCAGTATTTAATTATATCGTCGCAGAAAAGAGCAGCACTGGAGTAATGACGTTGGTTGCTGATGCAGGAAGGTCTGTCTGTCAGTGTGTGACTAATTGAAATGTGGGCGCGCCTCAGCTTCATGATCAATAATGGAGGTGAAGCTAATTAGTGGGCCACATGGCTCTACCTCACAATAACATCTGTGAATCACGGTGCGAAGCCCGTCACGTGTATTCTGCGATAATGTGCCGTGATAACACCACACAGCACGAAAATCTCGCTGCCAAGAATAGCACCACAAGTGTCCTTCACTGATCCAATAACGAACGGATCGGTACGGAATACCAGCACAGTTTAGTATTGGGGCAGCAAGCCTTGAACAGGTAAAAACTATTTGAGCCGTAAGTTCAGTACGCTTTGCTAGCTTTCTTCTGTGAATTTTATATGCTGAAATTAAAAGCCTATGTGTTTGTGTAACCTACTCTAATTCTAATATTAATTCACCATAATTTAAAATTGGGTTCATTCCTAAATACCATATTAGAACCGCTAAACGTGAAAATGTGATGTTTTTGGAAATGGTGGTCAATGGATGTCCTGACTCCATCTTTTACGGTTTGACATATATGGAATTCTTACGTTTCTTCAGTTTTAAAGATATTGCTTCATTTTTACTCCATATTCTTATAGGGCAACATTATTATTAAAACTTTCGAAATATTCAAAGGTGTTGAAGAGCTAAATTGTTGAATAGATTATCACCATTAATGTGTCGTAATCAAGTTACTTTCTAAATTAACTGAATTACTCACAGTAGACAAATAATGCTCATGGTTTTAATAACATGCTCAAAACTAACTACTTGTAACTTACTAGTATTTGCTGAAGTTGGAACTTATTTTGTGACCAAAATTTAAAGAAAAGCTAATCCAAGATAAAGAGTTATAACTTCTTAACTAATCTATCTAAATAAACTAAACCATTAAAAATGCTTACCAGATGAAGTGCTAGGGTACTGAAAGAGACTTAATTGATTTGCATCATATTTCTAACACGCAAAGTAATAATTTAAATCCAAAATAAGATAATGTGACTATTTTTTATCACTTGTTAACTATACCTAGCTCTCTTTAACTGGTTTCAATAACCTTTCTTCAGATCAATATCAACATTTAACACTGTTTATGAATTCAACTTCAACTTCCGCCGAATTGACTTTGATTCATTATGTAACCCATCAGTAGACAATGTTATATTTTGCTTAAAGCTTGAAATATTAGAAATCATTAGCTTTTTATTCTTCAAATACGTATCTTCAGGCTATTACAGTTGCGAAATCTTTCACTCAAACGATTTAAGTAATGCTATTTTTATCTCCACAACTTTAATTTTATTTTTAGACATAGCTTTGGTGCTATTTAATTGAAGCAATCAAACTATGATCAGGATTAAATTTCTTTCCAATGGAAGGTCGTGTACTACAAGCCAAGCCAGGGATGTAGAACTGGAGGTAGAAGGACAAAAAATGACCCAAGTATCCCGAGATGGCGAAGAAGAAGGTCCGCTCTGTCGCCGCTCCTGCTAAGGCACGAACCTCTTCGTCTCCTCCGGTACCCGCCGAGGAGATCTCGCCGCAGCCGTCGCAGCCTAGGGCAACCTATGCCGCAACCACCGTTTCGCCGCCAGCCAGCGCAGCTTCGCCGCGACCGCGCCAGCAGTCGCCGCCTCACTCACCGGCACCCACACCGCCGATTCTGGGTACATTCCAGCCACCGGAGAGCCAGCCTGTGCCTCAAGGGAGGTACAGTGCAGTCGTCCGAGGGGTCCCGAGGGACCTGCCAGCCAGGTTCCTCATCACCGCAGCCCACCAGCAGTGGCCTTCAGCCTTGAAGGCCACCAGGATCATAGGAGCACAGGGACCCACATCGCTTGTCAGGATGGAGTTCGCAGACCCTGGCGACTACGAAGCTGCCTTGAGGGCGGGCCTGCCCTTATTAGGGCGGTGCTTACGCATCGAGGCCAGCCGAGTGGAACGCCAGGCTCCCTGCAGACGCTGCTGTGCCTACGGGCACAATGAGACGTCCTGCGCAGCTCAGCCCAGGTGTCACTACTGTGGATCAGCCTGCACCACCGCATCGTGCACCCAGCACGACCTTCGCCGCCGACGCCGCTACTGTGCGACCTGTGGAGGGTCATCACACTTCACCGGCCAGACGCTCTGTCCCCTGCATCCCCGCAGGAAGGCATCGCCGACGCCGCCAGCACCTACGCCGCAGATAGTGACATCTCCACAGCCACCGCCTCCAGCACTATCACCAGCGCCGATACCAGCACCACCAACGCCGATACCAGCACCTTCACTCTCGCCGATCATCGAGGAAGTCCAGGGCCTACGCGACGCCGTTCAGGATCTCCATGCGGAGTTCCTGAACATGACGACGAAGCTGACAGCCCTGGAGGAACTCATCAGGGAACTTCAAACATCAACTGCCCAACAGGTTTTCCTGGCTGCGCAGTTCGACAGCACCTCTTCAAGACTTACAGCCATCACCGAAGCCATCCGGGTCTCATCTCTCAGTCACCGGTCGAAGACGGGCCCGGCCAGAGTCGCGAGCTTCTTGCAGCAATGCAAGGAGTTCAACCAGCAACAGGAACATCGTCAGCACCATCCTAAATCCTAACTTCCATTCACTTCTTAAACCCTCGCAATTCCCACTAGTGTTGCAGTCAGGTTTCATGGCTGCAACCTAGAAACTACCTTTACCCGCTCCCGCCCACAGGGCGGCAGCCAACAGCCTTCAGATACTAACGCGGGTGCTATGTGGGACCGCACGAAGCCACGCCATTCCACATTTTCCTTCTTCCATTTTTCCATCCGGTGGAGGAGTTTTTAGTGGGTATGCCGACTATTGGTGAGTCCCACACTCTCAGTCCCAACTCCCATCGGGGCTGGGGTCAGTGATTAGATTATTTTCTCCTCCACTCGAAAAAAAACCAAGTATGAGTTCTCCTTCCAACCGACGCGTAGATCATGGCATTTTATCATATTTAATTGAGTGGCAAATTACAAAGTCTGTCAATGGCCCCGCTCTCAGCGTGTGAATGGACGACAGCGAGCTTCTGACGTAGGAAGAGTGGAGGGAAACCAAGATACGTTCTGGATTAAAACGAAACTACGAAACTTACATCTAGAAGAACAAATGAACCTATGCAAATTACATTTTAATTTACTATGATTCGTTATCATGATCATTGCTTATGCATCATATCCTGTTGTGTTTCAGCTCATCCATCGCTTGGTTTTGCAGAACCTCGTCGTCCTTGTGGTCTGTAAGCTCTTAAGCCTATTGTCCGCGAGTTTTAAGTGGTGGTATAGTCTTATTTTGTGACCTCTATCATAAGAGATGATTCTCGTATATGATTTTACAAATAGTAGTACACATCATCCATTAGTTAAGACCAGGGACGACACTTGTTCAGTTCGCCGCAAGGTTGACTGGTACTGGTGTCTGGAGACCTGTGTTTACTACTAGATACATTTCTTAGAAATAGAATTTTTATTAACATATCGTGTCTGACATATTGACAAGGGGGGAAAAGACATACGCACATCTTGAAATTTCTGTGAATAACCTGTTAAGTTCCCTTCATTCTGATTGGTCTTCCTCCGTGGTCTAGGGGTACCATGCTAGACTCTAGTTTCCGAGGTCTTGAGTTCAAACCCGCGGAGAGCGATGGATTTATTCGGGCGTAAAGATCCTTAGCATGGCTTCCTTCGGAAGGGAGGTAAAGCTGGTGGTCCCATGTCGTAGATTTACGGCACATAAAAGAACCTCAAACCTAATAAAGGGGCCTCCGAGCAAGCTTTCCAATGTAGAATGGGCCGCTAAGAACCACCGAAGTTAAAGTGGGCCCATAAATAAAACTCTGTTTATTTTTAATTCTGATTGAATGTCAAATCTTGTATAACTAGGAAGCCATTATAGATAAACAAAATCTTACTGCGGAAAAAAATGTAGAACTCATTAAATATGTAATTTGTATTAATTGTGTTGTAGTGTTAGATATTTTTTAAGTATTCCTTCTATTTAGAGCCCACATCGAGCGATTACAGACGGCTTTGGATGGCAGCTGCGCTTAGCAACAGTTTTCGTATGTAAGTTGAAAGGTTTAATAAGTTGCTTGGATGTGGCATTTGGGAATGTTATTTATTCTCAGGGCTCTAATTATACTTGAATAAAAACAAAGGAATTTTTCGTTCCAAATATTATTTTGCTGTTGTTGTAGTGAGGCTGTTATATTTTTTACAACTATTCCCTAATTTTGTACCTGAAAATATTTTAATCGAATTTATTACATTATGTTAAATTTTTACAAATTAAATAAAATGCTTTCTTACTATCAACAAAATCTCAAGAAGTGTTGTAGGATTGCGTTTTCGAATTTTACTAAGTTTTGTTAATTTATGTTGTGTATTTTTGCAGATAATTAATTATTTTTCTTAATACAAATAATTGGATTATCCGGGAGCTAAAACTTCCTCTCCCTGCCTAATCCAGGTACTTATCTACATTGAATGAAAATTTTCTCTACGCGTTCTCGCGGAGCTATATTTATACTTCACGGATATTAGCACTTAATTAATAACGGTTCGCGCTAATACCTGCTCTACCTCACTAAAAACACAATCATTCTTCTTTCTTCTGCAATTTTCTCTTCTTCGAAGCTACGCGTCTGGTGCATACAAAGATACTCTTTTTAGCTTGTTGATTCTCTCGTCTTCAACAGCTCGCTTTGTTGCGTGCTTGCGTTGCTAGCGTTCTTTACTTCTTTCTGTCGTTATTTACAAGATATTTCTATCCAGATACTTATTTAAATCATTTCTAATAAATTCTTTTCTTCTTTGCTCGACATTTTGTTTTATAATACAATTCTTTATACACTAAATGAATTTAAAACATTAAATGTTTCTAATACATTTTACATAGTTTCGTGGTTTTCTTATATTCTCTATTGATGTGATTGCATAGATCATGTAATGTAACGTGATCGTGTTTTTATCCCTTTTGCACTTATAATTCCTTTTGTACTTTTGTACTTCTTTCTTATAAAGTATTTGTTTATTTATTTGATTTCTATCATGCTCCTAAAAATTCAATGTAATTGAATAATTCTGCTACAATGTTTAGTTCCGTCAGCGAAGTAAGAAACATCATGCTGAAGTGGAAACAATCATGTTGTGGTGCAGTTTCCGAGCCAATAATTGGCTGGGACCGACCGGCCGCCTGGTAAGATAAACAGAGAGGAGTTTACCGTAAGCGCTATCGACAGAAAACCAGAATCTTCTGGACTTTTAGCTTCCCTCCGCTTCCAGAACATTCTATAAGTTCTGTGCTAACTTCCACCATCTATATAAGCCAAGGGGTTCTTCAGTGAGTTAGTGCACTTTTGGTGCGTCAAAAAGTGCTGTCCTTCAGGCGAATTTGTGACTACTCGGGTGACGCGCAGTGAGTGCTGCAGCAGCGAGGGATTAGAGACGTCTTGTGTTCGACTCCCAAGTGGATAAACCGTCCAGAAAAAGAGGCTAGGTTATGCCTATTTCATTATGCCGCTACGTCACGAAGAAAGTGAAGTGACAGAAAATCGAATTACATTACAAAAGTGATGTGATAGAACTATGTAAGAGTGAAAGTTGAACCAGATCACATTAATGAAGTGACAGTTAAAAGTTGAACAAAGACACAATATTAAGTGCATCATCTGATGGAAGATGCTAGAAAGTTTCAAATAATGTTTAATTTTCTTCTCAAGAGTTCCTTACTTTCACCACGAAGGAGTAGGTAATTAGTTTCTCCAAGACTATGACTTTTAATGTATTTCCCACTGTTTACGATTTTGAATGCTCTTTTTACATGTTGCATGAAATTAAGTGCTTATTGTTTAATTTGAAATAGTTTTTAAGTAAAAGTGTTTTATGAGTAGCGTGAAATATAGAAAAGAATCACTTTTTATATGAATACAATATTGTATAAGGAGTGTTTTCAATTTTGTAATGTTTAAGATATTTATCTTACAGAATTCATTCCTCTGATGCACAATATTGATATCAGTCTTCGATATCTTATTAGTCGGCCAAGATATGAGTGCGGTCTGTGGGAAGAGCAACTAAACAGTTACGGAACAAGTGGGTGGGGCAGCTGTAGAAGAGTCAGGTAACGGGAAACATCCGCAGTTTCCGAGTTTCATTTACGCGAGATTGGGGCTTGCAAATGTACTACGGTTTTCATGGTACCTGTACATTCCTCTATCTCCTTCCCCTCATTTTCCTCTGATCTCTAGCCATGATGTCGTTTGCGTTGTCAACAAAAACGGTGGCACCCTCTCCAAGCGTACTTATATCGTGACCGACTAGTAATTTTGTAGCGTTATGTTTGCATGAATTCGTTTAACTATTAGTGTTGTTTTTATTGCACTTGGTTTGAAATACATAACATAGTCGATAAAGTGCAGTATTACTGCATTCTTTGGTTCGTGCTCAAATTTTAAAACACAATTCGGTGTTATTAAAAGTGAATGTTAACTTTTTTCCCCTTGAATGCTTAAATTGATTTATAGTCCTGTATGCCTAGTCTAAGTCTAATGCGAGATATCTAAAACGTGATTGCAAACATTGGCATCTTCCAAAGATGTAGCAGTAAATAATGTAAGCTGGCAGGAGCAGTCCTCATGAATCAACCTTGCCTGTTGATTACCGAATTACTCCCTCAAACAATCCTATTGTGCACGTGAAGTTGACCTCGTGGAAGTACCTCCTTTCCAACAGTACCTATCCCTAATGACATACGCATCGCTGGTTTACATTATAGCCATCCTGTTATGTTGTTACATTCAGTTCTAATTAGAGGATAACTGTGCCTATCTACCTAATTATCCGGGTTAATAAAGTACGGTCAATGTTCGCGAAGTTCCGGCTGAATGCTGATGCCGGCCCCTGGTGCCTTAGAGCAGCTTTTGTGTACATGATCCCTTGATTCTACAACCCTCCCCCTCACCTCTAATTTACTCTCTCTCTCTCTCTCTCTCTCTCTCTCTAGCCGAAACAAAACCGTTTTCTTTGTTCAGAGGTAACAAGGCAGCCCTATAGAGTACCGGACGTTCTCAAAGTAGAGCATCTGTATATACTGAGCTTTGTGCGGTCCATTCTTGGAGCTTCTTTTGAAGGGTACCTGGACTAGAACGTAGCACCTGTAATTATTATTACTATTATTTATTCATCTCTTCACAAATTAGGATATATCTCCTGTTCCGGCTTCTGCTCATTGGTCTTCCGTATCTCTTTTTCCACATGGTTGGTATACGTAATTTTGGGATATCCATTTTTGTCCATCCTCTGCAAATGTTTTCTATATATTTCTCTATATTGCTTTATTTTGTCATTTATAGGATCAATACCTAATTCCTACCTGATATGTTCATTAATTATTTTATCCATTATTACACATCCTGTAATAGCTTTGAGGTACATATTTCATTTCTGCCGCATTTCTTGTATCTCATTCTTTTTACTTTCTCTACTACGTATAGTAAGTAGGGGAAGTATTGCATTCCACCCAAAAATTCGATACCGAGATTTCACCGGAAATACATGTTTTGAGACCTCCTGAATCCAAAAAAAGCATTTTTGGAAACATGTCCGTGTGTGTGTCTGTGTGTGTGTGTGTGTGTGTCTGTGTGTGTGTGTGTGTGTGTCTGTGTGCCTGTGAACAGCATAACTCAAAAACGAACAGTCGGATAAGCACCAAACTTGGTATTTAGGTTCAGTATCTTCCAGAGATGCGACACGAAGGTTTTCAAGAAAATCCCCCCACCCCAGACTACCCTTTACATGGAAGATTTTTCGAAAATTTTAATTTTCTCAAAAATGGCTCTAACGATTTTGATGAAAATATCATATGTTTAAGATAATGTTATGAGAAATGAAATGTATATCTCGAATTTTCTGGGAATGTCTCCAAAAGTATTCTTCATTGTGAACGACTTTTGCATAACTGGTAAACCATAAGAGATAGACAAAATGTTACTACACAAAAAATGTAGATCGGTGTTAAAATACACAACTTATGTCATATGCATTTCTTTTGTTGAGTGAACCGTTTTCGAGATATTGCTTGTTATTTCCTTAAATTTTCCAATACTTATACTTTTTCTCAAATTCGTTATTCATTTTTTTTATGTCCTGGACATGCAAAGAGAATGGAATACTCCACATAGCAACCAGCGTTAAAATATTTGACTATCGCTTAAAAGCTACCATATTCCCCTTGCATCTACAAGAAAATTACCAATAAGATTGACATCTCGATATCTCGATTACCATGAACCATATGGAGAATAAGCGTTTGTAAAATCAGATTGTAGAAGAGTAGAGAAAGTCATGTGAGTGTAACACATCAGATTTTTTTCTTTATAGCTCAAGTCTCACAACCACTCATTACAGTTGGAATGGCTACTGTCTTAAAAATTTTTAAACTAGTTTCTTATCTTGTTCTTCTTTTTAGTGTTCTTACTAATATTGCACAATTATTTTTGGATTTGCTTACTTTATTATGAAGAAGTTATTTTTTGTAGGAGTTGTACTGTAGTTCAACTGTTGGGGAGCCGAACTTGAAATAGTTGCAACCGCACGTATGGTAATCTACGTCCCATATTTAAAAATATTAACTTTGTAATTTGACTGTTTCTTTAAATATTATATATTTATGTTTGCCTCAGCTGCGTCAGTATTTATATTTTTTTAGAGACATGTCTTAGCAGGGAGGTGATGCGACTAAGAATGTAGCCTTACACAGATTATAATTTTACTTCATTCCTTTTATTATTGCTTGATACGATTTAAATAACACTTCACTGATGTAGAGAGAGAGATGTGAGATGCTTTTATTAAATACTAGTACTTGTTAATACGTAAACTATTTTTTCTCACACGAATACGTATTATACTTCTCGAGGACATGTCTTGCGTCCGGTTAGGAACACTGTTTGCAGGCAACTGAATTGATTTCAACCGCCTAAACTTGTAAATTTCTGTATTTCAAGTCTCTTTTTGGCTAATCCCACTCCAATAGAATACATTCATTTAACTAAAGCTTTTTCTGGTTGTTGATTGGCTATTTTAAACTGCCTCAAAATTTACATTATTGTTGCTCCAATAATGACTAGTAGCATTTAAACTTCCAAATTCATTATTGCCTCAAGATT
Source organism: Deroplatys truncata (assembly GCA_030765065.1). Taxonomy (NCBI): domain Eukaryota; kingdom Metazoa; phylum Arthropoda; class Insecta; order Mantodea; family Mantidae; genus Deroplatys; species Deroplatys truncata. The sequence continues at coordinate 68,744,893 of CM060986.1, forward strand.
ACCTCATTGTTAGAAACTTTTAACCCATTATTCTCACAGCTCCTACATTATTATATTTCGTAATACATTCATATAACATTACTACACATGGATACAATAATAAAAACTTACAATGACTGTTACATACATTTTTTATATATTGTTACATACTCATATTGCTTTAAGGCGGGCGGTTATTGAATTTACATTGAAATCATTTAAGTGTTAAAAACACTGCCTCAATTAGTTATATCTTGATGGTCTATATACGTTATATCACATCCTAAATAATTAAGATTTTTACTTGTTCTTTGTTATTTATTATCATTATTTTGGATCTTAAAGAGTCCTTTCCTTGGAAGGTTTTACTAATTGATACCTATAGTCCATATTTTACTAGTATATTTCCTAATTCAAGAACATTTTGCTGCAAGTCATTTTCTGTTTCTTGGATTGTTATAATATTCTCAGCATAAATTAGTATATTCACTGTGTCATTCCTTTTTAATCTAATTTCTGATGGATCATTATTATCATTATTAGCTAGCTTATTTTTATGCGTCATAACCTATATATTTTAATTCTCATCCCTAAAATTATGCTAAACTGTAGCTGTTAACTTCAGAATGATATTCCTGTATGGTGTATTCTTGTAAGTTTGCAATCTTCATGATGTATTATTATACCTCTTGCAACATAGCTATTTCATTCTTCTCTACTACGTCGTACAAATTTAACATAAGTTGCATACTTCGTCATTTCTTATTCTGTCTAACCTTTTATTTTCTCTAACACCTACATGTTTATAGGTAGAGTAAGTCTTGTATTCCACCAGATATTCGACATAAAAATTTCACTGAAACGTACGTTTTGAATTTCCCCAAATGCACCCCCCAAAAAAGGAAACAAAAAAAGGTATGTGGGTGCATAACTCAAAAATGAAACGTTTGACTTAAGTTCAGTATCTTCCAAAGATAAAACACGAGAATTTTTCAAGAAAATCCTTCCTCCTGAACAACCCCTCAAACAGAAAAATGTTCTTAGTTTTGATTGTCTCAAAACTCTAGTTCTGAGTGTTTGAGACATTTGTATAACAAAGAAAATATGTCTTGAATTTTCTGCGAATATCGGTAAAGACATCTTCAATCTAAAAGAGTTTTCCATTATTTTGTGTAATTGCCAAATCATAAGACATAGATAAATGTTGTTATACAACAATTGTTACATATTGTTACATGCTGGATAGAGGCCTAAAAGTTAACATGAAAAATTAAATTAATTTCTACCACCCAACACGTACACTGAGGGGACACATACTCACTTGGCTGCGAAGGACCGAAACGTAGTGTGGAAGTTAAGAGGAAAGCGTGGGTTTTTCACTGTACAAAATCCATAACACAAATCTACTTACAAATTCCTAGATTTATTTCCCAACCGTTTGGGGTTCCTACATTATTATATATGAAAGGTGAAGGGAGATGTACACCGATCCAAAGGCCGGCTTTCAAGCGTGATCCTCTTCTCTCGGAATCCTAAGCAAGACAGACGCTATCCCCGCCATTCGTGGCTAGTAAAACGACCAGCCAGGGGTGACGTCACGAAAACTAAAGTACGTTCTGATGTCAATACAGAATAACAAAATGTCTGGTAATCACAATGAAACCCCAAATAATTAATACGCCACTATATATATACACGAGGTGTGATCAAAAACTAACGCGAACTTTTTAATTTCGCGAGCTTTATACATCCGATGTTCAAAATTTTTATTTTCCCTTATTGGCACAATATTCCTGATGTATGTTTGCATTTTTAGCTGTTTTGAATATTTAGTTTATTGTCGAACATGTTATACGTGTTTTCGAGTACTCGGCAAATTTTTACTTTCTAAAAAGATGGATAAAAGAATTTGCATTAAATTTTGCTTGAAAAACGGAATAAAGTGCAGCGCCGCATTCGAAATGTTGACTGTGGCTTTTGGCGAATCTACTATGAGTAAGATAAGAGTTTACGAGTGGTATAAACGTTTCAAAGAGGGTCGAGAAGACGTTGAAGACGACGACCGGCCTGAACCTCATGTGTATATAATATCGTTAAAGCACAATTTATTTTATGTATTACTTTCTCTACTACGTATAGTAAGTAGGGGAAGTATTGCATTCCACCCAAAAATTCGATACCGAGATTTCACTGGAAATACATGTTTTGAGAATCACTGAATCCAAAAAAAGCATTTTTGGAAACATGTCTGTGTGTCTGTGTGTCTGTGTGTCTGTGTGTCTGTGTGTCTGTGAACAGCATAACTCAAAAACGAACAGTCGGATAAACACCAAACTTGGTATTTAGGTTCAGTATCTTCCAGAGATGCGACACGAAGGTTTTCAAGAAAATCCCCCCACCCCAGACTACCCTTTACATGGAACATTTTTCGAAAATTTTAATTTTCTCAAAAACGGCTCTAACGATTTTGATTAAAATATCATATGTTTAAGATATTGTCATGACAAATAAAATGTATATCTCGAATTTTCTGGGAATGTCTCCAAAAATATTCTTCATTGTGAACGACTTTTGCATAACTGGTAAACCATAAGAGATAGACAAAATTTTACTACACAAAAAATGTAGATCGCGTTAAAATACACAACTTATGTCATATACGTTTCTTTTGTTGAGTGAACCGTTTTCGAGATATTTCTTGTTATTTCCTTAAATTTTCCAATACTTATACTTTTTCTCAAATTCGTTATTCATTTTTTTTATGTCCTGAACATGCAAAGAGAATGGAATTCGCCACATAGCAACCAGCGTTAAAATATTTGACTATCGCTTAAAAGCTACCATATTCCCCTTGCATCTACAAGAAAATTACCAATAAGATTGACATCTCGATATCTCGATTAACATGAAGCATATGGAGAATAGGCGTTTGTAAAATTAGATTGTACAAGAGTAGAGAAAGTTATGTGAGTGTAACACATCAGATTTTTTTTATGATATATTGCTTTCCTATTAGTATCTTTTGAAGTGATGTCACAATTCAGTTGTTTCTCAAGATGTAGAAAGAGTATAGAATTTTAACGCCAGCTTATAAAGTTTTGACAGTCGTTTCAGCTCTTGAATCCTTCCTGGACCTACAGGCATAATGAAACCGTTATGTTAATTCATGTCGATTAACATGAAATAGATACAAAAATAAGTCTTTATAAGAGCAGTTTGCAGAAGATATACTAAAATAAATTACGGTGAATAGAAAGTCATGTGAATATAACTCATCAGACTTTTTCTTCCAATTATTACCCTTAACGTTTTTATTTCTATAATAAGTACTTCTAAGGGTATCATTTAGGGTTTTAGCTCCGTAAGACAACATTGTATATTGTAACTTTGCTTTCAATTCAGGTACTTATTCCTCCAATACACGTCCTGTAGCGTATGGAAGCCATGATCAATTGTTTTATAATTTATTCACATTTTCATGTTGTAAATTTGCAGTGGTGCTCGGAACATTTAACGTTACGAAACTATGTCATAGAAATCTTCTATAAGTATTATTTATTCATCATATTGTGGTATTACGATTTGTTGATCAGTTTTCATGATGTCTCGAAAAAAGCTTACGAAATAATCAAAGAGAGATAGAATTCTTGTTTTCATTAGTGATTTTTGAATAGAATAGTTTCATAAATTATTGCAATTTCGGAATTAATCGTTAATTTTCTCTAATCCCCACTTTCGTGTGTAGCAGCTTGCATAAAACCAATGCCCAACGTAAGTTTTGGCTGCAGTTTTGCACGAGTTTGTCGCAGTTGGCTCTAGTTTGCCCGACATAGCTTTGTCGTTATTTTTTTGTTCAATGGGCGGCGCCGTGGCCGAGTGGTTAGACTGCGCGCCTCTTACCAAGAGACAATTAATGGGATTCGATCCTAGGGAACCGTATGCGGGATTTGTGTAGGACGAAGCAGCTCCTAGGCGGTTTTTCTCCAAGTTCTTCGATTTCCCCTGCGCCATTCATTCCACCAACTGCTCCATAATCACCTTTCCTCTCATTTATTTCACCTTCATTTCATATCATTTCCTTCCTCATTCTCATACAAGGCTTCGGAATGATCACTCAACCTGGTTCTTTGATCCAGAAGTCTTTCTGCTCCCCTATAGACTCCTGACTCCAGACATTGGCTTGTAAGTAATAGGGGTGTAAGTACTCAGATTGGGGGGGAGTTAAATCGAAAGAAGATGAAATTGATATGTGAGGCACGCATTGTTAACTTTCTGCCTCTAACTTGGAGCTTTTGTCAAACCTAGTTTCCAGCATACATCAGCAAAAGCATTTGTGGAATTTTAATGTGCACCAATCGCTCTCTCATTCCTTTTTAAACTGGTGACGTTAAAAGGGTAGATATACAATGCTTTTCTATCATATTGTGGCAACCGCACTGCGGCTCGCCGGCCGCCGCAACAGCGCGTACTCTCGCCGAAACATTTAATATCCCCGCAACCGTCTCACGTTCTCATGCTGACAGTTACAATTGTAATGATAATAAGCACATACCTTATATATTGGAAATGTCCTTCGTTATCCACATTTCTGGTAACCTGAAATTTTATTCACACTGGAGAGTTCAATATTCGAAATTGAGCGAATTTCTCGCCTGGTGTTTTCTGTTCTTCATATGTATGGGATTTGTTGCATACAGCCTTATTTTTCAAATTTCCACAGATAAAAACCACATGCAGTTAAAGCAGTGGATCGTGAGGGCCACAATTCTTTACTAATTACACTACCTTCAAACGTTTTTTGAATTAAATTTAATGAATCATTAACTGTATGCGCGATAGCAAAGTCTTGTTGGAAAATCTATTCAGTCAGCTGTCGGTCAGTTGTTCAAAAAATGGTGTGACTAAGTCATTTCTCCACCTCTCCATTTACCGTTTGTTCAAAAAATATAGGACTTATTATCCTGTATGTATTTACTGTACATCAGTTTTTGCAACGTGCAAGGGAATCCCCAGTGTAAAATCGGGTTTCTCTGTTATCCAATACGCCATTTTGCGACGAAACATACCCATATAAATGGAACCATGCTTTGTCAGAGAAGAATATTAAGCGTGGGTCAATTACTCTACCATTTCGCAAAATCAAAGAAGTGTTCTCTACTCTGATGATCACATGAAAAATAAGGTGCATGCAACAAACCCCCATACATTGTAATAACTCAAAGAAAAAAATCAGGCTAGGAATTCAGTCAGTTTCGGATAGTGAACTCTACAGTGTGAAGGAAACTTTCCTAGAATATGCCATGAAGATGTAGATAGAGAACAACATTTTCAACATCTCTTATGATAAGGTGTGTGCTTATTACCATTCAAATTATAATTAGGAGGCGGTTGCGGGGATATTATAACTGTTTCGAAGGTGGCCACAATGTGAAGGAAGGGACTGTATTTGGGCTTAGAGCCCAGATCGACTATAATTATTATGCATCTTCTCGTCTATCTGTATCTCTCTCCCTCTTTTTACTTTCTCTACTACGTATAGTAAGTAGGGGAAGTATTGTATTCCACCCAAAAATTCGATACCGAGATTTCACTGGAAATATACCTATGTTTTGAGACCCCCTGAATCCAAAAAAAGCATTTTTGGAAACATGTCTGTGTGTCTGTGTCTTGTGTATGTCTGTGAACAGCATAACTCAGAAGCGAACAGTCGGATAAACACCAAACTTGGTATTTGGGTTCAGTATCTTCCAGAGATGCGACACGAAGGTTTGCAAGAAAATCCCCCACCTCAGATTACCCTTTACATGGAACATTTTTCGAAAATTTTAATTTTCTCAAAAATGACTAACGATTTTGATTAAAATATTATATGTTTAAGATATTTTCATGACAAAATGTATATCTTGAACTTTCTGGGAATGTCTCCTAAAGTATTCTTCATTGTGAACGACTTTTGCATAACTGATAAACCATAAGAGTTAGACAAACTTTTACTACACAAAAAATGTAGATCGCGTTAAAATATGGGAATTCGTTATTCATTTCTTTGTCTTGGATATGCAAAGAGTATTAATCTGTAGTAAAGAGAATGGTGCTGCACATAGCAACCAGCTATTAAGGGATATGTCTGTGCTTATATTTCCCTTGCAAATACAAAACAAGGGGAACATGGTACGCCTTAAGCGATAGTCAAATATTTTTAGAACTGGTCGCTATGTGTAAAATGTAATTCTCTTTGCATGTCAAAAGATCGTTTCTGCAAATGTTTATCTCGATTAATATGAAATGGATGGAGAATAAGAGCTTGTACAAGAGTAGAGAAAGTCATGTGAGTGTAACACATCAGAGTTTTTTAAAAAGTCACAACATGTGTGCTCCTTTCAGGGCTTATTGCTTAACTTCATTATGAGTGTTTCTCTCATTTGAGCTTCTGAAATACCTTCAGAGTGACCATCAGCTAGATATCTTGTCTCTCTCCGGAAGATGTTGCGGATATAATATGAAACACTCCCTAGTTCTCGTAAGCTAATAAATAGCATTGGGGTTGCCCGATAGCAAAGATTACAGAAAGATGTGGGATACAAGTAAATGAAAACAGTGTTCCACATGGCTGGAGACCCTAGCGTCGTTATCCCGTCATGTCAAGCGTATGTTCTTGATCCGGCTGATAGCTGTGATCCTTGTGTATGGCAAGTCCTCACAGCCCCTATCAACCTATATCACGAGCTGCACTCCTGATGAAAATTCACTGAACATAAAGATCATCCCACGTTCCACAATTTGCGTACATAATCTTATTTACAACCTGTAACAAAAATTCACAATGAATTATTTTACCGAAGCGAAATTGAAATACATACTGAGATTTAGCTTAGGCCCATATTGAGCATAAATAATTTAATAGCATACCACCGTGGCTTAAGGGGCTGACTGAAGAACCTGTTCTCACACTTGAAACTGGTATGCTTTGTTGTTTGTAATGGTTATAAATGTGATATTTTCCCTACTGTGTGTAGTTTTTACAACTTAAAGGGATATTAAAAGGTCTATTCCGCCATTGACTACTAAATTCATTACCCTTTATCACAGAAACAATTTAAGTTATCTCCCTAAAAGACTTACAGAATGTAGATGAATACTTTCTAACTTCACTGGTCTACTTTTTTATAGAAAGTTTATTCAGAATGATAGGAATATTTAATTAATTGTACCATCATTTGATTAAACTTCACCTGCAATTACTTTCTAAGCAACAACCAGCCATGTTATTAACACCAAAGTATACCCATAATAACACTTAGAGACTATTTAATTATCCTAAAATTCAATTTAGTTACCTTCACTAGTCTCTGAAGAAAACGGGTGATTCATACCAGAAGATTTTACTCACAGATATGGTTGTTCAAAGTAAAATTTGAAGGAAAAATCCCACATTATTTGAAAAGAAGGAAACCAATGGCTTGAGAACACAGAAGCTGTCATACTTAACAGCAGTATCAATTTGTAGAGAAAAGCTTCCCCTAAAAATTTGTCTAAGATTTGCCCTTCTACCTCAAACTGTAAAGCAGTTAATTTTCTTCTGGGAAATGGTAATGTTATGAAAACGGAGGGGACCCCCGAAACCAAGGCAGAGCACCGCATGCAGGCCAGTCGGCCCCTTGTGTTTCTACCGTGAATCCCTTGATGCATGAGGGAGAAACCCGAAAAGCGATCAGATCCGGATGACGACGGGCGCAAGCAAAGATTTGCTTCCAGATTAAACGCCTCCAATGCCGCCCGAGCTCCGGGGTCCTTCAAAGGAGCTCCCGCCTGAAAGCACCTCGGCGGGTTGCAGCCGAGCAGTCCCTGGACAACGACAGTATGAAACTTCACAGAGAGCACAGCTACCGTCCAGCCGCAACCCGCCGAACACCGTTACCTGGTCCTACAGCCCCGAAAAAGACAAGAAAGATGATGGGTACAGGAAATGGAGGTAAGAGAGTCGTGGTAGATGATGAACCGACCCGAGGGAGCCGCGAAAACTCTTATGTTTCCGAGTGAGCGGTCGCCGGGGTTCGAACCCGGGAGCTCGGAATGCACACATTACAGCTGCGCCATCTCACTCGGTTCTGTAAAGACATTTTCATAATACAAAATGGTAGATGTCGTACCATTTTAAAAAGAGCTGTTGTGGCACACTCACATGAGTTTCTCTACCCTTTATCGTTTATTATTGCGGATAAACTATTCTTACTAAAGTTTATTTTACTGTCTGCTACATTTTAATCCAAATAAACCTTTGCAAAAATAGTTACATTATAGATACAAAGCGAACAGCGATAGTCAAATGTTTAAGAATTGCACACTATGCGCTGGCCTAAAATTCCGTACTGTTTACATGCAATTGCGAGAAACAGCTGAAAATCTATGAGACTTTTAAAAGAATGACGGATATCTCAGAAACGGCTTATGGCACAGAAAAACTTATTTTAAGTAGCTTGTGTGTTTTAGAGTGGTACACATTTTTGTACGACACATTTTCGTATATCACTTAACGTTTGCCAGTTATACATGATTATACAAAATTCCTTCCGAATGAAGAGCACTTCACAGGCTATTCCCAGAAAATTCAAGATATACATTTCATTTGTGATATATGATATTTTATTTAATATATTCTATTTTAATCAAAATCTATATCCATTTTTATAAAATCAAAATTTTCGAAAAGTGTTCCATGTAAAGGGTAGTTTGGGGTGGGGGATTTTCTTGAAAATTTTGTCTCGCATCCTTGGAAGGTACTGAACCTAAAGTTCAGTTTGGTATTAATCCGAATTTTCGTTTTTGAGTTATGCTGTTCACAAACGCTCACAGAGAGAGAGAGAGAGAGAGAGAGAGAGAGAAAGAGAGAGAGAGAGACAGGCACACACACACGGGCCTTTTTCTAAAAAACTTGTATTGGATTCAGGAGGCCTAAAGATGTATTTAAGGCGAAATCTGGATATCGAATTTTTGTATGGAATGCAATATCTTCTCTACCTCCTATGTACGTGGTAGCGAAAGTAAATATACTTATACTTTAAGTATTGCGCCTACAGTGATAAAGTGCGTATCAAATTAATAAGGCTGTTAAAACATTAAAATATCAGTTTTGGAAATGTTTGCCATTTAGTGTTCCCTTGAGTAACATTCCAAAGTATCTTTATTGTAAATATATTAAATTTTTACATAGGTTAGTAAGAAAGGTTTTGTGAGTGTTAAAGAAGAGTCATAACTAGCATGATAATTATTTCATGTGGTTTTTGTTTGAATCTTTGAGGTTCCTAAGTGTCATACTTTTATGCTACATATATACGATATAATTCTATAATAGTATATTACGATAGATCATTGGGGAACGAAGAGGAGTTTGAAAGTACGAGATGAAGCCTTTAATTCCTTCTTCCGAGATCCTCCACTTCACTTAACGCACGCGTACTGCATACTATGTTTTTAACGACAGCGAATAACAGAAATAGTACTTGCATGAAATAAAATTAATAATTTACTAACAGCTGCGGTACATGATGGTTCCATTATCAAGGTTAACCTTGGTGGCAAAATGGCGATCGATTATCCACACCTGACTGTTGACCTTAAAAGAATCAACAACTTGCAGCTCATACTTACTGATGCGTGAATTATATCCTAAGTAAATATTAATAAATAAAAAGTAAGTAGAAAACCAGGTAAGATTTAAATGCTAACGTATAGTTATCAAATTGGATTATATTCCAAGTCTGCAACAGTGTCAAGATTTTATATAGTTCATGCCCATACGTAAAGTAAAATTAGCAAAACAAGCAAGTTAGGTTGGCTACCAGCATCGAATATGGGAAATTCAGCTTTTCACCATGACAGCAAACGGGAAGTGCATAGAAAAACATATCTTCGAAAAAAAGGTAGATTTATAATTTATCCTCTAATATGTTAAACGGAATAGCACGTACCAAACCTTTAATGATAAACGTCTCCAAAATCTACACTTCTAAATTATCTGTCCACCACTGCGCTTGAAGCATCAGCGTAAGAGGCCTTAGACAGTTGTTTACCCTTCGAATCCAAGCATTGAGAAGGATAAGGCAACCTCTGATATTGGCGCCTTCTTAATTGGTTACGGGTTTTTTTAAGCTATAAGGTGAGAACTGCCAGGGGTGCGCTAATGGGAAGTTTACATCTGGTTTGGGGAGGGGACGACCAAGATCTACAACTCCAGATGTAGAAGGGGAGATTCTGGATTCTGTACACACGACACCTTTCTATCAGTAAACGAATGTTAGTGTTGCAAGTGAATGTTCCTCATACGACTGTCTGGAGACTGCTGCGAGAGCAACAGTTGTATCCTCATCATTGGCAATGTGTACAGGCCCTGTCACCAGCAGATCATCCTGCTCAATGATGTTTTGCCAGTGGTTCGTGCAGCAGTATGCTACAAATCCGAACTTTACTGCCTTAGTATTATTTATAAATGAAGCACAATTCACATGAGATGGCATTACAAATTTCCACAATCAACGTATATGGGCATATGAAAACCCACATGCAATTGTTCCATCTCATCACCAAGTACGGTTCACTCTCAACATGTGGGCCGGTATCATTGGTGACCGGTTAGTTGGTCAACATGCAATTTTTAAACAGACTTACGGAGCAGGCGTTCATAAACTTCCTGGAAAACACCATACCTCGTGTGTATGAAGACACTCCACTGAGCATTCGTCAACAAGTTCGCTTCTTGCATGACGGCGCTCCTGTACACTTCAGTTGTACCGCTAGTTGGTAATTGGATCGAAGGTTTCCTGAGTGATGGATAGGTAGAGGTGGCCAAATTGCTTCGCCACCATACTCGCCTGATTTGAACCCTATTGATTTCTACTTGTGGGGCAATTTAAAAGCGTTGGTGTATGGGTCTGCGGTGCCTTACAGATCGAATTGTTGGAGGTTGTGAGGAAATACGCAATATTTCTGGAATTTGGGGTCGTGTTTGCACGGAGATGAAACGTCGATGTGAGGCCTTTATTCAAGCAGGAATTGAACACTTAGAAATCTTCTGTAAAGAAAACTACTTGCGGTAAGAATACGTTCCGGTGAATATCACTATTTTGAAGGCCATAACTCAGAAGCCAGGAATTTCCGAACACATGTTGTAATGAACATTTTTATTATCTGCATATGGGAATGCATACCTGAAAGTATGCCCTCTATTTTTCAAACACTTCCGTATAACAGGTGTCGTGGGATCAGAAAAAGTCCACCCTCCAGTTAAATTAATAGCAATGTACTAGACAGCAATGCAAGATGACTGCGCATAAGGGCCATTCGTTCGTGACACATTAAATCAAGTGCATTCTGACATCGTGCAGGTAGCGCGGTAAGAGCCTCTCGGTCCGGCACCAGGGTGGGGCCTTCGACCAACCGTCCCATTAGCAGTGCGGAATAATAGCCATTGTGCCGCTTACCTGTCTTAGAACATTCCTTTCGGCAGATTCTAGTAGTTTCTCTTTCCAAAACCTTCCCTTTTTATGCGAGGTATATATAAGGGACTGCTCTTGTGCGGATTGCAGCTAGTCAGTTAAGAATTTATAAAATGGACAGTGCCAGCTCAGTTGTGAGTTGCGATTGGACGGAGCAGTTGTGTTGTGTTTCGAATCTGTGCCAAAAGTGACTGTGTATAACGTTTGTGCTATGCTGAGTGCGTAAGTGATATATATAGTGTTTCGCAGTAAATGGTGTTCTTATTTGTTATAGTATTGAAGATCCATTGTCATATGCCCTAATAGTGTTAACGTTAAGAAGCTGAGGAGACTAAGACGATTATACTGAGCCTACTAAACTCCGGAAGGAAGGTATGACCCTAGAGTACGAAGGGTGGCCAGCTCTGATGGCGGCAGGCAAAGCGCAGCGGGGTCCACATTACAGATTCAGTATCCCCGAATGCACTTCGATGCCATTCCCTTGTGCGGGTGAACGGACGAACAACTTCGGTTAGAAGGTTACGTATGGGTAAAAACAGGTTTCTCCTTAAAAAATATCCGCATGCACCACACATCACCGACCATCTCGCCAGGCTCTGCATTGCTGAAGATAAATGAAAATTAAATGAAAGGACATGAAAAAAGATAAGAAAACGCACTGTATTATATAATTCGACCAATCATTCGCCTACCTGGCACCGAAAAAACTAATTTCCAATGGTATTCGAACCTGATATCCCCGACTGAAAGTCTCAGACTATTATCACCTCAACCATTCCGCTCCGTTATGCCCCAATATATTGTGGCGACGTGAAACAAACAAGAAATTGAGAAAAATTTAATGTGTCATACTCGCATGTCTGTCTATACCAGGTATAAATTCACATATGTACTTTATGTACTATATTATTTATATAGAAGGTAATTCTCCTGTGCAGTCACATTATTCGCGATACATGATTTCCTAGAAATGATTTCAAATTCAGCGGAAATGCCTTCAACGTGTGGAAACAGCATTCAGATTTTAAATCAGATGTATGAAGGGACGCATTCAGAAGTTGCAGTAACGAGTTTTTTGTGAAAGAAACTATGAAAAAAATACGAACCGTAACTTTAATATTTCGTCAAATATCGTGCTTAGGAAATCTGAACATACAATACGGAAAATTTGAAAACCACTAACGTTACGAAAATCATAATTTACTACAGATTGTGCATTTTACTAAGCTCTACTCTTCCCTAAAAGAGCGTTCTATCTATTCAATTAGAATGAACATAATATGATGTTAGTTTTAAATGCATCTCCTGTATACTACAAAGCTTTTGTTTCAACGCGTGCGTATTACGGTTTTTTTTATTATTATTTATGGACGCTCTTTAACTGCTGTGGTCGTTAGCGTCCCGTCCTATATAGGGCGTGAAAGACCGTTAATTTTGTTTAGAGGCCTCTTTATCAGACTTGAGGTTCTTTTACGTGCCGTAAATCTACGACACGGGACCACCGGCTTTACTTCCCTTCCGAAGGAAGCTCTTCCACCCGGAAAAAAATCCTCGCCGGGTTTGAGCCCGCTTTGAGGGGTTCTGTTCCCCTTCCATTTTCCTCTCCTCCGTGTGTCGCCTAATCAGTTAACGCCAAGTTTTCTGTATAGAGGTGGATATGTTGTGAAATCACGTGCTTCAATTTTATAGTATACTAGTGCTGCCATAATGCCAAAAAGTCCGTATATTTTAGCACATAGAATCTTCATTATGATTCCTTTGTGACAAATTCTTATAGAGAAGTGAGATGGCGATTTACAGATGCCCTGCTATTCGTGAGCTTCACAGAGAAGCGGTTTATAATCTGGTGAACAGGATGTATTCTCGATAAGAAACTAAAATTAATTTCTCATTTTCTTACAGAGAAAAAACGCGATTATATCGGAGAAAAGTTAGAACGAAGTACAAAGAAATCTCTGAGAAAGCTTGAAGAGGAATCAGGAATTTCGCAAACCTCGGCTTGGAATGCCACTAAAACTCTAATTAAAACCCTATAAGAAAACTGGAGTTCAGGACTTGCAACCACGCGATAATGTGAGTGGAGTTAATTTCTGTAATTGGATGTCGGATGATAATGGTTGCTCTACTGACCGCATTTAATTTTTAATTTCTGTACCACGTACCTCGTAAGTAGAGAAGGCATCGCATTCCACCAAAAAATTTGATACCGAGATTTCACCGGAAACGCATGTTATGAGGCCCCCTGAATAAAAAAAGAAATTTTTAGAAAAAGTTCCGTGCGGATGTGTTTATCTGATGTGAACAGCATAACTCAAAAACGATAAAGTCGAATCAGCACCAAATTTGGTATTTAAGTTCAGTGCCTTCCAAGGATGTAATCCAAAGAATTTAAAAGAAAATTCCCCTAGCCCAAACTATATTTTTCATGGAACATTTTTCGAAATGTTTTATTTTATAAAAATTGCACTAACGATTTTAATATTAAAGATACCATGGCAAATAAAATGTATATCTCGAATTTTCTGCGAATAGCCTTTAAAGTCCTCTTCATTAGGAAAGAATTTGGTATAATCTTGTGTAACTTGATAACGTTAAGCGATATATGAAAAGGTACTACACGAGAAATGTAGATCTTTTTAAAACACACAGTTTATTTCAAATAATTTTCTGTGGCATCACCTATTTCCGAAATATCCGTTATTAATGGTTCGAATTGTTCAATACTTAGCCATTCTTTTAAAGTCCTGTCAATATTCACTTGTTTTTCGCGATGTCATGGAAAATGTATGGAATTTTAAGGCCAGCGTGTAGCATCTAGTTTTCAAACATTTGTCTATTGTTGTTTCCTTTGTATCTATAACGAAATGTGCAATGTAGCTATTTTTGTAAAGGTTTATTTGGATTAAAATGAAGTAGATATAAAAATAAATTTAGTAAGACTAGTTTTTATACCCAGTAATAAACGGTAAGGGATAGAGTAAGTGATGTGAATGTATTACATCAAAATGTTTTATGGAGTAAGCCCGGCCATAACGAATTAATAAGTGTTATTGCAAATTTGATTTAAACGCGTGAGAGATATGTGACGGTGCAAGGACATAATTTCCAACATCTATGACGAAATGTGTTTATTACAGTTACAATTTGCATTATAAAATTATGCGTTTAAATTTAAAGGTCTCTAACTCAGACTCCACCGGCAACCAGCGTGGTCCCCTTACCAAGAAAATTCCCATTAGGCCGGCCACGCGTCCAAACGAAGGCTCTGTATTTCACAGGCGCAGACTGCTTACATCCTTGGATCCTAACTATATAAAATGTACATGCAAACGAATCAGTACATTTTCATTTAGCTGTAAGCAAATCTAAACAAAAGTTTTCGATTTCTGCTCAAGTTCCTGAGTAGCACTTTTGCATGCTATTGCTCTTTTCCATATAAAGAGAAACAATGTTTGCATATACGAGGGTTGAAGCAGTATGGGTTTATTTATTATTTTAATAGATTTTAGTAGATGTTGTTGGTTCTAGGCAGGTTAATTCTACAGCTACCCTTTCTCTGGTTTCCAATGTTTTCCCAGGGAAGAGAAAGGGAAGAGTTTACTCTCGTATTCTCTTCCCCTGCGGAAAATTTCGGAAAGGGAATGGAAATTTTCTCACCGCACATTCTTTGTGGTTGCGGCAGGTTCAACATAATGTTTCCTGTACTGCCGCAGCCAGCCTATGCCGCCAACTTCAGTTTTCCAATACGACGAGAGAAACTGAATTAGCCAGCTTTACTTAGCGGCGGCGTTTGATATTACAACAAAAAATAAAGCAGAAGCAGGCGTTGTGGATTTCAGCAATCTTCCTAAGGTAGAAATAAGGGAGAATATTTCCATAAATTAAGTGTTCATACGGTGCAGAAAATAAAAACAATAATAATGTAGCAGTATTTGCGGAATTATGAAAGAGATAATTAAAATTACTCTAAACCCACAAAAAACAAATTCCCGACAAATATTGTTACAAGCCGTGTTTTTAAAGCTCACCACCGACCCATGACCCAAAAAGTCAAAGCAACTTAAAAATACAAGCATTTCAACAATCGGAAGCACAGAGAGATGATGATGGTTTGCAGTAGATAAGAAAATCAACTCAATACACAATCATTGCTCAACATTGATCATTATTAATTCTACAATATGAGCGTAATCGAATGAACTGCCAGTGTACAGTGCGGGCGTTTTAAGGTGAGGCAACAGAGGGGCTATATGCGCAGCATGCTGTACTGCGGCGCATGACGCGTTCAAGGTTATCTTTATCAGCTTGTTTCAGTCGTTGCTATTATCCTGCTGTAAGGAGAGTTAACACTGCGCAGCTCAAATGTGAAAGTTTATTCAAGACATTTGTGTTGCGTGTTTAAGAGTGTTAATGTCTTGTTAACAGTCCACTGTAATATCTGCCGACAAATTCACATTTGAACATCGAATTTTTTATGTACGATAGATAAGTAAAAACCGAATCACGTAGACACGTGTGTAGACAATTTCATTACTCTAACCAAGGAAAAAATAGACAAAATTGATGTATCTTTAGTGGGAAACCCTAAAAACAATTATAGGAACAACCCCCATACCATAGACAACGTAATATGTGTAGAAGATGGATGCTTCACGTATGGAAAGCCAATTTGAAATAGGAGTTGTATTGTAGTTCAACTGTTGGGGAGCCGAACTTAAAGTAGTTGCAACCGCACGTATGGTAAAATGTTTCCGGTAGCCTTCGTCTCAAAAAATGTTTAAAAAAAATGTTAACTTTGTAATTTTTACTGTTTTTTTAAATATTATATATTTGTGTTTGCCTCGGCTGCTTCAGTATTATTTTTAGAGATATGAAATTCTTAACAGGGCGCGATGCGGCTGAAGAATGTAGGCTTACACTGATTATAATTTTTTTATTTCACTCCTTTTTATTAATTCTTGACACGATTTTAATTACACTTCACTGATATAGAAAGCTGTGAAATTCTTTTGTTAATTACTTGCACTTTTTAAACACGTAAACCATTTTTTCACACAAAATACGTATTAAATTTCTCAGGGACACATCTCGCGTCCGGTTAGGAACACTGTCTACAACCAACGCGTCCAGTTATGAGCGCTGTCTACAAGCAACTGAACTCTATATTTGTAAATTTTGCTATATTTCAGTTTCTGATTGGCTATTCCTAATCCAATAGTATACTTTTATTTAACTAAAGCTTTTTCTGGTTGTTGATTGGCTATTTTTTAAACTGTCTCAAAATTTACATTATTGTTGCTCCAAGAATGACTAGTAGCATTATTACACTTTCTTGCTCATTATTGCCTCAAGGTTACCTCATTGTTAGTAACTTTTAACCTATTATTCTCACAGCTCCTACATTATTAAATTACGCAATACATTCAGATAACATTATTAAACATGTATACAATAACAGAAACATTTACAATGACTGTAATATACACTTTTTTATATTGTTACATACACATATTGTTTAAGGCGGGCTGTTATGGAATGTATATACTATATAATTAGACTGAAATCAATTAAGTGTTAAAAATACTGCCTCATATGACATAAAATCAAAGAAGAACTTATGCATGTGAATGGAAATTTCATTCCAAAGATGCCCGAAATGTCTTCACGCAGATGGGCACCACATTCAACACTACTTATAACAAGGTTAGTACTCATTATAGCGCATGTTACTGTCACTCTAAGTAACGTGGAAGTTACGGAACGAGAAACCTCCAGTTAATCTAAATAGTAGGGAATTTTTAAAACCTCAAACCAATAACAAAGTATATCTCTTAACGTCTCTTGTCAATCTCTTACAGTTTACAAAAGTCATTCCACTATGAAGAGTATTTGGCAGGATATTCTACGAAAATTTAGGATATACACTTTATTTGACATGAAACTGACTTAAACATATGGTACTTTAATCAAAATCGTTAGATCCATTTTTAGAAAATAAAAAATGAAGAAAACTTTTTCATACAGAAGATAATTTGGGGTGGGGGGATGTCGCATCCTTGGAAGATGCTAAACTTAAATACCAAAATTGGTATTTAACAGACATTTCGATTTTGATATATGCTGTTCTCACCTACACACACACGCGCGCACATTGTATTAAAAAATTCTGTGATACATTCACATGACTTTCTCTGCCCTCTATCGCTATTACTGGGAATACAAACTATTCTTACTAAAGCTTATTTTTCTATTTACTTAATTTTAATCCAAATAAACCTTTACAGAAATAGCTACATTAGACATTTTGTTACAAATATAAAGAGAACAGCGATAATCAAATGTTTAAGAACCGGACGCTATATGATGGTCTTAAAATTCCATACTGTTTCCATGCAATCGCGAGAAACAACTGAATGTTCACAGGACTTTAAAAGAATGGCTAGTATTGAACAATTCGAACCATTAATAACGGATATTTCAGAAATGGATTGTGCCACAAAAAATTTATTTGAAATAAATTGTGTGTTTCAAATAGATCTACATTTTCTGTGTTGTACATCTCTTAACGTTTAGCAGTTATACAATATTATACAAAATTCCTTTCTAATGGAGAGGACTTCACAGAAAATACAAGATATACATTTTATATGTTCTGTAAATCTATTTAATATATGGTATTTAATCAAAAATCGATACTAAACTTAAATAAAAGGTTTGGTATTTATCCGAAATTTCATTTTTGCTTTGAGTTATTCTGTTCACACACACACTCAACCTTTTTATAAAAATATTTTTATTTGGGGGAGGTTCAGGAGAACTCAAAACATAGTTTCAGCTGAAATCTCGACATCGAATTTTTGGTGGTTCTTCCCCTACTTACTATACGTAGTCGAGAAAGTAATAATGCTTTTCTTGAATTCAGGAAGTCTCAAAACGTGTATTTCCGGTGGAATTGCGATATCGAATTTTCGGTGGAATGCAATACTTCCTCTGCTTACTTTAGGCAAGTACTCTCTGTGCAAATTTTTTTGAGACAGTGGCAGGGGGAAATAAGGACTTCGTGAGGCCACTGCTGGAGCAATCATAAAGAGCCGCCACACGTAGCCGACCTGGCACGAGCAACTGGTTTTCTGCCTTCCCGTATCCATGTCTCAAAGGTGCAGTAGAGAAAATAAAGGGCATACATGCCTAATTCGAACAGAACTAATCTTCTCGGGGTGAAATGCGGTTAGTGACCCTGAGAGATAATTCACTTTCTGCATCTTACAAAAGTAGACGTGATACGTTGTGCTCGCGCACCCAATGTGTAACAGTCACCTGACAATGGAACACGTCTGGAACGTGGCATTCGGGTCATTACATAGAGTCCAGGATTCTCCACAATGTAGTGTCGGTCGTTATTGGATTTGGTTCAAGAAGCACATCTTTCTTGAATAGACGAGTAATTTCCAACAGATCGAACGTCCGTGTGTCCTGCAACGTGCTCTGCTGTGATTGGTCTCTCCCTTTTCCTCAGAGTTCCGCAGCAGGGGTCAAATATTACGGAGGCAACATAGCAATTCGTTACCAAAGTTCTGCAAAATATACAGTGTAACATATTTCTGTTACATTCACATGACTTTCTCTGTCCGTTATCGTTTATTTTGAATAGCTACTATAAACTATTCCTACGAAAGCTTATGTTTATATCTACTTCGTGTTAATCGAGATAAACTTTTACAGAAATAGTTTGATTACACATTTCGTTGTAGGTAAGGGGGGATACAAACAGCAGAATTGATAGATATGGCAATATGTTGGCCTTGAAATTCTACACTCCATGACATAGCAAGAAACAAGAGAATAGCTGTAGCACTTTAAAAGATTACAAGTAATGAGGAATACAAATCAACAAAAACGTTTATCTCGGATATAACTGATGCCATAGAAAACTTTGTTTTAAATAAATGTGTTTTAAAGATATCTACATCTTTGTATTTTAATATCTATTCAAAAAATCCAGTTATACATTTATTTGTCGTGTAAATATTTGGAATATATGGAAATTAATCAAAATCATGAGGTATATTTGAGAAAGACAAAAATATCGACATTTCCATATAATGAGTAGTTTGAGGTGGGGAAAATGCTTTAAAGAACTTCGTGTCCCGTCTTTGGAAAATAATGAATTTAAATACCAAGTTTGGTATTTATCCGGCATTTAGTTTCTGAGTTATTTTGTTCACACACGTTCAGAAAGTAATCATTTCCTTGTACAACTTTGTTAGTAAGAGTTCAAGTTAAACTCACAGCGAGACTTGTGCTTTTTTAATTAATACGTTATAGTCTATTCTTTGAAATTGTATCTAACATGTGTTTCATAGTAATTGTTTTAGCCATTCTTGCATCAAAGACTAACATGCGTATACACGAGGGTCATTTGAAAAGTTTTCGAAATGAAGCAGAAAATTATATCATACTTTTGAAATTGATCTTTTTGTTCAGCGTAGTCTCTCGTAGCGTCAATGCACTTTGTCCAGCAATGTTCCATTGTCTTTATTCCACCACGGAAGACCGTTCCTCCGGCCTGCAAAATACTGCTCGACTGACAATTTGAACTCATCGGATTGAAAATTTGTTTCCACCAAGGAACTTTCTCGGTTTACGGAACATATTGGGATCTTATGGAACTAAGTCAGGGAAATAGATGGGTGTGGCAGCTAAGAATTCCCCACTTCGTTGATTTTCGCACTGCAGAAACGCTTGTCAGAGGGCGAGCATTGTACTGATGAAAGATGACTTTGTTTGCCAAACTCGGCCTTTTTCCCCACACTTTAGTCTTCAGTTGTTCCAGAAGGTTACCGTAATACGATTCGATGATAAATTTACCAGCAGGAAGGTAAGCAGTTAAGTTTTTTCGCGGTTTTCTTCGGATGCTAAGCGAATGCTGGGTTGGATAATTTGATCTGCGAATTTTCCTGTCATCTCTTTCATCGCTACATTTCATTTCCTTTTTTTTTCATCACTGCCATATGAGGCACTAGGCTGATCTCCATCCTGGATATGCTGTGATCCAGAGTTTGCTTGCTCCTCGACAGGCTACTGACCCAAGGCAACTATTGGCTTGTAATTTCTACAAACAGAAGAGTAATCAGTTAAAGAAATAAGAAGATAAGCAATTATACATGTACCCTTGGTTATGCTCTTATCGGCCAATTTCACCCAATTTGCTTCCTTTGATAGTGCAGAACCTTGGTGCTCCCATTGCTTAGATTGTTGTTTTGTTTCAGCTGTTCAATAATCTACCCAGGTTTCATCATTCGTTGCAAATAGGCGCTTAAATTCAATAGTATCTCTGAAAATCAACCAAACTTTCTTGAGAAATTTGTCCTCTGCTTCGCTCTGTTCCGAAGCCAGTCCGGCACCCATGTTGCAGATAATTTTTTCATGTCCAATTATTTTCTAAAGCTGTAAAACACACTCCCTTGAAATGCCCAGGGCCCCAGAAATTCGGATACCTTAATTCCACGATCTAGATAACTATGCTAACGATTATTTCTCTTGTTTCCTTATGAAGTACTTGATAATCGCACCATGTTCGATATTTGCCAAGTTTCTTGTGTACACGCTTCGGCATTGTAACAAACAGCCATATCTACTATGATTCTTGAACATCCCTGCAATTGTACAAGTATTTCCACTAAAGATGGCTGATTATGAAAACAATGCTGCTTTGAAATACTGCTGCAATCTATCGGTCATTCCAAGAATTGTTCAAACAACCCTCGTATCTACACACATACACAACTACCTACAAAGATAGATGAGCTTCAGCTCATTAACATTGCTATTTTACTAATTCAAAAATTACCTGTACAGAAAATAGGGTTCTCTAACAATATATTACAACATATTTCATACAATTAGTGTTTTAACAGCTACAGACGGATCTCAGCTTCTCGAGACCCATGCGCTGTTTCTTCGATCTCAGCCAACAAAACTACCCAAGAGATGGAGACACTGCAGCTCTGGTTGGAAGCCCAGATGAATGTGCTAGTAATTAAAGGATTACTCATTGATAGAGACGGTGCACTGCCTTAATTAAATGCGTAGCTTGTAGGAGTGCACGGCGCTATGCAAAAGGAGTCTCTCATTGGGAACGATCTGGAAAGAGAAATAAAACACGGACGAAATAGAGGAGGAAGATGAATGTAGGTCAAATATGAAACATAGAACAAAGAAGTACTAGATATTGGAAAGAGGAATATTGCGAAATTTACTTTATTTCGTAAGGTGACTTAAAGCTAGTGCAAAGATGTTAACGATCCCTCAGAGATAAGTACTTATTTTTCATAACATTGCTACACTTGCCTTACCATATGTGTGTGCAGTATTTCTAATTGATCTGTGCGATGCTTTATTTAAACTTTTTATCAAATAGCCCTACAAATTAGGGCCTATGTGGCCAATAGTTATTTTGTTAATTTTATAACCATTCTCCTAGAAACTTCTTGAAATACAGCTTGATATTTTACACAATATAAACATTTCCTAAAGCGTTTTGTGACGAAATAGAAACTGCGGATGTTTTGGTATCAGAGTAGTCCCTGATATCAACTGCTCATCCAAAACCGAAAATTACTACACCATTTTCTATTACAGCTTTTATATGTACTTGGCACAAATTTACAAGCATTAAGTGTACGAAATATCCAAATAAGCAGAGTACCAAATACCTATGTGGTGTGAGTAGTAATTATTGATGTATTTCTCATATGACTTTATATACCCCTCTGCGATACTTTTGATGTCTCCAAAAGCTCCTGATAAATCTGCTACCGCCTGCTACAGTGGTGAGCTATGAGATATTTCGCTAAGTGTCTGCATGGGTGGGGTGAGGATAGACAACACCAGTTAAGTTGACTGAGAAATTTAATGTCATCTAATATTTGAGATATTGAAGCTAGTCGCCGACTGTTTGAGGATGAATTAAACTGATTTTTAAACTTAGCACGACAAACTGTAACTATTGCATTATTCTAGTGTTAACTTCTAAAGTATCAAAACTACTTTCCATAATAATGAGAAGTGTAAGTTCCCGTGAATCGCTAAAATTCTACGAGGGGCACTATTTATATTTTGAGCCTTGGCAACCCTGAATGTTGTAGGTGCCATCTGACGTTTCCAATGGAAAGTTTGACATTTTTGACCATAATCTACTTCAAACATTGTGTCAATAGAGCGTCATTTGCTTTTTACTCTAACTTGAAAATTGTGTGTCAACAAAAACATGGAATTAACTCGTGAAAATGTTCGTGCAATGATTTATTACGACTTTCGACGTGGATTATCAAGACAAGAGTGTATCGATCAACTAACTTCCACATTTGGCGATGAAGTTCCATTCTTTGCCACTGTGAAACGCTGGTATAACGAATTTAATCGTGGGCGCCGTGCGCTCAATGATAAAAGTTCGTGAAGGTCATCCAAAATCAGTTGTTGTGCCAGAAAACATTGATACTGTGCAAAAGCTAATAATGAAAGATCGTCATGCTACATATTGTGAGATTGAGGCAACCCTAGGCATTAGTTCCACCAGCATATATAAAGTATTGCGTGAAAAAGGTTTGCTCTCGTTGGTTCCCACATAATTTGACGCAATCTCAAAAAGATGCTCAAGGAATACAATGGCGGTGCCTCAAAAGACGTATATAAGATTGTAACAGGTGACGAATCATGGATCTATGCGTATGAGCCGGAACGTAAACAGCAGTCGACTGTATGGGTGTTTCAAGATGAAGCAAATCCAACAAAAGTTGTTCGCACTCGAAGTACTTCGAAGCAAATGGTCGCCTGCTTTTTCAGTAAAACTGACCATGTGGCAACAGTGCCTTTAGAGGAACGTAAAACGGTTAATGCCGAATGGTACACAACCATTTGTTTGCCGGAAGTCTTCGGTGAAGTCAAGAAAACCAACAAGAGCCGTAGGATCGTTCTTCATCAATACAATGCGAGCGCACACACATCTCGTCTAACAATAGAGTATTTGAAGGCTCAAAAAATCGAATTGATGGGTCATCCGCCATACAGTCCTGATTTGGCACCCAATGACTTCTTTTTGTTCCCGAACATCAACAATAAATTGCGTGGACAACGATTTTCGTTGGCAGATGAAGCCGTTGATGCCTTCAAAAAACATATTGTGGAGGTGTCTTAAGAAGACTGGAATAAATGCTTTGACAGATGATTCAAACGGATGCAAAAGTGTATTGATCATAAAGGAGAATATTTTGAAAAACAATAAAGCAGTTTTCAATCAGAAATTAATTTGTTTTAATTATTAGGTTCAAAATATAAATAGTGCCCCTCCTATACGGCGGTTACCCCTTCGCTACCGCTAAGTAAGTGAGAACCGCTCCTGCTCTTTAGGCGCTTCGGACTACCGATCACTATAAAAGACTGTAGGCCCCAGGGCTGTACATAACCAAAAAGATACTAATTTTAGAAATACAGGCTCTTTTTTTAACTTAAGTCCCACCTACTTTACAACCACCCCATCAAAGTTCCTAAATTATAAGTTGCTAAATCTTAGAATAAATATTTATAAAATTCCTTTCCATCCTTATTTTACATGAAAAGATACCTTGGAGTTTATTATATTATTAATATTTTTATCTTTATTATCTCTTAAAGAACCTTACATATTAGGAGATCCTGATAATTTTATTCCAGCTAACTCACTTGTTACAACACAACTTGTTGACCACAGCTTTTACTCTTTGACTAATTAAATTCTAAGAATTCTTTCCCTTTCTAATTTTCAGAAGTGGTGTACGTGCATTTTTACACAACTCTGATTTCTTAACCCACTGATTTCTAATTATGTGAACTTTGAGCTAATGAGCATTGATTCAAAATATGGAAATTATTCACTGCAATCGTGCATCTATCTTCCTGACACATCTTTATAAAATTATTAATCATACGAGTTAATAACTCTGGTACCATGTTTATTCACTTTCGTTTATTTTTATATTGATAATTGATATCAACGGTTCCATTATACTTAGCGATACACTATCCATTAACCAGTTACACAAAAGCATAGGAAATCAACTCAGAATGAGAGGACTTCACGGGTATTCGTAGAAAATTCAAGATATACCAGCTGCCCAACCGCGCCGCATTTCAATGGTGTTAACTCGTATTCGCTTATCTTTGAATTTCATTAAATCGTATACAGATTCAAACTCTCGTGACTCAGATCTGGGGAGGATAATCTTGGCTAGAGAAAAATTTCCACACCCAGCCGGGAATCGAATCCGGGATCCCTCGCACAGCAGGCATGTGCTCTACCGACTGAGCTACGGGGCCACCCGAACTTCGTTCTACTCCTCTTGCTTATCAGCAAAGTATGAGCGGATGGCGTTCATTGAGAGGCACTTCCCAGACTTAGCAATAGAGTGAACGATAGACACAAATAGACCGAAAAGATCTCAGAATGTTTTCCACTTCAGTTACACAGGCTTTATTTTCAATGGAATAAACTCACTCCTTTTAGACTGACAAATAATTAAAAATTCTTTATTTGACCTACCCGTATCCGCCTATAGCTATTTTTTAAATTGTGTTTACGCTGTTCTTGTCTAACATTAAGGACTACAGGCAACAAACCTGAGAGCACGCAGTGGATTGCTGCCATTTTTTCGCTTGCTTTATAAATGTTATTATTATTGTTATAATCCTCATCATCAATCATCACCACCATTTAACGGCCTGTTTGTTGATTTCGTTCATTGCATAGGTGTTCGAAATTTTGCCGCTGATGATTGATAGGAATATTCCAACCGTCTTCGTATATACATATGCTTTTTTCTGAGAAGCGGAGGTGGTGGTGGTTTTTAGGGCGTTAATGCGCCAGTTTCCCAGTGGACTGTGTTTACTTGGAATTGCCCCGTTGAGTTTCTGCAACTCTTTTAACGCACGAAACGTTATCTGCATATGTCAAATACGGTGCGGTTGAGGCTCCTAGTACAGACTAAGATGTGGCATTGTGAACAAAATAGTTGAGCCATTTTTGCAGAAATAATTAATAGGGGAAAATTTTCCATGTAAGACTAATTTCGAGTAGTGGTATTTTCTCAGAAATCCTCATGTCATATACTTGGAAGATATAAGCTTAAATACCAAGTTTAGTATTCATTCGAATCTTTCTTTTTGAGAAACCATACAAACACATGCAACCGCAGACCTTCTTATAAGAGTGTTTTTCGGGGTTGCGGCATACTCGTGGTGGGAGAGCATAACTCGCAGTATGTCCGATATATTAATATATGAATTAATACATGAACTATGGTGATACTGATAATTATCTGGTGTTCTAGTTGTTACTCTTAAAGTTTATTTATATTTCTTGCCACGGCTGCTTTTATTTGGGTTTCTGGTAGAGCTTGTTTAACTTTGCAGGGTGTGATACGGGAAGGAAGGTAATAAGCAACAACTCTAACAATAGATTAAGTTAATGAAGAACACTATGCTTTAATGGCACACGCATTTACTGTCTTAGTAATAATCTACACAGTTACTTAAGTTAGTTGGAGCTGTAGAACGGTCGAGCCCTACTACGGTCGTCCGCCAAACTTGCGGGCGCTGAGCAATCAAGTATTGTATACGTTCTCACACGTTCCTATGCACTTTTAAATTGATAACATTTCAACGTTCCTACTACATTATGAGAAGTAACTAATAACGCCTGCTTCTGAGAGCTTACATGTATGTTATTCACATCGCAGCACTTTATACGCAACCGCCTTGGCTCATGAGGACGCTACAACTAACTTTGCTGCACTTAAACATTTAAAACATATTCTTCCTTAAAATCTCACTGTCTTCGTTCAGCTTGGAACCTTCTAGAAGACTTACCTGGCTATTGTTCGTTGTTTGCAAACATGTGATCTCTCTACAAAAACATGTTGTGTTCGCTTGTCGCCTATTTCACAAAGACTCAAGGTCTGGCTTTTATGACTTTCCCGTACAAGTCATTTTTGCCTGGGCCCTAATTCTAATACAAAGATATGTTTGTCGGCTTTTAACAAGGGTGCCACAGCTCCAGCTACACTTGCACACACATAAAACTTATCTCTTAACTTCTATTTATGTAACTAGTATTTTGATTATTAATATTATTTCACATTATAATTTACATTAATGTATATATGGCATATACATGTATATATATATTGTCGTAAACCTCATATATTTAGTAATTACTTAACTTCAGAGGAGGGCAACTCGCTTATGAGAGGGATCGTTGAACAAACAAAGAACTTTAAAATCGAGGTATCGACAAGGGACGTAGCTAAAGTTAGATTCACAACATAATTACACTAACATAATTCCTGGCTGAAGGGAGAGGCAAGGATTCTATGCTACCATAATTAAAACGGCAAGGAAATGGATAACTGGTAGATTTATTATAAAATGTTTTCTTACCCCATGTGTCTGCCGGGCGAGGACGCCATGTTGCAGTTATCCGTCTAGCTCACGCGGACACTAGTCACAGAATGCCAAGAAAACCCACGCTAAGCTTGGCGTCACTAACGCCATATCCCTACCAATGAAACACTTTCCCCTCATTCGCCCCTACTCTCAGATAAACTGCCAACCTTCGACTCGGTAACCAGAGGACGTATTACCATTAATATAATCTGTGCACATGCCACATCTCCCCCTGGCCACCGAAGTCGACGTCCTCGTCGACAGAAAGAAAATAAATACAATAAACATGAAAAACAAAACAAAGACATACCAAAAATGACATATAAATGTGTGATGAAGTAAAATATAATAATAGACATGTGTGTGGTAAGCACCCAGCCGACGAAACAATGGTGCTGGGTGATGTGGAGAGGCGAGAGACGTAAGTGCTGTCGACTTAGTATTGTTAATGCACTTATCTTTAGCATCCCGCACACGCACACACCACGCTGCCTTAGTTCACAGGCACACTACACTGCGCAAAATGGTGATGGTCTGCCGTAACTGTTTGTGGGTGGATTTAGACAGTGCCCACAACGACGATTTGTCCTGGTGTAGAATTAGCACCGCAGGTCTCTGGTGGTGACAACAGGGTGGGCAGTCGCTGGCTTGGACTGCCCCCCGACATGGTGGCTCCTTATGCCACGGCAGTGTAGTGGCTGCCCGACAGCTTCCCTGTGGTGTTTCTTGACTTCTGGTGTGCCCTGGGGATTCTGATGCACTTTCTCGCTCTCTGCCACAGCGAAAGACTAAAACAAAACCACCACAATAAACAGGATGCTCCCACAAAGAATCACACATAAAAGAAGGGTATGTCATTTACAATTAAAGATTTTAAAGTTTGAAAAATGTACACTAAAAAAAATTCTTATGACATGGGGCAAAGAAAGAGAGAAAAAATTAGTACAAATTGGCATAAGAAAGAAATTTTACAGAGTTGCCATCCAAAGTGTAACTTACAATGCTTCATAATCCAAATAACAGTAAAACAGACTCAAAATACATGAACATGACAGAAATGAAACATAACCTTATTTTGGGATCCCAATATTACATCTTAATAACCAGCTGGTATCAATAACAAATGAAAGTAAGTGCACTTACAAGACAATCACACATGACGATGAAATGAACTCATTCACACTGACCATGGCCCCAAATTACACACAACACTGACTTAACTATCTACTCAAACTAGTGTATACATCACTAAAAGCTACATCCACAATACATTTCTAAACTACGCCACGTGACATGCTTTCAACTACTAGTGTCCTACTCTTGTCACCAATACAACTTCTCGTCCACATCACTATCTTTCTCATCGCAGTATTAGCATCAACGCAATCATAATCATCATCATCAGCAGCAGTAATAGTGCAATCTCGATCATTACTTCAAGCATCATCATCTTTCAATTTTCTCTACAAAACAAAACATCTGCACTTACGTGTCTCATTTAACATGCTGTAAATTCAAAACATCTGACATAGGCATAACCTTCAAGAAATCGCATTAACAATTCAGGAATGACACAAATAACATGACACTATAATGTTGCATCTACATCCTCAAAATGAAAATTTAAGCTGGAAAACAGGTGGTATTAACATTTGCTATCTAAGATGGTAATACACTTGTTGCATAAACAGAGAAAAAAAAAGTATTTTCATTACATTCACTTCCATCCATTTAATCTCTCGTGTGAATTCATCACACACGCTATACTGGGCACGTTACAGCAACACCAATAAGCAAAATCTCTGAAATGATACAACTGTCGGGGTTACACTGTGGCACTTCCACCGAAGCTGACATCATCTCGTCTCTTCTCTCCTCATCTCACATCAACACCATCGGGGTTACTCTTTGGCACTTCCACCGAGGCAAATCTCAACTCTTATTTCTCGCATAACCTCACACTACGCCATCGGGGTTACACTTTGGCACTCCCACCGAGGTAAATCTCACCTATATCACATAACCTCAAATACACACATACATACAAACACTATTCATGCAACAATTTTCTGCAAATAAAGATCACAGCATCATTATGAAACCCAAAGTCAAATCGAGTCAAGTCAAATCAAATCAAATCGAATGCAACAAAACAACATCACATCATTACTCAAAACAATATTGTCACATAGCATTCCTGAAAATGAAAGCTCAATTAAGCATATAGTACACCTGAAACACATTCCTGCAGCATAATACAACAAACAAATGATTTGCAGTTCCCAAAACATAATTCAAAATTTAAATTACACCCACAATAATAATACACTCGTAATTTAGCAGAGACATTCATAGCACAGTATTCCTGAAAAACAAAGCTTAATTAAGCATCAGTCAATGAAACAATAAATTTAGCATACCTGTGTGAGTCGTAAAACTGTTTCATTCATCCAAACTTTAGCACTCACAATGATTACATACTTACAGGTGATTTTGTCTTTCCTCTTACTCGTTTACCACAAAATTCCCATGCAAATTGTCCAAAATCTGGTAACACACGTACAGCTGGTTCATCAACATCCACATCGTACTGGTCCATATCAGAAGCACATCAAACCTAATTAGGTGCAGATACTGGCAAGGTTGGTAGCTCCTGAAACTTTTACTTACATGAGTAACTGCGAAAGATTTTCCCTTAAAAATATGCATTGCGGAATTAAACCAAACTTGGCAACGGTAAAGCAAAATTATCATCATTATGATTTTCTCAGAGCGGCCATTAGCAGTAGTAGCGAACATTTCAAAATTCTAAAGTAACTTATACGCCGACATCCTACTGGGATTCTTCACGTGAGAGGGGTCAATGACCGGGCGGCAGACAGCTGATTGCTTTGCAACAGGCGTACCAACACTGGACAGATTCTACTTCACTGAGCTCGCTAACTGGAGCAATTACTATATCAGATTTCTGTGCAGTACGGCGCTTAGGCATGATTGCAGCACAAAAGATAACGCAACCAATAAACAAACAGTAGGACCAAGCAATACAGATTACACCAAACTAAACACTTATAAAATCACATGAATGTAAGTAGCAAGAGCAGAACATAGCCAAATAAAACAGTTGCAGAAAGAATACAAGTAAGCGCCCGCGGCGAAATATCAGAAAATTATACTAACACACGGCTACACAAGCCACTTGGACACAATACCAAGTTTTTTGAATCAGAATTAACACATGGAAGAAAACAAAATGATAGCTTCAGTGAGAAACCTCGAACTGGAAGTTAAAAAAACACGTCACACTTACTGTGACCACCGCGAAGATTCTCAAAAGGAGCAGAATACAGACTTGTAATTTACACTAGCACACAAAACTTCTCTTTTTTTTTAAATCAAATGTATATAATCTGATATGCACACGCAAATAAACGCCCCAAAACACGTGCTGAGGAAGACTGGTTTCACAAGCTAAAATTATTGCTGAAATGCACGACCACGCGGGAATTACACAACACACGTGCGTACATAAAAGTTACACGAAAAATGTCCCAGAAAAGTGCAGTAAATAGCTAGAAATCACAATCACTGGAATATAAAGTTATACGTTTCCAAACCACTGCTAATAAGCACAAAAAACAAGATTTGCAAACAGATAGCCAACACGTGACGAGCATATTTTGAAACTACAACTATCTCGCTCGTTTCACAACTCAACTTTCACAAAAACATTTTTTTTTTTTTTGAAAATAACCAGCACGAAGAACGGAACACAGTGATATAATTTAAAGGAAATGAAGCCAACACAAGGGGAAAATGGAGTAGAAGTTTTAGCGTCACCCGGCAGACAATGGGAAAATGACAAAAAATGAGCTCAAAATTAAAATTTAGAAACCAAACTTTCAGAAATGATGCAAACAAAATTTAGAAGAAGAGAATCACAAATTAAAGTATAAAAATCCTTACCCTTTAGCCAGAAAGAACTTTACATTTTTCACGACCACGTGGAGCACAAACCGTTAAATTTGGAGGGAAAAAAAATTTTGCACTTAAAATCTCAAAACAAATCAAACCAATTACTCGGCGCCTCACACCAATTTGTCGTAAACCTCATATATTTAGTAATTACTTAACTTCAGAGGAGGGCAACTCGCTTATGAGAGGGATCGTTGAACAAACAAAGAACTTTAAAATCGAGGTATCGACAAGGGACGTAGCTAAAGTTAGATTCACAACATAATTACACTAACATAATTCCTGGCTGAAGGGAGAGGCAAGGATTCTATGCTACCATAATTAAAACGGCAAGGAAATGGATAACTGGTAGATTTATTATAAAATGTTTTCTTACCCCATGTGTCTGCCGGGCGAGGACGCCATGTTGCAGTTATCCGTCTAGCTCACGCGGACACTAGTCACAGAATGCCAAGAAAACCCACGCTAAGCTTGGCGTCACTAACGCCATATCCCTACCAATGAAATACTTTCCCCTCATTCGCCCCTACTCTCAGATAAACTGCCAACCTTCGACTCGGTAACCAGAGGACGTATTACCATTAATATAATCTGTGCACATGCCACAATATATATATATACATATATATATATATATATATATATAAGACCATAGTTACTGTCTCAGGGTTTATGGAACCTAAAAACGTGTACTTCGGATGAAGTCTATATCCATTTTCTTTCCTTTACTTGTAATAGTAAGTGATACTAAGAATGTCATGTTTTGACAAATTTGGCTACCTAGTCTTTCCTTAAAATGAATATTTTGGCGCATGATCATTTAAAAATTCTATGTGCATCTGTTTTGTATAATACTAGATTATTTTGCTGGTATCGAACTCTTATGTAGATTCTTTCATAACTATCTATAGGTATAGGTTGTTCAACTGAGGGGGGGATCGTCCCCCGTGGTATAGGGGTACCAAGTGGGCCTCTAGTTCCCGAGGTCGCGAATTCAAATCCGGCGGAGAGCGATGGATATTTTTCGGGCGTAAAAATCCTTAGCATGACTTCCTTTGGAAGGGAAGTAAATTCGGTGGTCCCGTGTCGTAGACAACCTCATAGAGCCCTCTGGGCAAAAATTTCCGGTCTTCACGCCCAGTATAAAATGGAATGCAAAGAACTACAGAGATCGCGACCTAAAGAGATGTATTCTGCCTACCACCCTCCACGAGGAGGGATGAAGTGAAGGAACCACAGGAGGCTACAGGTCGTAGGAAGTTAGGCGGAGACGCGCGAAAGTCCCTAACATTTTCAAGCTCGCCGACCGTCTCACTGCTAGAGCCGCCGACAGAGGGGATGAACAACCCAATCAGTCGAGCAGCCTTTTGGTGTCCACTATCTGGCACCGCAAACACCACGAAACCTAGAAGCACACTGAAAGATGAGAAAGAAATGATGGAAAGGAAATCATGGCAGTGAAGAAACCACCCCAGCATTCGCCTGTCGACCCCGGGGAAACCACAAAAAACCCAGAGTGGGCGGTCGCCACTGATGGAACCTACCGATACCGCGGCGCCACCTCGCTCGGTCTTTAGCTATCCGTAAAACAACATTTGAGAAGTCTACGCCCCCGTGAGTTTACGGGGAAAAAACACTTGTTTCACTTAACGTTAACGCAATTGTTTATTGAGCGAACTAATTAAAATGGGGCAGCTAGTCTTGTTCATGACACAGAGCTTTAAACACTCTCATCTTGACCACAGGACAGTAGGCATTCTGTTGAATAGCCTTAATGCTGTACGTGAATAGCCCAGCCATGTCCAAGTTCCGTGTGGTTTCATTGCCTGGCATACTCCTGTAATTCAACTACCTACACGGAGACAGCGTGATGAGGATAATTTGAGGCTGGGAATGTATAGTGCCCCACATTTGCTGGACATGGACAGTAACAAGGGAAGTACTGACCACCTCATGTCACAACCCCTCCCCTAATTGTATGTCTACAGCAAAACCTGAGGAACACAATGAGCAAATCATAATTTAATTCATTTCGGTCTGATGTTGTTACCAGGTAATCTTTTTACTTTCTCTACCACGTACATAGTAGGTTGAGGCAGTATTTTTAACACTTGAATAATTTCAGTCTAATTATATAATATATAATTCAATAACAGCCCGCCTTAAAGCAATATGTGTATGTAACATATATAAAATGTATGTAACAGTCATTGTATATGTTTGTATTGTTGTATCCATGTGTACTAATGTTATGTGACTATATTACGTAATTTAATAATGTAGGAGCTGTGAAAATAATAGGTTAAAAGTTGCTAATAATGAGGTAACCTTGAGGCAATAATGAATTGGAAGTTTAAATGCTACTAGTAATTGTTAGAGCAACAATAATGTAAATTTTGAGACAGTTTAAAAATAGCCAATCAACAACCAGAAAAATCTTTAGTTAAATGAAGGTATTCTATTGGAGTAGGATTAGCCAATCAGAGACTTGAAATACAGAAATTTACAAGTTTAGGCGGTTGAAATCAGTTCAGTTGGTTGCAGACAGCGTTACTATCCAGACGCTAAAAGTGTCCTCAAGAGATTTAATACGTATTCGTGTGAGACGAAAAATAGTTTACGTGTTAAAAAGTGCAAATAATTAATAAAAGAATCTCACAGCTCTATATCAGTGAAGTGTTATTTAAATCGTATCAAGCATTAATAAAAGGAGTGAAGTAAATTATTATCTGTTTAAGCCTATATTCTTAGTCACACTACAACCCTGCTAAGAGAAATGTGTCTCTAACAATAATACTGACGCAGCCGAGGCAAACATAAATATATAATATTTAATGAAACAGTCAAATTACAAAGTTAACATTTTTTTAAACTTGGGGCAAAGGCCACCTGAAAGTACATTTGGGGCGAAGGCTACCGGAAATTGTTTACTATATGTGCGGTTGCAACTACTACAAGTTCGGCTCCCCAACAGTTGAAATACAATACAACTCCTACTTCAAATCAGCTTTTCCATACGTGAAACAAAAACTTTTTCTCAAGGTAGAGAAGGTGTTGCTTCTACCAAAAAAATCGATATGGAGATTTCACAGGAAATGCATGTTTTGAGGAATCAAGAAAAACATTTTTAGAAAACGGTTCGTGTGTGTCTGGGAACACCATAACTCAAAATCAAAAAGTCCGACAAACACAAAAGTTAGCATTTAAAAGTTCAGTACGTTCCGAAGATATGACATGAAGATTTTCAGGAAAATCCCCTACCTCAAACCAGCCTTTACATGGAATATTTTTCGAAAATTTTTATTTTATATAAAATGGCTCTAATGATCTTGATTAAAATAACACGTATTAAACATATTTACATTACAAATAAAATTTATATCCTGAATTTTCTGGGAATAGTCTATGAAGTCCTCTTTATTCGCAAGGAATTTTGTTTAATCTTGCGTAACTGATAAACTTAAGCGATAGACCAAGGCATACTACACAAGAAATGTAGATATTTTTAAAACACATAGTTTATTTCAAATAAGTTTTGTTTAGCATGAGCCATCTCTAAGATATCCTTTATTAATGGTTAGAATTGTATAGCGTATAGCGTGCAGTTACTAAACATTTGACTATCGCTATTCCCCTTTGTATCTATAACGAAAGGTGTCGTGTAGGTACTTCTGCAAAAGTTTATTTGGATCAAAATGAAGTATATATAAAAATAAGCTTTAATAAGACTATTTTGTATACTCACTTATAAACGATAGAGGGTAGAGAAAGTAATGTGAATGTACACATCAGAATTTTTATATTTGTATCGTTCATTTCTAATATACAGATATGTATATTATTTTTATGAACTTTTCTTTTTTAAGTATACACCTTTGTGTGCAGAAGAATTCGTCATTCCCCTAGAGCGCAATTGGAGATTGTTGTTTCTACCACACTTGTCACTTCTTGCTATGATCGGCTTGAAACAAACTTAAGAAACGAAAATGTACTAATAGGCAATTTTATATTCGATATAAAAATAAGCGGAGTCAGAAATATTCTCTCTTTATTAATTATAATTAATTATGCTGTGACTGTTACCAATAAAGAAAGTTGGATTAGTCAAATCTAATAATTTGATAAGAGACTTCGTTTTGTAGAGATAGAGAGATGGATGAGAAATGAGTTTCCTGTATCGTTAAAATGCACTATCGTTAAAATACGTTAAAATACACACTAAAAATTGTTAAAAGCATTTATATTAGACGCTTTTATCTTTCTAGAATACAGAGAGGCTGCGACATCTAAAATTATTTGCCACTTTGGTCCATAAACATTTATATACACGAATATTACTATAATTGTTATATTATTGTTTCCTTTGAATGCTTGCCTGAACATAAATATTTAACAATTGCAGCCACAGTAACTATGTAACAATAAAAAATATCCGATTTTGCAACATACAGCATTTTTAAGCACAATTCAAAGCATTATCAGGAAATAATAAAATTTTCACAAGAAAAATTATTCTTCTTTACTTTCAAGTAATTCCATTAGGTTATGTTTTAGTGTTATTGTAATTATTTCTTTAGTACAATGTCCTTCTCTCTTTTAATATTGGGTGTTAATTATTACTGAGGAATTAGTTTAACAAAATTAGCTTTTATATGTAACTTAAAATTACGGTTTACTTATTTGTTTTATTGTCACAAATAATAATGTATTATTGTTTAATAATACTGCCGTTTCTATACATTCGTGTATTATAAGCCTCTATTTTTTTGAAAATCCTCCTTTTCTTATTCAGGATTACTGCTGGTAGATAACTATTATTGTTTATATTTTATGGTGTACTTCTGTAATAAAAGTAACATAATTATTATTGTTATTATTATTATTATTATTATTATTATTATTAAATCCTGATAGCTAAGGGGAGGATCAAAGTGATCGTTTTTATATAGTTAACTTACCTTCTACTGCATATGCACTCTGTTTGCGAAGTCTACTAGGGTATATTTCTTTACCCAACGTCTGTATCCTGGAGAACGTGCAAAAACCTTATACTCCGGTAACTTGAAAACATGGACTAGGTTACTCTAATCCGCCCACTATTGATAGCACTGATATGAACCTGGTAATCAAAAAGTTCATTAAATAAATGGAGTATTTTCATCCGCCTTAAGAGGTAATATTATTATGATTATGTTGACTTAATGGTTAACAACTATCAAAACATAGCTCATAAAGTTACCCTCTGTCCGCATTTTGGGATAAGATAAATAACTTATTAAGAAGTGGTTAATGTTGTGTAAGAAGGCGGAGCTATAAGTTTAATTCCCAATCTAAATCGCTTCGTTACTACATGGACCTTAGTATACACTTATTTAAGGGCACTGGAAAATGAGAAAAACAATTGATAATTGATTTTTTGTTTCGGATACTTTACATTTTTTTGCACCTGACTTGTACAATTATATGATTTTGGTGTAAGAGATAGGTATTCCTTTTCTAATTAATGGGTTAGAATCTTAAATCACATTCAGGAGTGATGAAAGAAAAATAAGGAAACTGAAATGGATGTTACAGTGAAAAACTGTAGTGATTTTTGTGTTCAGATAAAAATACTCTGCAGTCTTCGTGGTAGGCGACCATTTGATATAATATGCTTCTATAAGGCGTCGAGTGCTTTTGACTTTAAAGTGTAATGCGCGTTACCGGCAGTTATTTTATATTCATATCCTATATGTAGGTAGTAAATTTGCTTATTTTTGCATTTGTTCTCCTCTTGAGTTAAATATAGTTGCCTTGGCAAATGTGTAATTTTTTTAAATCTGGGATAATATGATTACACCTACACAAATTAGAAAAGTCACTAACAGGATAAAATAAAACTACTGTTAAAAGAAAATATTTTTTACATCAAGCAATGTGTAACAAATTTGATAAAACTTCAAATATGGACCTAGGGAACTGGAAACAACAGAAAGTCGCTCTTTATTGTTGATGTGAAATACTAAAGAGACAATTGTGCTTAGATGGAGATGGCGTTGAGAAGCCTTCTACCCAATTTGAAGTCCAATTATGTAACTTGTGCTCGCCAAATACCAGCATTAGTGCTTTTCGTCTGTTGCGGAAGATTGCCTCAATTATGGGCTACGCAATTTCTCCTTGCTCTTTAATTAAACCTTTAATTTCGGTACCGTAGCAGCTAATTTCTAAAACCTTACTTTCAGGTGTATATCTATAGAGTGAGGAAAAATTCCCGCGCTTATCAAAACAGCAGAACTACAAGAATATTCTTTTTCCAACAATTTTAATGTGAGTGTCAAACTAGGTAAACACATTTACGTGTATCATCATTTGTTTCATTTATGTAATTTCACGCATGAAGCTATCAAATTAATTATATTGTAACAAATGAGAATACCAATTGCTGCTGGACACACTTTATTTGTCACTTTGATGCTCAGCGTAGCACAAACTTAACACTTGCGACACTTTTGATACACACTCAGAACAGAACACAACTGATCCGTCGAATCACAACTGACTGCAGAGTCACAATTCTCAGCTGAATTGCACTCGGCACTGTCCACTTTTAACTGTCAAAACTCTTCGAATTTTTGACTGCACTTAACTTCTTAACTAACTGAACTCACTGGAAAGAAAGCGGAATGTTCTGGAAGGGTAAGTTACTAGAACGTCCTTACTAGGGAAGTACTTTCTATTATATTCTTCTATTATATTCCTTTGGGAAGTCACTAGCCCAAAGGAATCTTTTAGAGCAGCAATTGCCCAAACTGCAGTGAAGGGGTATATAATGAGTACCTTACGCGCCTATTGTTCCGACGGGGTGTCGAAGCCTCCACCCAAATGCCGGGCTGATATTCGTCCGTAGGTAGCTTCGCGGGCGCGCTCGCAATATGAAATGATTAGGGAAAGAAAATTGGGATAACAGT
Organism: Deroplatys truncata; assembly: GCA_030765065.1. Taxonomy (NCBI): domain Eukaryota; kingdom Metazoa; phylum Arthropoda; class Insecta; order Mantodea; family Mantidae; genus Deroplatys; species Deroplatys truncata. The sequence goes on from CM060986.1 coordinate 68,782,763, forward strand.
GCCACTTTATCGTACTGTCAAATCGAAGCTATTAAATAGTTGAGAGCTTAAATACAACACCTTACGCCATATATTCCAAGAAGTGAGAGATTCTAACATTAGCGCTCCAAGTAATTTAAAAATATTTGTAACACTCGTAAAACGTTCTCTACCCATTAGCAATTCATATGCTCGTATAAAAGGTGATTCCTCTATCCTCTACCTAACTCTACCTAAAATTTTGTTTCAAATGTTCTCGACAATATACTATTGTCTACCCCTTATAACTTGCCAGTAACTCGGCAAGAATAAGCATAAACGCATAGAATATTTACAGTAAATTCTAGGCATATATTTTATTTATTCTTCTTCCACCTCAAGGATAGACTTGAAGTCTATCCCTCAAATACTGTCTCCCCAACACTCGTAGAGTGTAAAGAAACATTTTTTGTTAATCTATTTAAATCCATTTTTCAATGAATTGATACCATTGTTGTTTTAAGGAATAATTTTTCTTCTAAGATATAGATCTGTAATTGTTCTCTTATGTCAGTATGTATTGTCATCTCTTAAAAGTGTATCCCAGTATTATTTTTAAAAGTTTCATCTCTGCAAACTCGATTACCTTTTATTGCTCTGTTTAGAGTCCAATCCTCACTTGCATATGTCAGACGTGAAGGAATTAGAACTTTATAAGATCTTAAAATTTTCCCTATTCTTTTATTTTTTAAAGTTCCGTAAATAGTATCATACATATATTGAAATTTAGGTAATTTTTTGTTCTAAATCACGGTCTTCATGTTGGAGCTTTGTCCAGTTTTTCCCACTGTTTTTATTGTCGTCATTGTTTTGTTTTTATCCAGTACAACTTCACGGAGTTCACACTATCAGTTCACTAAGGTGAACTAGTTCAGTTCCCTATCACTTCACTTCCTTCGTGACGCAGCCTCTTCACGCCGAACGGTTTACTTGGCGAGGAGTTGAACACAAGACCTCTACAACCCGTCACTCCGAAGTAACATTCGCTGCACGTCACAACAGCCATCACCAATTCCTGAAGAATCGCTCTTTTTGTCGAACCAGAGCTCACGCGCTAACTCGCTCGCTCACTAACTGACTCCACAATTCTCACTGCTCTCGCAAGAGCGCTCGCTTATATAGTAAGTGGAACCTTTCCACAAGGTTCTCGAACATACTAAAACTATTTCAACACACTTACTGGTGGAGGGGGGAGAAGAAGCTTCCAGAAAGTTCCAGTTATCTCCCGATACCGCGGCCGGAATTTACGCTGGCAAGAGTCAGTTATCGTGTTTAGTCCAACCGCCCGGCACCGACTCCCGATTACATTGGGCCACAGGGGCTGCGTCACAATACATAAACTGTAATGCCTATATTTCAAACATACTCATAAAATGCATTTTTGAGAAAATTAAAAATAACATTGACTATTTGAAGCAGGGTTTCCAGAGGAAGAGACAGACACACCAGGATTTTAATCAATCCTCCTTTTTGTTGCTCTGTTTGTGTACCATCCAAGGAACTTCGTGAAACACGAAGTTGGAGGAAGAAAGGAGGAGAATGACACCGAGTGACTCAAAACCGCATTACCGATAGTACAGATTGAGGTGGAGGAAATTTTCTAAAAAGGATAGCTTTGCATGAATTGTAAGTGCGAAATTCATTCTCCTCCAAATTTATTTTCGATTTCTCCAAAATTACACGTCTTTTAGGTCCTCTCTGTCTCTCTCTCACACGACTATCTCTACTGATTACAACACTATGCAACCCCTTTATATAGTATTTGTATAAATGGTAGCTATGTTTTATTCACGTTAGTTACGATAAATTTTAGACTATAAAATAATCTTAAATCAGGCAAATGAACTTCCTCGTACGCTTGATATGGAGAACGAAATACAACCGTTCGAAACCGTAAGTAGGTTTTTGTTACCAATAAACCAATTCAGAGCAGATAAAAAGAAAAATATGTTATGATACATTCACGTGACTTTCTCTAACCTCTATCGTTTATTAGTGGGTATACAAATTATTCTTACGAAAGTTTATTTTTCCATCTACTTCATTTTAATCCAGCTAAAGCTTTGCAGAAAGGACTGCATTACATATTTCGTTAGGATACAAAGAGAACAGGGATAGATAATGTTTAAAATCTGGGCGCTTTACGCTGGACTTAAAAGTCCTTACTGTCTCCATGCAATCGCAAGAAACAGCTGAAAATCGATTGGACTTCAAAAGCATGACACACTATTGAAAAAATTGTGGGTATCTCGGAAAAGGTGATGTCACAAAAAAGTTGTTTGAAATAAATTGTGTGTTTTAAAGAGATCTACTTTTTTGTGTAATGCGTTTTTGTCTATCACTTAACGTTTACCAGTTATACAGGATTATACAAAATTTCTTCCGAATAAAGTAGACTTTATAGGATATTCCCAGAAAATTCAAGCCATATATTTTATTTTAATGTAAATATCTTTAAAACATGGTACTTTAATAAAAATCGTTAGCCTTTTTTTTAGAAAATTAAACATTTTGAAAAAAACCTTCCACGTAAAGGTAGTTAGGGTGGGAGATTTTCTTGAAAATCTTCATGTCACATCTTTGGAAGATACTTAACCTACATACTAAGTTTGGCAATTAACCGACTTTTCGTTTGAGTTATGCTGTCCACAGTTACACACGCAAAAGGACCTTTTTTGAAAAATGCTTTTTCTTGTTTTGTATTCGGGGGCCTGATAACATGTATTTCCGGAGAAATCTTGATATTTTATAATACCAAATGACAGTTCAACCTAGGTAAACTTAAAACGTGTAACAACGAACATTTTGCAAACGTTACGTAACTATTCTACTGCAGAACAGTTATTTGATATAAATGATATATTTGAATGCAATCTGCACTTATTCTCACAGTAAGCCTTTTATCTCTGTAAGTCCTTGGGGGTGCAAGTCCTACAAAGAAGAAGGCAATCCATTCAAGGAGAAGAAGAAGAAGAAGAAGAAGAAGAAGAAGAAGAAGAAGAAGGTGCATATCTGGAAAATCATGATAGGAAAAACTTACAGCAGGTAAGTTGCATAGAGCTCGTTGAAATACACTATTTCTGTCACATCAGGCTATCGTTAGACGTTTGTGAAGTAATCACTGCTCCCTCTTTGCACTTTCCTGAGTGAATCACATGACCGAAATGCTATAAATATTGCAAGGCTTCTTTTTTCTGTTCATGGTAGTAGCCGATCGCATTACTATGGCTAAACGTTTGAACGTTTTTATGCACTAAGGACTTGTTACTTAATTTAAATTAGCCCTAGTAAATATGCATCCTGATTAACGTAACTTGAACAGAGGAATCACTTTTTATGCGAATGCCATAGTACATAACCGATATGTGAATTTGCAATGAGTAAAGAAAATCGCGTGAGTGTTCACGTCAGGCTTTTATAGTTTATTGTTCGTTAAAAATGTTAACAGTTGCTTTGAAGCTGTACACAGCTATAGCCTGAGGAAACTGAAGTGATATCACATAGTGAGCTAATAGCATTTAATTATCTACAGTAACATTTAAGGTTTTCTTTGTACTTAATATTTTTAAAAGTTATAAGTCGCTTTAAAGTGTTAAGACAGTCTGACTGTGCCTCCACGGCTTGCTCCGCTTTGGGGCAAGACGTGGTGTCAGTGTCAGCAGGCATGTGGAGAGAGGGGAGAGATGCATAGAGACAGAAAGAGGTAGTCTCGCTTTCGATCTGTTCAGAACTCCTATCGGGACACGAGTAGAAGTTTCTAGACCTCCCCTTACCCCGTAATCTGTTAAGAACCTTTTCAAAGGCGTCGTTAGAGTGTAAAAGGAAGTATGATCGCCGGTAACATTAATTCATCCAAACACAGCAACACCTAAATTCCCTTAAACCGCTCCTGTATTCCGCTAGGGGGCAGGTTGTGTCTTTGGTTAGGCCTGTCTCTCAATCCTCACTTCACCAGTAACCACACTGCAGGCCAGTTCTTACCTTTTCCATGAAATGCCGGGTGCTTAAGGCGGTACTACAGCAAACCTTCTCCTTCCTACTCTTCGGATGACGAGTTCCACACTGTCAACTTCTCTGAGGCAACTACGTAAGGTGTATTTCCCCTCCACTCGAAAAAAGGCAGGAATGTTATAGTTCGATTCCTTTCTGTTCTACTGTTTTCTCAGCGACTCTTTCTTCGTGCGAGTAACAATTTTCTACTACTCAGGCAAGTCCTGATTTCGATAAGCTGTTGAGCAACCGAAAACAGAGAAGAGGTTGAGTTAAGCGCCGCCAATTAAAGTGTTACGTGCAGCAAAAGTGCTAGAGTGGCCAGCTTAAGAACGAATGAAGTTGTGGTAGTTATTGGTTTGCATTCATGCCAGCCTGTTGATAATCGACTACTCCCTTGAAATAGCCAACGTGTTGTAGTGTATTCATTTTCGCCGGTCCACTCAGTCATTTTTCCCGGCTTTGCAACCGTCCCCACTCCACCCAGTTCTCCTCTTGCAGTACCAGTAGTATTGTTGTGGCAGTAAGAGTTTTGTTGTAACTCTGATCTCAAGCTTTCAAGAAGGGAGGGGTTGGACAGGAAACTGTAGAAAGAGACATATAGAGCGAGAGTGAAGATTAGCTAGATTACCAGGTGGGAACTGCCTGTGTGACCTTGACTGGACTGGCCAGAGTAAAATTACTTTTAACTCCATAACGAGGGGAATTTGCAGACTACGTTTATAAATAATATATCCATATGTATCTACCATAGGATAAAGGGAATCAAAAACAGACAGGCAGCTCAGCAGCTCCATGTCATTACACTCCATACACCTGCTACAATTTCCAATTCGATTTAGTTCCATAATAGTATTACCGTTCAGTTTACTTTGTAGACTGTACCTCAGTGTCATCTTTAAAGCAGATGCTCCACAGCTACGTTGTATAATGTTAAGGTAACATAAAACAAACAAACCCATTTCCAGAACTGAAGGTTTCTGGATACAACTGTCTGCAGCTGTTCTCGCTTATTCCACGCTCTGGTCATTTATTTTCTGATTCAACCGCTCTGCATTTACGTGTGTACGTATCGTAGTCATACTGTTACCGCAATAAAAACATTTTTATCGCTGTATAATTTTGACACTAAGTATACTCATAAAATCGTAATTCAGATATAATTGATACACATAATCTACTTATCCTTCAGCCAGTAATGTACAACTAAATATTAAGAAATCCGATTTGTTACAGAACCTGACTTTCTATACCTTCTATTGTTTATTAACGCGTATACAAACCGTTCTTACAAAAGCTTATTTCTCTATATACTTTATTTTAATCCAGATAAAACTTTGCAGAAGCTATATGCTGGCCTTAAAATTCCATACTGTTTCCATGCAATCGCGAAAAACAACTGAATGTCGACAGCACTTTAAAATAATGACAAAGTACTCAATAATACGAACCACTAATAACGGATACCTCGAAAATGGCTTATGCCACAAAAAAGGTTTTTTTTTAATAAATTGTGTTTAAAGAGATCTACATTGTTTGTGTTGTACGTTTTTGTCTTCACTTAACGTTAACTATTTATAGAATATTATATACAATTCGTTCCGAATGAACAGGACTTCATAGACTATTCTCAGAAAATTTAAGATACATGTTTTATTTTTCATACAAATAACGTTAATATTTATGGTATTTTAATCAAAATCGTTCGAGCCATTTTTCAGAGAAAAAAAATTCGAATGCTCTTCCATGTAAAGGGTATTTGGGGTAGGGGTATTTTCCATATAACCTCCGTATCACAGGTATGGTATTTATCCGATTTTTTTTTGAGTTATGCTATTCACAGACACCAGAGACCTTTTTCTATAAATACATTTTTGGGATTCAGGGCGACTCAAAACATGAGTTTACGGTGAAATCTCGATATCGAATTTTTTTGGCAAAATGGCTACCTTCTCTATCTACTATGTACGTCTTAGGAAAAGTAAAAATATGACTTGTTGTAATCACATGACTTTCTGTATGTACTATAATTTATTTTCTTAGCTATTCTACGAAGTGCTTAAAAAGCGGATTGTTTTTCCATCTGCTTCTTGTTTAACATAATAAATTTTATTCGAAAAGATTTAAATACACATTTTGTGTTACCTACTCGGAAGAATATAGGAGACCAGAAGACAGCAAAGGATTTAAAAAGCTGATTACTATATACCAGATTCATATCATATAACCCTTCACACCCTTAGAAAGAAAAATGTATGTTACTTTGTGGCAGTATTTTATATCACAACACTGTGAATACCAGAATGATTGTAGTGTAAATTAACATTATTGTATGACAATGATTTGAGATGTTTGTTAATTATAAGCATTGTTAGGAAATAAGTTTACACGGCCTCACTGAAACTGACAATAGGAGCGGGTAACAATGTAGCGAGGGGGTGAGTTGTTTATCAATTAGAAGAGACAAACAAATGAAGTCAGATTAGCGCGCCTTTCTTTAGAAATGGAGGGAATATCTTCCCTAGAGCATATGTTTTTGTAATTGTGATTGGATATAAAAATAGACGCTAATGTTGGCGCGCTTTATTAACCAATAGCAGCTCGATTATAATCTTTAGGCATATCGGGGTGAGGGAGTATAAAAAGCTAAAGCCAGAGACGGGTAATGCTCAGTCCAAAAGAATCATTCGCGGGTTACACGTCGCTCAGTTCTACAGAATCATTCACAAGGCAAACGTCGCGCAGTTCAACAGAATCATCCACGGGTTAAACGTCGCGCAATTCTACAGAATCTCTCGCGTCGTAAAGCTGGTTACAAAAAGAATGTGAAATACTCGAATTAATGTGTGGCAAATAAGTGATAATAGTTACATTCGAAAATATAACAGTTTCAGTCGGGCGCGAATCAAAAGTATACATGTGAAATTAATGAAGTGTGACGGCAATAAAAGTGTAAAAACAAATTCTTTTTATGATAAACCAGAAGTATTATTTATAGTGATGTTATGTAACATTTAAATTTTTTTTGAGTCGGAAAATGTAAATTCACATCACATAGTGCGCTAGGTGTTATCAAAAAAAATTTCAATTAAACAAATTCTTTTATTAGTGTTATCTTTTAGTAACAACTCCTTTCCGTTCACACACCCTGTTTAAGAGATTTGCTCGACTGCGTAATAATAGCTAGCCGGAGGACAAAGAACCCAAATTCAAAATAGTAAAACAATAACAGGCGCCCAGCAAATAACACTAACACGAACGATACCGCGACAACTTTTACATGAGTATTGTACAAAACAATCTTACAAAAGCTTGTTCTACTATCCACTTCTTATTAATCGAGAAGTAAAAAAAATGCCTTTACACATTTCGTTGTAGGTGCAAGACGGATAAAGAAGGTTTAAGCGATATTCAGATCTTTAAAATGTTGTAAACTGCCTTTGAAATTCCATATTCTTTGCGCGAAGTTGCGAGAAACAAAACGATATGAAAACATTACAAAACACAAACCAATAGCAGCTAATCCTCGGGAATAATTAATGTATTCGTCAAAAGTTGTATATTTTAACGAGATATTCAATTACCGCGTTGTAAGTTTCCATCTCCTAGGTTTATCAGTTAGAAAAACTGTGCCACATACAGGTCATGACTTCGAAGAGTTCGGCGTATAAATATAATCCTCTTTGCTAACAACAAATTTAGCGTTATAAACACGATTCCTGTCAATTAAAATACGTCCATAGCAACGTTATAACATCCTCAACGTCTGTGATTAAAATCGTTTATAATTTTAGCATAGTGTGGTTTAGATCCAATTATGATTTTCCTAGATAACCTCTCATGGTTTCTGAGTAAATCTAATACCCCTCTCCATTAATGAAGGCAGGCAAGATACATTTAATCCAATGAACAACGCTACTATCAACAGAAACATTCACAGTAAACATATGTCGAGTGAAATCAACAAACAACCACCTAACCTACTGAAAACTCCGGATAAAGAATCTAGTTCATCCCAAAGATTAACATACTCAGCAGTACTGCAACAAATCCTACCAAAGAACAAGCTATTGTCGTAGAATCCTATGATGGAATAAATATGAAAGATTATATTTTAGCATAGGCGGCGCCGTGGTCGAGTGGTTAGACCGCTCGCCTCCCACCGAGGCGTCCCGGGTTCAATCCCAGGGACCTGCATGTGGGATTTGTGGTGAACGAAGCGGCGTCTGGGCGGGTTTTCTCCGGGTTCTCCGGTTTCCCACATTCCACCAACTGCTCCATCATCACCTTTCCTTTCATCCATTTCACCAACATTTCGTTTCATCTACTTCCTTCATCCCATACCAGGCATCGGGCTGATCACCCATCCTGGATGCTCTGTCTGATCCATGAGTGTCTGCTCCTCGACGGGCCTCTGACCCCAGGCATCCGCTTGTAAGTCCTGGGGGTGTAAGTCCTACATAAGAGGAGGGTAAACAGATAATGAATGAATGAAAAAGAATATTTTAGCATTAGGGAAACGTATCTCCCAATGGCATTTGATATGCCTCACGCATAACATAACATATCTCCAATTAGAGGAGGGTTATTACTCCCTGGCTTCTCACACATCCTCTTTTTCCACAGATAAATGTAGGTCTCAGATGAGGACATTAATAAAATCCCGACACTTTACATTGTCTATGATGATACCACCTATTGGGTATATATATATATATATATATATATATATATATATATATCTACCTACCTGCTTCTAATGCAAAGCTGAAGGTCATATCGCAATGCTCTAACTCAAATTCAGAAATCTACAACCAACCAAAATCCTAAGGTTAGTTGCGATAAATCTAAATTTCCAAAAAGAAAAGAAGAACTTCCTCCATTAAATGATAATACCGATGCTTCTTCATCACGAGGAGTTGTTCCTTTTCAAACTAGTTTAGAGAAAGCCTCTTCCTTCAGTTATCCAAGACTGTGCTCCATCTCATGAGTCAGCATTAGAAATTTCCGTGGAATATATACCCTTTGACTATAAGAAACCCTCCCAAACTCCCAACAACATGCAATTGCATGGGTCTAAAAGGCCTGTATCGTCTACTAGTAGTGAAATAGTTACTACTAACACTCACAAAAACATTAAAAACAGAACACCCGCATAATTAAGAAACTGCTTACTGCTGTCAACCAAAACAAAGAAACAGTAAACGATAGCTCAATGCTCTAAACCAAATAAAACATCCTGCCAAATCAGTATCAGACACACCATTAACACTCTTCTATGGGGTATACAGTAATGCAATGGAACATGACAACTTTCGTCCTGTATATGAATACTACTTACAGCTGGTACTCGCTCGAACTAATCTGAAGTAATATGGTTACAGGAAACTAACTTCCGAGGTAATTCTGTATCCAATTTAAAACAGTATAGTGTATATAATAATAACAGAGCAAATGTGAGTTATGCAAGTGGAGGAATAGAAAGCTATGTGAAGAGTAATTTGCATCACAAGAAAGTTTCCTTAAACACTGAATCAGAAGCTATGGCGGTATTAATAAACTTGCCTCCGACTGTTTGTTTATAATATTTATCTCCCAAACAGTCATTTTGTCGGAAGAACGATCTAAGACAACTCATACGACAGTTACTAAAGCCTTCATTTTGATAGATAACTTTAATAACAGCTTATGAGGATGTTACAAAACTGGCATCAGAGGAAAAATTATAGAAAAATTATTAGACGAATTTGACTTAGTGTTAATGAATTCTTCAAAACCTACTCGCAATGATATTGCACATGGGAATAACAAAAGTATAGATTTGACTATTTCCACATCTGATATCTACGACAAAATGAACAGGTAAGGTCACACTTCAACCAACGGAAGTGGTCATCTTCCCATCAGTCACAAGAAAAGTACTTATCCCACTAATAACTCTCAAACACTCCACAATGTTAAGTGTAATATCCATAGAAATGACTGGAAGAACTCCAGATACTGTCATAAATCTCTTAAAAAACTAACACCTCCAGACAAATTTTCGAAACAAAAAACACATTGACAACATCGTACACGACCTTACAACAGTAATCGCCCAATCTGCAGGCACAAATGTTCCTCAAACAATTTGGCCTAATTCAGAAAGAATGGTTCCCTTGTGGAACAAATCCGCAAAATTGCTATAAAGAATGAAAAACATGCCTTTTATCTTACCAAAGGAAACCTGAAAACAAAGTATACTATCAGAAATACAGAGCAGCAGCTCATAAAGTTATCAAACAAAGTAAGAGAGACAAATGGAGAAACACCAACGATAGTGTGGGGCAAAAGCAAAAGAGTAACTGGAAAATATAACCAATTCAGTGTCACAGCCGTTAGAAATCAAATTACTGGAACCTTTATAAAGGCAGTATTTTTAACACTTAAATGATTTCAGTCAAATTATATAATATAAAATATAATAACAGCCCGCCTTAAAGCAATATGTGCATAATATAATATATAAAATGCATGTAACGGTCATTGTATTAATGTTTATATTATGTACTTGTTCAATAATGTTATGTGAATGTATTAAGTAATTTAATAATGTAGGAGATGTGAGAATAATAGGTTAAAAGTTGCTAACAATGAGGTACCCTTGAGACAATAATGAATTAGAACGTTTAATAATGCTACTGGTAATTCTTGGAGCAGCGATAATGTAATTTTTGAGTTAGTTTATAAAATATCCAATGAACAAACAAAAAAAAGCTTAAGTTAAATAAAAGTATACTATTGGAGTAGGAATAGCCAATCAGAAACTGAAATAGGGCAAATTGTACAAATTCAGAATTCAGGTGCTAGCAGACAGTGTTCCTAACCGGACGCGAGACACGTCCTCGAGAAGTTGAATACGTATTCAGTGTAAGACAAAAATAGTTTACGTGTTAAAAAGTGCAAGTAAATAATAAATAATCTCACAGCTCTCTATATCAGTGAAGTGTTATTTTAATCGTTTAAAGAATTAATAAATGGAGTGAAGTACAAATTATAATCTGTGTAAGCCTACATTCTTAGCCGCACTACTCCCTGCAAAGAAATTCATGTCTCTAACAATAATACTGACGCAGCCGAGACAAACATAAATATATAATATTTAAAGAAACAGTCAAATTACAAAGTTAATATTTTTAAACTTGGGGCGAAGGCTACCGGAAACTTTTTACCATACTGCGGTTGCAACTACTTCAAGTTCGGCTCCTCCTAAAATCACCCTTCCTCAAATGAAAATCAACACATAGTTGATGCGCTTGCAAATGATTTTACTAAAATCTCGAATAACCCCAAGTTATCATCTGAAGTTCATCTTTCCATTATTAATGATGCTACAGTAACACAAAAAATCTTTGATAACGGTCACTTTTTAAACAATGAACTGCAACTTGGAGAATTAGGAAATGAGGTAGACAAATGTAGAAAATTCCAGTCCCGGTCCAGATTCCATATTTTATAAATTTATCAGATAACCCATTCTTTGCATTAAATTACTTTCTAGCATATCTAATCTATAATTTCACATGGACTTCAAACGTATTCCCTGACCAATGGCGTATTGCTATCGTAATTTCTATACTGAAACTAGAAAAGGATAAATTAATTACAGAAAGGTGTCGACCAATTGTGCTAAGTAACACTATGTGTAAACTATTAGAAAATATAGTTAATAAGAGAGTACTATGGTATCTTGAAAACATCACATTCTTTAACAACGTACAAAGTGGATTTAGGGAAGCAGACTCAACTTCAGACAATCTCATATGCCTATAATCTGAAATTCAGAATGTTTTTATCAACAATAATACTGTGTAGTACTTAGTATAGATATTTAAAAACCTACGACACGGTACGAAAAGGTTATATTGTTGACGTCCTAAAGAGATATGTTTCAGGAAATATACTTCAGTTCTTGATCAACTTTCTTCAGGATCGGCAAATTGGGATTCTGGCAAATAAATTCACAGTAAAACAATGGAGTACCTCAATGATCAGTTATTAGTGCAACATTGTTTCTAATAGCCATAAATATCATTGTTTCAAACATACCATCAACTGTTAAAGCATGTCTCTTTGCAGAAGATCTTACTTATCTTGAACAGGAAAAAATATTGATACAATTCAACCACTTCTGTAAGAGAGAATTATGAAGATTCAAAGTGATTCATTCTGCTCTCAAAAGTGAGCGGAAGTTAGAGGAGTTAAGCTTTCAAAGACTAAATGCAAATGTGTTTTCTTCCCTATAAGCAGATTTAATGACAAGGAATGAAAATTGTATATTGATAATCAAAAAGTTGAACTACTTAAGAAATCAAGATCCTGAGGATAACCTTTGATAGCAAATTAAACTGGATACCTTATCTTAAAGGTCTTAAAGGTGACTGTCGCAAGAGATTAAGCATTATGAAAATCCTAGCCGTCAAAACTGGGGGAGCGGTTTATAATATGCTGTTAAACACCTACAAAGCATTTATTAGAGCAAAATTGGATTATTGTGCTATCGTTTATAATTCTGCAAGACCATCTTCTCTCCAAATGTTTGGTTCAATACAAACCACAGCATTTCGGATAACACTTGGAGCTTTTGTTCCAGCCCGACAGCTAGTTTGCAAATAGAACCTCCACTTGATGCTAGAAGAAAACAATTGACTTTAACATATGCACTCAAGATAGCGGCGATGTCCGATTCTCGTCTGAAATAGTATGTGTTTCATAACAGACCTTAAGAAAACATCATAAGATCATCAATAATACCCCTATATCTGAGAGTCTTCAAATATCTCCAAGAACTCAACATTAGACTTCCTTCTGTGTCACAAACTCCTCTCTTGCTCTTCCACCCTGGACTTCACTTCACCTAAAATAAACCTGGAACTGAACATCATCTCCAAAAAACACACGCATTCTTCAGTTTATCGCCAAATATTTAATGAATTACTGACAGTTACAGAAAAAATATAGCAATTTACACAGATGGGTCAAAGTGTAATGATAAAGCGCTTATGCTATTATTTACCCAGATCACACTATATTATTCAGACTTCCTGATTTTCAATCCGTCTTCTCAAACCAACTGTTTGCAATTAAAATAGCTGTGCTTTATATTTTGAATACTCAGTGTTCAAAGTTATTTGTAATACGTTCAGATTGTGAAAGTGCACTATTTGTAATAAACAATCTTACACAAGAAATTCAACCACCACTTCATAGAGGCAATAACCAAAGAAAGCAAGTGTCTTTAATATGAATTTCATCCCACATTGAAATACAAGGCAACGAATTGGCCGTTCAGGCAACAAAAGAAGCCACTAAGCATCCACTAAGTGACTCAACTATAACCACACCAGCCAATGATATTATCTCCACCATTAAAATGAAGCTTGACAGAATGGCTTGACTCTACGAGAAGCAAACTCCGTGATATAATATCAGGTTTTTCAACACATCCTCCCAGTAATTCTCTTTCCAGACAAGATCAGATTTTAATATCCCGAGTGAGAATGGACCAAGATCTCGCATAGTTACCTTCTTTCAAAGGACCAACCACCATCTGTCATCAGTGTAACATAATGTTAACTATAAAATATACAATCGTAGAATGTCCACTACACGATCCATGGAGACAACAGTACCAAATACCCAATGAGTTACAAACAGCACTCAAATATCCGATGTACCCTAAGATAGTTAATTTTTTTAAAAACATCAATTTATATAAAAGTATATAATGTTCAATCAACTTGATTGGTTATAGTGTCACAAATTTTTATTCTAGTTCGTTGTAATGTTTTAAAGCTGTCAGTATGTTAAATAACCTTATTGTTTTATATGTTAAAGCGACTATAAAGTTTCAAAATAAGAAACCTGTCCAAAATCTACTGAGTATGAAGACATCACAGTGTGTTCGCAGGAAATACATATATTATAAACCAATCAGATGCCTTAAACATATTGTTTTTAATCAAATTTGTTAGCGATTATTAAGAAAATCAAGAACAACCAACTATTTTCCATATGTAATTTATATTGAGGGAAGATTTTCTTCAAAGTCTTCCAGTCGTAGCCTTTGGAAAATGTTGAACCCAAACACCAATTTTGGAATTTATTCGGCTCTTCGTCTTGAGTTGTACTGTGCAGGCTCGCGCGCGGAACTTCTTCTAAAAATGCTTTTTCTGAGTTCAGGGGACCTCAATAAATCTGTTTCTTGTGAAACCTCTATGTCGAATATTTGAGTGGAGTAGAATACTTTCTCTACTTACAATACTTAAGTGGTAGAGAACGAAAAATATATGATAGAATAATAATGTGTCGTGATAAACATCTCTTGTTTACATAAATCCTATGTTTTGACGAGATACACATTTTTCCTAAGCTTTTGCTTCTCAAAATTGTACAAAATTACGTAAACAACATTTTAGAATGGTACAAAATTGCTTGTATACAGAATTAATTCTGAAGAAAAGAAAAACGCAGGTAAACATTTTAAAGGAGGTTCATAAATGTTATTCTTAATGTTAGCATACCAAGCTTATGGTATTTTAATTAAATTAGAACAGTATTTTTTGAAAAAAAAATAAAAAAATTGTTTGTACAGGATAGTTTGGGAGGATTTTCTGGCAATTTTAGTGATGCATACTTTAAAACACCCGAATTTTCATTGAGTGATGCTGTTTACACTTGTTTAGAACCTCAAACCATTTTAAAGGTGTTGGAATAAAACTAAAGAAATAGTAACTGGTTTTGTTGAAATTCATTTTCTGTAATTTTATACGTTTTGTTTTTGCAAATTAAATTTTAAAGTGTTATAATAATTTCAGTTTGTTTTTTAACTTTGCATTTACACTTACAATTATATTAATTTGTGTATTAAATCACTTTTAGCACAAGTATCCACATATTTAATGGAATTACTGCATTGTAAGCATTTGAAAACACGAATATCTAAACCTGAATCCATGCGCACCTCTTATCAATACGATATCAGATGAAGCTGTTTTCGCTTTCCCGCAAATAAAATGAATGACTTAAAAGACTTGTTTTTGCGCTGAAAGAAGCAGTTCATCTTTTCTCGCCCACGCTTTCAAGCTTTTGTAAGCTTTTCATTAATTAAATGCATGATGAAAAGAAATTAAGAACGTGAGAGACACTTCTGAATGGTAACGCTCTAGAAGGGTGCGGTGCAAAATATAAGGAAGGAAAACATCATAGAGATGCAAGAGAAATCTTGCAAATATGACAACTCTTAAAGAATTTGTCTCCAAAGTACTTAACACAGACATGTTTATGCCTCTGTTTAATATAGAAACAACAACACACCTCTTCCGATATATACATAAACGAATTAATAATTCACAGACATATTGCTCTTATTAAGGACCTAAAATTGTTTCGATGTTGATTACAGAAATCATCATTTCGATGTTAATGACGAAAAACTCCGTTTATCTCCATGAAACTATGATCACAAAGTCTTAAGGGGACTGTCAACGGATTGGAGCCAAATTTTCAATTTTGAGATTGTAGTATATTTAAAGGTCAAAAAAATTTATGGCTTATTTGAAAGTTATAGTATATATATTTTTGAAAATAAAATTAAAATAATTGAGTAGCTAAGTCTGCATATAAGCATGAACTCTCCTTTCCCTTGATTTTTTGGCGATTCCTTTGTATTTCATTGCAAATATATATTATCTACTTTATGTACAGTTCTACAAAATTTAGACTTCCTTTTGTGAAAGATATTGGATTATAGCAAATAGTTCGATCTATCACATTTTATGACTTTGTGATACATGTGACCTGTAGAATAGCCATATTATATTAATATTCGTGTCTTGAAACTTAAATTTTTCATCCCCTAGGTGCATTTATCTGACATAAGCTAGCGCAATCAAATTTTCAGAGACTGTACAAAACACCTTGCCATTTCTAGGCAAGCAAAATTCCTTATAAATGTTTATATTAGCAAGTTGTTAATGATTAGCTGGTTAAAGAAAGCATGTATCAAATTCTTAAAATAGTTGTAATTTTAAAAACATATTGCTCTACAATGATTCTGATTCTCACACTTACTCAAAACTTCATAAATGTATGATACAAATCTCATGCGTTCCATTCACGTGACTTTCTCTATTCACTCCTCTACAAACTATTCTTGCAAAAGCCATTAATCCAGAAACACATTCAGTTCGCACTTATACATTTCATTGAACTATGCAGTAGGTAAAGCTATAGTCAGATTTTTAAAGAGCTTGTAGTTTTGAAATTTCATGCTCTTTGCATGAACTACGAGAAAAAAATGTGATACATTCACATGACCTTCTCTACCCTCTATAATTTAGTGGGTATACAATCAATTCTTACTATAGCTTATTTTTCTATATACTTCATTTTAATCCAAATAAACCTTTGCAATAATAGCTACATTACACATTTCGTTATTGATCCAAAGGGAACAGCGACATCAAATGTTTAGAATTAGGTACACCCTGGCCTTAAAATTCCACAGTGTTTCCATGCAATCACGAGAAACAAATCAATGTTGAAAGCACTTTAAAATAATTACCAAGAAATTAACAATTTGAACCTTTAATAACAGATATCTCCGAAATGGCTTATGTCACAAAGAAACTTAAATGAAATAAATTGTGTATTTTAAAGAAATCTACATTTTTGTGTAGAACGTTTTCGTCTATGGCTTAAGATTTACCAATTATATAAGATTATACATAAGTTCTTCCAAATGAAGCGACTTCACAAGCTGCTCCCAGGACATTCAAGATATACTTTTTATTTATAATGTGAATATCCTTAATATGTGGTATTTTAATCAAAATCGTTAGAGCCATTTTTAGAAAACCAAAGTTTTCGAAAAATCTTCCATGTAAAGAGTAGTCTAGGGTGGGGAGATTTTCTCGAAAAATCTTCGTGTTGCATCTTTGGAAGGTATTGAGCCTAAATATCAAGTCTGGTTATGATGTTCTCAGACACACAGAAACGCACGTACTTTTTTCTAAAAATGCTTTTTTGGATTCAGGGTCCTCAAAACATGTATTTCCGGTGAAACCTCGACATTGAAATGTTGGGTGGAATACAATACTTCCCTACTTATCATACGTAGTAGGGAAATTAAAAATGTTTGAGCTCTAACATTGTCCTAACATTCTTACCGCCAGCACAAAAACGCCCGTAACTGAAGTGTTACATTGAGGTAATTTATAATTCAGAGTAAAATAAAAGCTAAAGGAAAAGGAACGCGGAGTGAAAATCACCTCAAGTGAAATCGCAGCGGATTTTAGTCTTCTTTCAGCGTAGAAAGAAGCAAGAGAAGAACTTTACAAATTGAAATGCATTTAGAAGCCGTGCGGTGCGTTTTTCTCTGGAGGGCAGTAGAGAAGTTTGGTGGCCTAGTGTTTGAACAGGAGGATGGATGTATGGCCCCAGCACGATCACCATGTCAGGTTATTCGCTAGAAGTTTCCGCAGTTCATCTCGGAACATCGCACGGGACAAAAGTCTGACGTGGTTGAGTCTACAAAACTGTCTTCCTTCTCTTGTTGGCAGGGGACTCCAGGATATCTGACTTGGTATTTCAAGTGCTCTTTGTTTAAAAATAAAAACTATTTGGATTTAAAACTTTGATTCCACCCACTTACAGTTCATTTACTGTACTTTTAAAGTAAAGCATTGCTGATATCTGTATTTAGATTTATTTTGTAGTTACAGGTTAGCAATGTGAACATGGATACACATCCTTTCTTTGTTGTATTTAGTTGCTTGTTCCAAGGTTCTCTTTTATCTTGATTCATTTTTATTTGTGGTTCTAATGCTACAATGGATTCTGTGGATAAATCTAGCTACCCGCTCAATACATTTTCATCCTCTAGTGACATAACTTTATCCATGAGTTTCATCTGGCACTTGGTAAACTTCTTAAGGATATTAATGTTACAAACACAAAGATATATGGAGAGTTTTGAAACCATAAACATGTCTTCTTCAACAGGAAACCAAGCACTCCTTTGCTTCAACAGCATTGTCTCCGAAACAAGCGTAAAAATTAATTAATTATGAATGAAATTATTTCAGCTCTGAAACCAAATACTTCATAATAAACAAATTTGCAAAACTTCGAATACAAGCTCCTTGTTACTCTTGCCATTTACATATACCATTTACTCTTGAGTTGCCTATACTGTTAATATAT
Source organism: Deroplatys truncata (assembly GCA_030765065.1). Classification (NCBI taxonomy): domain Eukaryota; kingdom Metazoa; phylum Arthropoda; class Insecta; order Mantodea; family Mantidae; genus Deroplatys; species Deroplatys truncata. Next base: position 68,801,015 of record CM060986.1, read on the forward strand.
CCAACACTGTGGTTATTAATGTATTACACGCCCGATTCCATTATCACTACTACAGTAAACAGTAATATATCAACACTTGGGTATCTTTCAGCAGTTCTATATTAAATGTTTCATTTTCACTTCTCTTAGATTTTTCCTAGAAATTCTCCTATTTTTCTTATCCCATTAATCCCTCGTAAACCTTGCTTTTATTATTTCTATTGGTAACTCAAGCCATTTAATTGGTTCTAATAGATATCTCCATATTTTAGATTCTTAACATTCTAAAACAATTTATACCACTATATATTCCTGCACACAAGGACACACACCATGCTCCTTAATTGTTTACACTAGTTCTAAACTATATTTACCCTTCTCTGCCTAATCTGTTACCTATATATTTCTTAATTCTGAAAAATTTCCCTATTCCAGTCATTTTTAATTTCTCTATACTACACTAAAGTTTTCTTAACCCTGATAAAGCAGAAAGTTTCTTGTTTATTAATATCCTTTATCCTTTGTTTTATCTCTTTCCGAAACTCTCCCTCTAGAGTTTCCCTCTCCTTTCATAAATTGTCTATACCATTTTCCTCTAAAATGATTTCCCATGTCATTATCCAATTCCAGATTTATCTGGCATAAGTAAATATTGTCTAACAATATTCTGTTCTTCCATTGATTTAAATCTAATCCAGTACTTCGGCAATGTTTCAGTCATTTCGTCTCTACTTCCTGTTCTGCTTACGAGTATGGCCATGCCATGTACAAAACTTAGCGTAACAATCAGGTTTAATCATTTATCCTTATTGTAAATAATATAAAAAATCTTATGTGTTACTCACATAACTTTCCCTACTCTTGTGCAAACTATTTCATATTAATCGAGATAAACATTTGCAGAAACGATCTTTTGACATGCAAAGAGAATTATATTTTACACATAGCGACCAGTTCTAAAAATATTTGACTATCGCTTAAGGCCTACTATGTTCCCCTTGTTTTGTATTTGCAAGGGCAATATACAAATACAGTAGCCTTTAAGCATATGCATATCTCTTAATAGCTGGTTGTTATGTGCAGCACCATTCTCTTTGCCACAGATTAATGCTCTTTGCATATCCAAGACAAAAAAATGAATAACGAACTCCCATTTGAGAAAATAAGTATTGAAAAATTTAAGGGAATAACATACAATATCTCGAAAATGGTTCACTCAACAAAACAATGTATATGACATAAATTGTGTATTTTAAAGCGATCTACATTTTTGTGTAGTAAACTTTTATCTCTCTTATGGTTTACCAGTTATGCAAAAGTCGTTCACAATGAAGAATACTTTTGGAGAAATTCCCAGAAAATTCAAGATATACATTTTATTTGTCATAAGAATATCTTAAACATATGATATTTTAATCAAAACCGTTAGAGCCATTTTTGAGAAAATTAAAATTTTCGAAAAATGTTCCATGTAAAGGGTAATCTGGGGTAGGAGGATTTTGTTGAAAACCTTCGTGTCGCATCTCTGGAAGATACTGAACCTAAATACCAAGTTTGGTGTTTATCCGACTGTTCGTTTTTGAGTTATGCTGTTCAGACACACACACACGGACATGTTTCCAAAAATACAAATCATTTCACCATTATATTCCTTACCAGCATAAACTACTGTGCATTATATCGGCACGATTCTATATACTACAATGTATTAGGAAGTACAATAGGTATGTCGTAGAGAAAGTAAAATTGATAGCAAGATACATTGGACTACACATATAATTATATTAAAATAGAGTTTACTTAGAAAAGAGTGAATTAAGAAATTAAAATACAAAAAATAGCATGCACAAGTCCAAAGAATGAAAGGAGGAATAATTCCAAAAATAACATAAAATATAAACATATTGAAGAGAAAGAAAGTGGAGGAAGGAGATTGATGAATTCACTGTGATGGTGGAACAGGCCTAATCCTTGGAGTGAAGAAAAATAAAGCATTCTGTCTCTTTTCATTTAGCAAAAAAGTCGAACCAACTCGTTTTTGATTACCACGCATAGGAGTTCTTAAGCAGATGGCTTCAAGTTAGCTACTCTCAAACCATTGTAAATACAAAAATGCAAGCAACAGTGATTTAGGGTCACTGACGGGCAGGTAAGCACGGTAACCTAAGTAAGTGCAGCAACAGTTCAATTTCATTTCTTTTCGTGCTGGCTTTAATATTTAGAAAGCTCTGTGTCTGATTATTGCACACTCAGGTCTTTAACACTTATATTTTACGGCCACATATTCTATATTTAAAACCTCTCTGGAGAATAATGCTGCCTGGGAAACTCAATTTATCTTTTGCATGTTGAAACAAGTCCGTTAAGAGTCGCAGCACGTTTTCAAACAGTGTACATTAAGCCAATTTTTTGTCGCAATGCATATTTACCCATATCATTCAAAACTTAACTGCAATTTCGCTTTTGATACATGTACGGGGTAGGTATACAAACTATTCTTTTTAAAGCTTATTTATCTATCTACTACACTTTAAAACAAATAAACATTTACATTAATAGCAAATTTACACACTTTGTTATTGATGCAACAGAACAGCGATAGCCAAATGTTTAAGAACTGATGCTATACGGTGGCCTTAAAATTCCATACTGTTTCCATACAATTGCGAGAAACAACTGAAAATCGATAGGGCTTAAAAAGAATGAGAAAGTATTGAACAAATCCAACAATTAAAAACGGATATTTCTGAAATAGCTGATTCTAAAAAAGAGGTTATTTGAAATAAATTGTGTGTTTTACAGAGATCTACACTTTCATAGGAACGTTTTCGGTTCTCACTTAACGTTTACCAATTATACAAGGTTATATAAAGTTCCTTCCGAAAAAACTGGACCTCAAGGCTATTCCCAGAAAATTAAAAATATACATTTTATTTGTCACGTAAATATCTTTAATATATGTATTTTAATCAAAATCGTTAGAGCCATGTTTAGAAAATCAAAATTTTCAACAAATGTTCCATGCAAAGAGTAGCTTTGGGGTGAGGGAGTTCTTTAAAATCTTCGTGTCGCATCTTTAGAATGTACTGAACCCAAATACCAGGTTTGATATTTATCCGACTTTTCTTTCTTGAGTTATGCTGTTTACAGAGACACACCACACATACGGACCTTTTTATAAAAATGCTTTTTTTTATTCATGGTGGCCTCGAAACACATATTTCTTGTGAATTCTCAATAGCAATTTTTGGGTGGAATTCACTACCTTCTCTATCTACTATGTACGTTGTAGAAAATGTAAAAATGGTCCACTTGCGTTCATGCTACTATCGCCTTCAGTTTTCTACACTCCTTACAAAACTCTGCTATATTAAGGTCCAGGACGTTTCTAAATAAACAGTTTAACAGTTAATAGTCAATTAACATTAATAGTTTATTAGTTAATAAGTTATTAACTTTGTTAGTAATAGTGTTAACAAGTTACGTTAATGAGCTAAATAGTGTATTTATAAACTTTAACCTCCTTATTCTCCTTTCAGGAATTAAGAATTGTTCTGTTTCGGTCTCTAATGTAAACCCATCTCTTGCGTGGTCTGCCTAAATATCTCCTAATAGTTAGTTGATAGTTGTTTATTTTCATGGATCATCTTTATCTATAGGCACAGCCTTGTAGTTTTTAATTTTGTTTATTTTATAGTTTTCCCGCTAAAGTTCTTTTAATTGTTACTGCAAATGACTTGGAATTTATTAAACTTCATCTCAAAAATTGTTTTCAAATTTAGAACTAATACAATCATATCCTAGATATTGAAAGTGGGAAATTTGTTCTAAATCTTTATAATTTGACACAGAATTCTCCTCTTTTAAGGGTCATTATTCTTGTTGTATTTGTAAATACATTTTTAACTACATCGCATTTCACTTTGGCTTAAAATATGCATGATCTTTGTAGGTCATCTTCTGCTTCCTGGACAATTATTCAATCATCAGCGTATAATAAGGTATTTAAGGATGTATTAAAATGTAATTTAATCGCAAATTGTATTGTATTTTTCCAGCTCTTGAATAGGTTGCCAATATACAAATTAAAAAAGTAAGTGATAAGCTACACCCTTAGCGACATTCGATATTTTTAAATTTATATATATATGTATATATATATCGTAGCTATTTTGGTATTCACATTGTATTTATGTATGCGTGTGTGTATGCGCGCGCTTATTAGAGTTAAAGTGTATTTTGGAAAACCCTTTTTTGTAATATCTTCTATAGAAGGGACATTTTAATTTTGTCAAAAGCTTTCTCATATAGTCTATGAGCACTGCTTTTTCAGTTAATTATCTCATTATGAAGACGTTGCCATTACAAGCGTGTTCCATCATTATGTTTTCTTAGTTACGTCAAGCAAATATTCTGGTATTATTCGTTCAGTTTCTATTGTATATTTTGGTGCTAATAACATTCACTTTGTTTTTCCAGATTTTTTTAATAGAAAACAAAGCAAAAGATAAGTGAAATGTATCTAGATGAAAAATTATCGTACATAAAAGATTTATTACCCATTCCTTAGAAACCTTTGAATTTTTGGTTTTACACGTAAATGGATAACCGCCTTATCGCAAAACTCCTCTCTGGGGGTTCAGTATGTATTTCCAAGTAGCTTCTCCTTTATTTATTTAACATTTGTGAATGAGATTATTCATAACGTTTCGTAGTTTATTGAACACATTCAACCGCTACGTGAAATATAATTATTTTGTTATTTCTCTTCAATTGCCTAGCTCCTTTGTCGTGAGAGCTTTGCATGGAAATAATAGCAATAGTACGGCATGTGGCGGCTGATAAAGTTGCAATGGTGTGATGTAATGAATAGGCTATAGCGAAGTGCAACAGAATTATCCTACTTTTTGATCTTCATTTCGAAGACAAAAATGTTCTGGAGAAGAAAAATACTTCGCAGCTTCGGGATGTATGTAATATCTCGCCATAAAATTACAAAATGCAACATACCCTATAAATTTAATGTTATTGATAGCTTACACTTCTCTCTTCCTTTTAACACGTTTCAGTAAGAGACAGTGGTATGAAATTAATCTACGGTTCTGGCTGAAAGCCCTCGACAAATTTTAAAGCCTGTCTGATCGTGAATTACAAGTTCAGTATTTTTTTAGTTTATTTCCAAACTTTACTCCCCATCTCCATCAAATCTGGTTCGTCACATTTGCACCTATGAGCTTTTCTTCAATCTGCAATAGTATTTTTTCTTCAGAACCTATCATAAACAGCTTGTTTTGGTATAGACAGAATGGGAAGAATTTAACAGAAGTTTATAAAAATTTTAACAACCTTAAATCCCAATGACAAAAATTCCACCGAGTGTACAAAAAAACAGGGCTATCGTAGAGTAGGAATGGTTACCTCATAAGCACATCTTCCGCATTAAACCCATTTCTCCGTCCTTGAATGTTTGCGGTCACAAAGGACAAGGAAGCTTAAACTTGAAGAAAAAATACAGTAAGTTTAGACTACAAAATTTGAAGAAAACAATTAATATCCCCAGTCTGTTAGTATACGAGTATAAAAACCTCAGGGCAATCCTGAACCGCACTGTTGGGAAGAGAGTATTACCTATTTAGTTATAGAGGGGTTTCGATACCAATATCTCATGAGCATTATTCTAGCGATAATTATGGACTGAAATATACTTCCATGAAACGGGTAATAAAGGAGCCATTGTCATAAATAATACACAGAATATAAATTAAGATACAGAGCTTCCGTACTGTATTGCATCACGGCCAAATATTCTATCATGTTCTTAAGTTCTCTGGTTTAAAACAAAAGGTTGTGTGCGTATTTGAACAGCATAACTAAAAAACAAAGAAGCAGGATGAATACCAAACATGGCATTTAAGTTCAGCATCTTCTAGGAGGCGAAACGACGATTTCCATAAAATCCTCACACTTCAAACTCGCCTTTAGGTGGAGAACCATTCATATTTTTTTGTTTTCTCAAAAGTGATTCCAACGATTTTTATTAGAATATCATGTACTTAAAATATCCACATGTCTAATAAAGTGTTTATCTTCAATTTTCTGCGATAACTTGTGAAGTCTTCTTGATTCTGAAGAATATTGTGTAGTTTTACATAACTCGTTAACCGTAACAAATAGACAAAAGTTTACCACACGAAAAAGGTAGACCTCATTGTTAATGTGTACTGAGTCGACTCTTATTCCTCACGTCACAAAGGCATTTGGTGTTGGAGGCCGTAGCAGAAGCGCTTTCGAAAGGACCTGCCTTTCATCCTCAACTAAAACATGTCAACTATTTTTACTGTCTCTTCCCTGACCCCAAAGTGTGTAGTAGAAACGTGAAATTCCTGCCCTCTGTTGTATCTTGACGCTACCTGAATCATTTTCTTTTGTTTCTACCTGTGCTGGAACCACTGCCATCTATAGTGAACATAAAGAACTTCTATGTCTCCCCTCTCCTCTTCCATGAGCTGATTGGATGAGCTGCTTCATAGCATCAAATGGTGGGCTTTTAAAATTCAAAACATTCCTGATATTCATGTTAATAAATATTTTGTCCCATATATCCAATTATTATATTATTCACCATAATATTACATTATTCAGGGGAGAGACAGCTAAAATAGTAGACATGTTTTAGCTGAGGATGAAAGGCAGGTACTTTAAAAAGCGTTTCTACTACGGTCACCTACACCAAGTGCCTTTGTGATATGAAACATAAGAGTCGACTCAGTACATTTTAACAGTGGACGTAATACCACACTTAATAATACTTCTTATAATTCTATACTAATGTATACCTCGTTAAAACACAGAATTTGTCATTGGACTTTGATACAGACTTTTTGATCTCTTTAATCTGATTCATTTAATCCAAGAATTAGCAGGTGGATATACTGTGACAGTCAACCATCGTGTAGCATTGACTTCTCATGGCAACGCTACGAAGTTATGCATCAATTCCTATTTAGTTTATATATTTTATCAATTGATTGGAATTGTGTCAGGGCACGAAACATCCAGTCTATATTTTCTTCCTGATCAAATAAAATCACGAAGGAAAAGGGAAAAAACAGTCATTACAAGGCAAGCTTTCTCGAATGCAATTTACTGATTCTATTGCCTGAGCCACATAACTCAATTGCACAGTTTTTGTGGTTTTCTTTCTTAGATTTTCAAGAACCTCTGAAATCAATTTTAATACCTAGGAATGCTTTATAATAAGTGTTTTATTCTTTTACTAGCACTGGGGCAGACTTAGCTCAGAGCCCATGTTCTAAAAGACTTACCTTTGACCCTTACCTCTCCACGGAAACACAAGACTCCATTTTCTTTATCTTGTCCGTTGATTTTTCTCTCGCCCTTTCAGAACGAAAGAAGCTAGGGTAAACTAATCCCCATGAAAGAATGGCCGTTCATTTATCAACATCATTCTCTGTAAAGAAAGTATATTAAACCTGTGCTAATACATCTAGGTTGCAGAAAAAGAAAGATTGATGGTGGGACGTTAAATTTGCAAGATAGGAAAATATTAAAGAAACTGAGAGAGAGCGTAATTTCATGGCTGCTGCGAGGAATGCGAAAAAACGAAGTGGACGAAAGATGTCTAACTAGTGTTAGAAAAATTATACCTATTGATGGTTTTAAGAGCAGGACTTAAGGATATAAAATAGGCACAGAAGCAAAGGAAGTAAACCTATCTCACTTAGATTTTATTTGTCGTAAAAGTAGCTAATACTTTGTCATTGTAATTAAAATTATTTTACAGTGTTTTCTATGTAAGAAAATTTATCCTATTCGCAATCATCCACTTCACTACTTTTTCATTCATGATTAACCAGAAAATAACGAAGACATGCACAAAATACTGTAACAGCTCGTTCAAATTTGTAAGGATTATAAATTTAAAATATCAATTCAGAAAACCAAAGTAATGATTGTTGTGGCAGAGTCTAAGTGACCTCTAAACTTGTAATAGAAAAATATGTGAAGTTATATGTACGATAAAGGCATTCAGAATTAATTGCAGGCTTTCCAGGTAATATGAGGCAAAGTATATAGAACTTTGAAAACAAAAACAAGGAGTGACGCGAAGATGAAATCTCATAAATTATCACTGCTGTTATATGGATCAGAAAATTGAGTGCTAACTAATCGGAAACCAAAGTGAAATACAAGCAGCAGAAGTGACATATTAAAAGGCTAGATAGAATTTAACATTAAGACATTAGAAATGAGATAATATTTTACAAATTAAATGATAAAATAGACAAAAATAAAATGAAATGGAAATAAAATATTGAAGGAATGGAGGACAATAGAATCCGCAAGAAGGCAACAGATCATAGACCTAGAGGAACTGTCTGGGACGTGCAAGGAATACATGACAGGACCTTTGAACAGCACTATCTATTCTATGAAGTGCAGAAGAAGAAGAACCTTTTAAGATAAGTTGAAGAAAGTAATCTCTAAGACGAGGTATAATTTAATCTTTTGAACCAGAGAAATACCTCGACGAATGTACAGACTAAAACTGTACTATAACTTTTCATTTTCCTTTGTACACAGAATAAAACTTCAAAATTGTAATAGCATACACATTTTACGTAGCCAGCTGCGATATCTATTTTAAGAACAATAGTGTAATAGCGTAATAAGACTAAAGAGATTTCAATTAATTTGTGGTACAATACAAAGATGACTCAAAAATAAAATATAAAGGAAACAAAAAAACAGAACTATATAAAATAGCTATTAACAGTGCCTACATTACTATTTGACCTAGCGGGATGGCTCAGGCGGTAACGTCTGTGGCCCGCATTCGGAAGGTCCCGGGTTCAAATCCCGTGGGCAGACCAATCTGTCAGGTTTTTTCGTGGTTTCCCTCAGTCGCTAGGGGAAATTCCGGATTGGATATTTAATACCACAATCCAAAGTTTCACCTTAAGTCTAAAACAATAGTAAAATGAAAAAATAAGTGGTAATAGTGAATACTATGTCATCTATCACAGACAATGTAAGCAGCTAGACTGAACGGCCCTAACGCCATCTGCACGGCACGGAGCGGGTGGTTAAAAGAATGAGACCTAGAAGGCTAACTGTCCGCCCTTCTGTATGAGAGCGGCAGTTGGACTGGACGGCACCCTAATGCCATCTGCAGGGCAGCAGAAGATCCAGTAGCTATGCGCTAGGGTCTCTGTGACACGTGAAGGAGCGGATGGTTGCAGGGATGAGACCTAGAAGGCTAACTGTCCGTCACATATCGTTCTAAGAGTTATCCACTAACAGATCTGTCGCGATATGACCAAGGTGTTAAAGCGACGTAAAATAAATAGATAATTATTATTATTTGGTAGTGATACATGAAGTTAGAACGAATAAGAAACGAAGATACAAGAAAAGACTAAATAATGAATAATTGGACATAAGATAAATATTAACTACTTAGTAGTTCAAGTAGTCGATTAAGTACTACTACTTGATAAGAATGGAAGAAAACGGAAAAGAAAGAGGGAGATTCAGGAAAAGCTGGAGGGATCTCTGAAGTAAGCGTAATCCATGCAATAAATTTGCAACAGCTTTAAATTATTTCCCTATATTTGGTTCAGAATTTCCAAGTTGGATAATATTGTCTAACTCAAGTACCATCAACTGACAGATAGCTGTAAGTGGAGCTGACCATCCAACGAGTTTTGGGCATTGTTTTGTACCATTCATACTTTTGAACACAAATGAGCTCTTTCATACGGACGGGTTGGGTATTCTGGATTCCGAGTGGTGTCCCTCTCTCAAACCATTCCGTGGATTGCTGGATTGCTGTTTGGTATACCGAACGAATGTCTCATTTCTGTTCAAACGCCCAAAGTGACCAAACCCAAGTGGAAGGCTTAACAGTCTGTTTACTCCCCTAGCGCTGTTGCCTTTCTTATAGGTAAAGTTTGCTGGTAATGGAGCGATTATACAAGTGAAATACAAGCGCGGTCAACGGATACAGCTGATATGCGAATGTGTGCACTAACAATGAATTACTAACAATAATATGCTTAGTCGATTGTTTTATAATTACTCTACTATTAGGTTATTTTATTTATGAAATATATTCTTGGTTGGAGCCATGGCAACATTTCAGCCTTCTTAGAATTTTTATTGGGGATGTCTTTCTTTCAGCATTGTCCATTACTATCACACACTCTTTAAGTCTCTAGATAGATAAACCATTTCCTAAACACTGCATTACTCATCTCTTCATGATAATCAGCACCACCTTTTGAATGAAGCACTAAATCTGCCTCTTCAATGAAACCATATTTGCTTTATAATTAGATTATTAGAGTCCTTTGCCTAATGCAATTCCTTCACGGCAAATTTCATATGTTGAAAGCTTAAAATTATAAGCTATTGCTTTTATTATAAGTTATTAATATGTTATATTCTCCTTCAGCTGAAAGCATTGATCGCTGTTCATTTACAACAACATTTATTTGCCGGAAAAGTAAATTGCTAAAACAAAACTAAGTTATTGCTATGTTATATTTTATTTCACCCGAAAATGTTGAAGACTTTGTGTTTATTCACAGCAACATTCATTTACCGAAAGCGCAAATTGCTAAGAGAAAAATAAGTTATTATTTTAAGTTATTGATTCCTTAGCTCGAAGCTACGAGATAGAGCTCAATAATGTATGGTATTTTCACCTGAGTTTCTCATTTAGATTTTGAAAATGAACTCCATGACGTACACATGAAATTATCACAGAACCAGCTTATATATAGTCAGCCTGAATATTCATTCCGTGAAGTGTTGTTTTAAATTTTTTTTAGAAAACTGTCTGGTTTTATTTCTATCAGATTTCATATTGTACAACATTAAGTAAAATATCAACATTTGTCATTACGGACTATTTCTCAGCTTTTTTAATTTGTATCTCATTAAAAGAGAACGAAAATTTAAGTACAATAAACTTCTTTTTCAGTAGTGGACCTAACTCTATGTTCCCTTAATGTAAAGCAACAACTTTTGAATGATTAACCTGAATTTCCATTAAAGTTGGTAGTAACATACTTTACTTTAATGGCAGTTGCGCAAATTCTGGACTTGAAAAAATAAATATTTATTTCATTTGTTAATTATAATTTGTAATCTTTGTTTATACAGATGACTGAGTTGTCTTTTCCTCTCACAGAAATTCCGAGTGAAATTGTATATGAAGCTTTTATGATATATATTTTGGAACATATTTCATATATATTTTGCTTAAGGATAATGATAAAACAAAACATGAAAATGGAATTTGTGTATCATAATGTAGTAAAACAAATATTGTCGTATACCTCACATATTTAGTAATTAACACATTAATATAATCTGTGCACATGCCACAATATCGACCTTAACAGTAGGTAGAAACAAAGTCGAAAACGTTATAACATCGCATAGGCTACTGTCATTCCTTTACCTTAACACACTGAAGCAATACCCTGACAACACCGCTATGGTGTGAACTCTCAAACAAGAGTGTACCCGAACGGGTAAATACCCAATGGGACCCACGAGCGAGCATGTGAACCGAAAGCTTGACCATAGTTCGGTATATGTGTTGCTGCTTTTCGAACGAGTTGGCCATCATGTACCGTATGAAACGAACGGGTAAAACGCATGCATTTGACAGCTGTAGCTGTAGCTGTAAGCACAGTACTCGCGGCGGAAAGAGTTCAGTGTTAGGAGCTAGATACTTAAGTATGAATCCTCGCTGGCAATGGTGGGCGGTAGCAACAGGTTGTGTGGTTTCAAGTCTGCCTAGGTTCGCCTGAGACTTCCAGGGTGTGGGTGCCTCCTGGATCTGGGGCTGGATGCTAGATTTAAAAGAATGCGCTTTATCTTCGTTATGCTACAACTTTACTACCAATGACCGTTGTCACAGTCTCCACCGACTGGATGCACTGAATGGTCTGACTGGCTCAATTTATGAGATGTTTTTTCATCATTATAACCAGTCCCCGCCAAAACATATACTGAATCTAACTCATCTTGCTGCGATGACACTAGGCTACATCGTGGAATGGATTAGAATAATGTAGCTTGCATGGTCGCGAGTATTGTGCGACATCATCATCCAACATCGGAGTCGCATACGGAAATTGTATAAGTCCGATATCTCCTTGTTTCCACTACATCTTGAAGCAGGAACATATATACCAAGATAATAAGATAATATATACAATATAAGGAAAATCAACCATTTCACGAAACGCTGACGAAAGGTTAGAAACTCCCAAAGTGGCTGCCAGATGGAGGTAAGCCTAAGTCGATAACGGGAACAGACCAAAAAGGCCTTTAGAATTTCGGAAAACACACAGGTTTACCAAACAACGACAAAATTTCACAGCGACAGACTGGCAACAGACGGTACGTGTCCAATCGGGCTGTAAAATCACTGTAGCATAAAAACCGACGCTGAATGACGAGCCATAAAACTTTCCAAACGCAAAAATAAAATTTTGTACTAGCGTGAAGATAAAATCGCCCAATGAAAATAAAATGAGAAAAGGAAAGTAGCGAATAAGCGAGGCAAGAAAACACGTGCTCATGCACCCAATCTAAGTCGCCTAGAAAATGGGCGTAAAATTGGAAAAACTCCTGGTCAGAAGTAGGAAGGTTCGCTCACGGTGTTAAGACGAAATATTGCTGCATCTCCGACATGTTGCATCTCGGTAATTAAGTTCGTGATGTTGAGTTGCATGCAACCTCGTGCCCGCCGGGGATGAGCAACTCATTATTCAGTATTCCGTGGTTTTGATAGTTTACTAATCAGTGTTAATGCGGACAGATAACAGTGGCTAGAATAATTTAAAATAGTGTGGAATAGTAATCGGCTTGTGTCTTGTGGGGGAAGCGTATGAGTGTGAATCCATTTGTCACCTGTGATGCGAAAGTAAATGGAAAACAGTCAAGGCCGCATACTCATTACCCGACTGTCCTTCAATCGCACAACCCCGAGATAAGAATCTTTTCCCTATCATATATCCTTTTACCACCTGGAGGGAAATAAACTCGTGCGGTGCCAAGTACCGACAGCCGGATAACCTACCAAAATCCACACCCACGCACCCCAGGTAAAGCCGCATGCAAAACAACAACACAAATACCGCACTATCTCGACTCGCGAAGGTATATTTGCAGAGTGTTGTGACCAAGAACAACTGATTTTGGTCAGGATACGATTTTCTCCTTCTTTCGTCATTTCGTTAACTTTTTCTACTCACATGACTTTTCCTGACATTATTCGCTTCTCAAAATTATTAAATTTCTTCTGATCAGCTAGTTTATATTTATACGCTCACGAACAGTTTAATTTCTCAGGCTGGTACGTAGGCTTTGAGGCAGTATTTTTAACACTTGAATACTTTCAATTGTATTATATAATATATAAATTTCAATAAAAGCCCGCCATGAAGCAGGATGTATGTAATAATTTGTAAAAAAATGTATGTAACAGTCATTGCATAAGCTTATATTATTGTAAATATGTTTAATAATGTTATATGAATGCATTCTGTAATTTAATAATGCAAGAGCTGTGAGAATAATAAGTTTAACGTAGCTAATAATGAGGTAACAATGAGGTAACCTTGAGGCAATAATGAGATTGAGAGTTTAAATGTTACTTGTCATTATTAGAGCAACGATAATGTAAATTTTGTGACATTTTAAAAATAGCCAATAAACAGCCAGAAAAAGCTTTAATTAAATGCAGGCATTCTATTGAACTAGGATTAGCCAATCAGAGACTTGAAATACAGAAGCTTACGGGTTTTAACGGTTGAAAAATGTTCAGTTTACTGTAGACCTTGGTAGTGACCGGATGGAAGATGTGTTCTCTAAAGAAATATTACGTGTGAATCGTAAAATTAAATATACGCGTTAACAAAGCACAAGTTTTAAATTAAAGAATCTCGTAGCTCTTGATATCAGTGTAGTGCTATTTAATGTGTGCCAAGGATTAATAAAATGAAGTGAATTTAAACTTAAAATCTGCGTAAACCTACATTCTTGTCGTACCACGCTCTGATTAAGAGATACATGACTAAAACAATACTGACGCAACCGAGGCAAAAACAAACATAAATAATATCAATAGAATAGTTTAATAACAAAGTTAAGTTAATATTTTTTTTAAAATCTTGGAGCGTAACAACAAAAATACATCTTCAAAAATCGGCTTCTCATACGTAGCAGCATATTACGTAATAAACAATCCACTTCAAATTTGACGTTCGTACATGGAGCTGATTAAATAAATAAACTCCAAGACATAACTACTTTAAGTTGGCTTCCCAAGCGTGTGGCTAACAACAACAGTAAAACTTCAACAAAAATAAGCAACATCAACAGTAAACAAAATACTTCTCAGCTTCGAACTCGACTTAATCTGCGAACTTATTATTTGTGTCATGTAGGTATAGGATAGGAACTTGGCACCAGAGTGTATATTGTACCTATGCCCCACGAGGGGGCGTCCTCGGGAGGTAGAATGAGGCGAGAGGAGATAGCGCCGAACGAACCAGGAGCGACGGCACAGCATTGACAGGATCCCTAAATGTCCAGATAGACACACCGCGGCAGAGGACAGGCAGACCAGGCCCCACCCCACACAGAAGGGTCCAACGCCCCTGGAAGGGTTCGGATACCCTGGCAGCCAGCTAAAAGCGAGGGACGGAGAGAGTCACAAAGAGCATCCTTTTCTCTGCCACGCTGCATCGAAACACAATCGCCGACACTTCCGAACCTGAAAGCGACCAACGGATTAAAATAAAAATGAAGAATGGAACGAAATGGAAGGACAGGAAATTCGGGGGATGAAAGAAACCATTCTAGTATTTGCCTGACGACCCGGGAAAACCCCCAAAAAACATGGATCAGAGTGGGCGGTCGCCGGTGATCGATCCCGGGATCTCCCTAATGCGAGCCACAAACATTGCCGCCTCAGTCATCCCGCTCGGATGTAGAAGTTGTATTTCTGGCGCCGAAGGTAATTTCAAAGAAAGTTGTTCTGTTTAGCTACCACCCGAGCCTTGTAATATTTCTGGAACCTTATCCACTTTCTCATATAACTATACTATTTTATGTATAATTCAGCCAATATACTTTATTTTAACATATAGATACATTTGCTTTCGTTCACTTCTAATTATATTCGTTTAACATGTAATAATATAAATTGCAGGTTAACGAACAGAATGGACGATCTCAACTCTAGAGAACACGGTGTGAACCCAAATAAAATAATCGGCTCTTGGTGTGTATGGCTGTTATAAAGACTCCTATAGCAATATAATGGAATATCCGTTTTAAATTTAAAGCAAAAAAATCCTGGATGAAACCATTTGTTTTTCATTTGCTGTAAGCGATACTAATATCCATAAATGTAATTAACGCACCAAAATATATTGCTGTAAATTGCCCGAAGTTAAAGTTTTTTCCCGTTGTATTTTCTTTTTCAGCGAACCGGTTAGTAATTAAATGTTCCTTATAATGGACATGGGCAATGAAAGGGTTGGTCTTAAAATACTTCTTTTGAGAGAGTTGCTTTAGAAGGAGGAACTGCAACTCCTGCTCCAAAATAAAATATAAGAAAGATTTGTAGAGAAGGAACTGGGGCGGCGGTAACTTCCTTTACGTTGCGGAAGGCCTTGCGGCTGTTTACTGTCTGTTCCAACGGAGCCTTCTGCAGAAGTTTTAAACGAAAACTGTTACCGACTTTAGAGAGATTTGCCGTAGGTTGCTGAATAAATTGCCTATCCACTTACTGCCACTCGATACCTACATTTTGGTTACTTGTAATCCTTTTTACATACTGTTACAAAAAATACGTGTAGCTTTTTCCTTCCTCTTGAGCCTTTCGACCTGTTCCCAACTTAAATCCCTGCCTTGAGTGTTCTACCAATCTCTCTATTTTATATGGAAGTACACTTTAAAAACATTTTTTAATTTTAGAATCCGTTATTCTGACTAGCTAAATGTCTTTTCCATTAAAGCTATATTGCAATGTTATCATTTATTGAAAAAATATGATATTACTGATTTATTACTCAATTTCTGTTTTTATACCTCTTAATCATTTTGAAATTTCATTTCCGTATATTGAATACGTCATATCTTTGGTATATATAGGAGCGTTACTTTAATTGAATGAAAACGTTAGTTATGATAATGGTGAAATTCTCATATAAAAGATTACCTTTTAATGAGAAAAGGAAACCTTTAAAATAATTTTTATATTACCTATCTAAATAAACGAAATGTAGATTTGCCTTTGAAACTTTAGACAATAGTTCAAACTTGGAATAGTTAAAAGAACTTCCTCAAGGATAAATATCAGCTCCTCTTCTGTTTCTTGTTAGTATACATGATATCTCTTAATTCATCAGAAAGTTTAGCTAAAATCTGACTATTTTTAGATGACACAAGTATACTGATGAATTTGTATATTCAAATTCAATCATTAAGTTTCTTACATTCTAGGTACAAAGCAAGTAAATTCTGTTTGAACTTAGATAACACAAAACTTATGAAATTTGTGTTTTACTGTTTTCAAATCTTCCCTTAAATATGCTACAATTAACGCATAATATTAAATTATCTGTCTACAAATGGATAATTAAGTTCAATTTGATCCTATTATCCCTAAATTTAGATCTGCATGTCATTAAGCCTTTATTGCATTAATTATTTCGCTATATATGCTGCTCTTTATCTAATTTCTAAACTTGTTTTTATATATCTGTCGCATGCACCTTAATGAAAGCGATACGAATAGCTGTGATAGTAAGGTGAGAGTAAATAGACTCGTCATCCATTCAAAGGCAAACTTAGTGTGTTCGCAGTGCAAATGTGCTTGTGGTAAGCGATGGGGAGTGTACACGTAAAATAACGGTGTGATGGCACGGGATGTAGACGGGATTATGTTTGACTATAATTACACGGATTTTGATTTTTAATATAAAAAGATCTACAGTAATATTCCCGTAATTCAATAGTTTACTATATAAATAACTATATAAAATTGTATTATTAAACATTAATATTACATAAAAATAACAAAAAAACTATTAATATATTCTAAACCCTTTGTTTCCAATGCGCAACACAACGCAATAAAGGGTTAATCCAATAAAGACGTATGGTCTCATTAAGAGACAACTTGATTGAAAGTAAGCGTGTATTTCTATTAAAGAAAAGCAATTATAACAGTAATTTCTCATACATTCATGTATAAATGTATTTTAAAAACCTTGAAACGCAGATTCTTCCCCTGCGTTACCAGTAGGCAGTAGCCACATCGATATCACTACCTCAGGACATTCGATAGGCAATGTTCCATGACGCTGCTCATCGATTTGAGGCCTACTGTAAGCAGCCTGAAGGAGTGAACGCGGAAAAGGGCCAATTATGAGCCCATATTTAATATCACTTGAAAAACATCCCAGTTACTAGCTAATGATAGGTTCTAGAGGGACAATATCTGAAAAATTATACCAGTTTTGGTATGAACTAAGTCCTGAATAAAGTCTGTTTTATACAACATCAATTCTCGCAATTCAGGAATCTTATTTACATTTCTTTACTTTATTTTATCCTTTCAAGGTTAAGGTTATAGCGTTATTTTTGCCTGATTACAGCTACACAAAAAGGAATTCTTAAATTATTATAGTTTATGAATTATTAATGATTAATTAAAAAACAATTTGATAATTTTCTACAGTTTTAAAGTAATTGGATTAAAAGCTACATCAATTAAGAGCCCGTCAAAAAGTGCGCATATGTTTTAAGTTTCATTAACATTTCCAATAAATAAAGGCGTAATTGTGTAGGGAAATCTGCAAGATTTAAAATGTTCATTGTATTTTTCCAAGCATGGGCCCATAAAAACCCAACGTTTCTTTGTACTTCGCGGGGAAGAACCCAGTTTTAAGAGAATGTAGACGTTGTAGGCAACGGACTTGCCGTTTAAACTTCACATTTTCAACCGAAGAGCGAATAAAGATACAGAATAATTGTTAGAACCAATGAGAAGACAAGAAGACGTGGTTTCATGCACAACAATCCGGAGGCGAGTAATAAGTTGACATATGTAAACTTAGCGCGGATTTCATACAGTCTGTCATTCTTCGAAAGGTAGCACGTAGTACCGCGAGTCAGAAAAGGACGCTACTTTCGATATTTGCCAAGTGCCGCGCAATTAAGTAATCATAAAGTGATTATGTGAAATATTTATATAATGTATTAACAGTATTCGTCGATATAATTATATCCCAGTTTATAAAAGAGTTAATATTTGTCACTAATTCAAGCTCGCGTGTATCTAAAGAACGGTGATAGAATACCGGGATATTGAGTAATTAGCAAAACGTTGGTGAACCAAGAGACAATAGTGGGAAGACAGTGTTAAAAGAATCACACGTGTTAGGGAAAACCAGAGAATCTTGCAGGATTTCTAGCAAAAAGACGCGTCAAGTGAGAACAGTGAAAACCATTTTCTTTCTCGACGATATTCTGGTGTCATCAATCCCGTATCCTACCCTGGCATAATCACAGTAGGAAATTTAAGATCAACTCGCCGATAGAAGACCCTGAAATACTACGACGACGACGTGCTTCCTGCGGTGAAATCGGATTTCTGAAGACTACCTCCTACGACGTAGCGGCAAGAGTGACAACGACGCAAGGTAAGAATCACCTACCTATGACGGGGAACCGCTACAACATCCTTTAACCGCGTAAATCATATGGGCGATGAATAAACAAAATGCTTGAATGATGCTCAGATGAACCCAGGATCCCTAGAGCTTCGAGATACTCGACAGTAATCTTCTCAGGATAAGGGGATACCCTGGGAAAATAACCTCATTCAAGTAACTCCACTCTAGCCGAGATTCGAACTCGGATGTCTTGTATTTTAGGCAGATGCGCTACCCCCACACCACGTAGGTGGGCTCTATTTACATTTGAGAAATATTTATATATAATATGATATGCATTACTACGTAGTATTTAATGTGAACTGCTATGCCTTTCTGTGCGGCGCTCTAAGTATTGCACTACTATGACAACATGCCGTAGTACATCCCCCAGTGGTAATGTTTACATAGGAATTAACGTGTATTACAATATATAAAACTTGTACATCAATATGACATATTGCCACTCAACCATAGATTACTTGCTTAGATATTTTAAGAGTAATTTTGAAATAGTTGATTAAATACTTAAGGCTAGCTTTATATTATGATACATTCATAATGAACTTCTTTTTGATATCATGTTAGAGCTGAAACTTGCCTGTGTAAATTTCTCTTCTCTAGTATTTTAGTCACGAATAGGAACAGTCGTGAATAGTCATGAATGTGTTGGTCAAGTCAATTTTTAAATAATGTAATGACCTTAGAAAAGCTTACAAAATAGAGTAACAAAGAATACAATACACGCACAACCGTGGCAAAAACTGATTCAGGCCTAGATTCCATGTGACGATCGAGAGGGCTTCGTGTACCTTCGTAACAACTGTGTTTACAACGCACATGCAGAGGCTATAGAATGGTCTGTGCATGAGAGGGCAATGATGCCCTATTACGGTATTTCTCGGTGGTGACGCTCATAAGCTCTGAAAACAGAGCACGAAGCAACGTTTTGTTGGCCGAAAGCTTAAGAAGCCACTGCTTATTTTCATAAGCTTCTTGGATCAAATCTTGCATTAGTTATTGTTATTTTCTGTTGTTAATTTTATGACTGGATGTGTAAAACATAATGTTGCATATCTATGCATACAAAAACCTAATTCTATTAAAACATTCGGTTTAAAAACTAAAGAAATAAATTATTATCTTCTAAAACTAAAACGGATAAAAAATAAACAAAATTAATGTCGGTATGAACTCTGAGCACGTATAACTGCGCTCAATTTTTGGATTACACCTAGATAAATGCAATTAAATCCTTGCATTAACGTGGACGAGAAGCTCCAACATCCCAGGCTTCTTGAATTTCTGTCCTTCGCGCATCTGCAGGGAAGTTCGAGCGCAGCTCCTTTTTCACCACAGCCCACACATTTTATTAGGGTTCAAATCTGGTGAACAGGGAGGCCAGTTTATCGCTTTGATATCCTGCTTCTCTGAGAACCAATTTGTAATCTTTCGTTATGTGGACAGAATGATTATCCTGTACCAATTCAACAATACCATCAGAATATATGATCCTCACTGAGGGAATCAAAATATTCTCAAGTATCGCCGTGTACTGTGCACTGTTCAGTGTATCGTCAAGCTGCCACAACACACCTAGACCGTCTCTTTGATGTCCAACAACATGCAGATATGGGACCATTATGAAACTGTGAAGCCACATATTTTGCATTGTAGTGACTATTCTATTACAAACTTTACCAAATACCGAGTAGGAAATGCAGTATATCGAAAATAAGTAATCACTATGTGTTGATTAAACATTATCAATAGAAGCAAAAAGTGTTTGTTACATGTGAGAAGTGAACTTGCTGTCTAAACCACAGAAGTACCCTACGCTTTGCCACAGTGCTACAGACAACACGCATTGAAAGCAGCGTGTTTAATAATACTGTACAACAACATGCTGCAGCAGCCGCACATTGTAATGCGTATGGTGTAAACAAGGCGCTGTGCCGTGTAGGACTTCGAAAAATTAGGCCTTCAAGGCGTTACTAATTTTTTGTCCACGGCTGTACGATTTATTTTGACCAGTTTTTCAACTGTCATTGTTTTAACCTAGTTCAGTTTGAGGCAGTATTTTTAACACATAGATTTAAATCGAATTATATAAATATAAATTTGAATAACAGCCCGCCTTAAAACAATATGTGTATGTAACAATATATAAAAAGTGTATATTACAGTCATTGTATATGTTTATATTATTGTAAACATGTTCAATAATGTTATGTAAATGCATTACGTAATTTAATAATGTAGGAGCTGTGAGAAAAATAGGTTTAAAGTTGCTAACAATGAGATAACCTTGAGTCAATAATGAGCAAGAAAGTTTAACAGTACTACTTGTGATTCTTGGAGTAACAATAAAATGATTTTAGTGACAGTTTATACAAATAGCCATTCAACAACCAGAAAAAGCTCTATTGGAGTAGGATTAGCCAATCAAGATTTGAAATACAGAAATTTACAAGTTTAGACGGTTGAAATCAATTCAGTTGCCTCCAAACAGTGCTCATAACCAGACGTGTTGCATCTAAACAGTGCTCATAACCAGACGCGAGATGTGACCTCGAGAAATTAATTATGTATTCGTGTGAGACGAAAGTAGTATACGTGTTTAAAAAGTGCAAGTATTAAATAAAAGAATCTCACAGCTTTCGATATCAGTGAAGTGCTATTTAATTTGTGTCAAGGATTAATAAAAAGGAGTGAATTAAAACTAAAAATCTGTGTAAGCCTACGTTCTTGTCACATCACAAGCCTGCCTAAGAGAAACGTGTTTCTAACAATAATACTGACGCAGCCGAGGAAAACATAAATTCTTAAAGAAACAATTGAGTTACAAAGTTAATATTTTTTTTAAACTTGGGGCAAAGGCCACCTGAAAGTACTTTTGGGGCGAAGGTTACCGGAAACTGTTTACTATACGTGCGGTTGCAACTACTAAAAGTTCGGCTCCCCAACAGTTGAAAAATAATACAACTCTTTCAATACAAACTACATCAAATTGACGCCCAAAGTGTGTTGCAAATAAGTTACAATAAAATACTTCTCAAGTTTCACTCGGACTTCACATAGTTCACACTTGTCACTTCACTAATGTGAACCAGTTCAACTTCCCCGTCACTTCACTTCTTCGTGACGTAGCCTCTCCTTCCGGACAGTTCACTCTTGGGGAGTCGATCACAAGATTTCTTCAATCTCTCCTGCAGCAACACTCACTGCACGTCATAGCAGTCGTCACAAACTCGCTCATAGAATTGCACTTGATGTCGAATCAGAAATGCACTTGCTAACGAGCTCACTGACTGATTCAATTACTCTCTGGCTGCACTCGCGAGAACGCTGCTTATACAGACTGATTCTTAAACGCGTTTGCAATGTTTGGAGATGAGTTCCATACACCGTAACGAGAGAAAAAGTTCATACAAACGTATGTTCAAAATCCAGGGATTTTATTCACTTTCCTTGACTTACTAGAAGACGTGCCCCGCAAATAGGAAGAAACGTGTGATTTAATCATGATGGGACACAAATCGCATTGTTTGAGATGTGTTTGCTGGTATTTACCATGGCATATGGATAGGTAGAGGAGGATCAATTCGATGACCTGCACGTTTCCCCGACCTTTGGATATTTATCTCTGGGGCACCTTAACCAATTGGTTTATGTAGCAGACAACTCGGTTGAGGAAACTCTTCTTCGACGTGTCTGCTAAACCATTCGATACCATCAGAGAGTATTTGACAGGTTGCGACAGTCCATGATTCGACTAGTGCTTGTGTATCTAGATGTAAAAGGATGACATTTCGAGGATTGGATATGAGTTCGTGTTGAGCTCTTCCTAACAAGCTGACAATGTCAACGTCAAAAACAGATTGTGTCACTTTAAATGTTCTTTCATTAATAATGTTTTGGACTTTAATAAATCGAAAACGAAATATTTTGGTATGTGTGTTTATATTAAAAGTTTTTCTTGTTTTTTGTGTAAGGAACCCGTCCCCAAACTTTGTAAACGTGTTTAAGAATCAGCCTGCATAAGCAGCGTTCTTGTGAGAGCAGCCAGAGAATTGAATCAGTCAGTTGTTGCTGAAGGAGAGATTGAAGAAATCTTGCGATCGACTCCCCAGCGAGTGAACCACCCGGAAGGAGAGGCTACGTCACGAAGAAGTAAAGTGACGGGGAAGTTGAACTAGTTCACATTAGTGAAGTGACAAGTGTGAACTATGTGAAGTCCGAGTGAAATTGAACCAGGTTAAAACAGTGACAGTTGAAAAACTGGTCGAAGTCACAATACATTCGCAATGGCCATTCTTGTATGGCCAATGGTATCTTCCATAGAACTTTCTAGAACTATCTCGATACACATTCTGGAGAAGGGGAAAGAAACTTCCAGAAGGTTCTGGTTACCTGTCCACACCGTACCAATGTTTAACGCTGGCGAGCGCTATTTATCGTTGTTTATCTGCGACTGCCTAGCGCTAACCTCCCGATAACCTTGAATCATAGCTGCTGCTCACAATACACCGCTATATCCACACACATTTCAGCTGGATACTTTATAATTTAATGTCCAGGGCTGTCTAAAAATAGTATATGACAACACATGTAACGAGATTTTATTTTGCAGGTAGGGACGTTTGCGGAACGTAGCCGAAAGCCGAGTGTAGCAATCCTAAGAGTTTTAACACTTTTAACACTTGTGTAATAAATAACTATTATCAAAACACAACCTGTATAATTAGCGCTTCAATTTCCCAGACGTTGTTGAATTCTACAATAGGCTTTACTCTGATTCACATTTCCAGCAATTCTGACCCTATATGACGCTAAATAAGGCACTTCAGTAGCTTCCTCAGGTATTTTGGATTCCCATGGGAGATTACATTCATTTTTGAAGGTTTGCTATACCGCGGCCGAGAATATCGGGGTCGCAATATCAGCACTGCGACAGCATCGCTGGACTATACTCGCCCCTCATTAGGGTCTGTGGCTTTGTAACACTAAATCTGTTTGTCTCCCAGGCCCTATTAACGGAACGTACATCCTCGTAATTAGCTTCGCGTTTCTGGTTCGTTTATTCGTCTTTGACGAGTACATACACCCACGTGAATCAAGCCACCGCATGTGTACTCCTACCGCCATTAAAATAATTGTTGTTTGTTGTTTTGCTTGCGCTACTCATAACGGTTTTCACTGCTCCAAATATAAATATTAAAGCTCTTTTGAATTAAACAGGCAAACAAAATTAAAGCTGCCCTTCCCCTGTTTTTCTCTCTCGGTTTACATTTTGCTGTTTGGAGGTTGAATATCACATGCGTGGACCCTGGTGCATAGCGGGTAGGGTAATGGCATATTAGAACAGTTGTGCTATACCTGCTGTGAATATATGAGATCCTTATTGCTCTGCATAAGACTACAGCATATTGTGAACTCCAATCGTATAAGGAGATGCGTACACCGAGTAACCCAGTGGGAAATAAACTGAAACAACACCAGGTTCCAAGGATTCAGGGAAAGGTTTGATCAAAGTATGCCATGGACAGACTGTGTGGGCAAATATTTAATAACAGAATCCGCAGCTCAGCTCGCGTTAATGTTTCAACTGTAGATTCTTATAATTCCGTATCCTATACTCTCTCTCTCTTTCTCTCCCTTCCTCTGTGCCTCTTTCTGCTTTTCTATGTATCGTACAATTCACATATTAGAAGAACATTACTCCAGGGTGAGGGGCCAGAGGAGTTTATCTGCTTACGTTGGCCATACCTAATAACTTGGCTTCGAACTGTGTAGTGGTTCCCCTTGGTAGGACCACACTACGTTAATGATGATGGATGTTGTGTTACGTACCTGTAGGTCGCCTTGATGCCCGTACACTTGTGATGCATCTTGAGGTTCTCGTAGACTGGAATCTGATCATCGTATATCTGTATTCTTGTGTGTGTTAGTATGTTGTGATTATTATTTTATAATTGTGCCACGACTGCTGTATTTGTGTCGGAGAGCACTTGTGTCTTGTCAGGGTTGGGTATGGAGAAGGTTAAATATTTTGCACACACGTATTCTGTTAATTATTACACTTGTATTTTAGATAAACCACATGTAAATATTCACAATTCACTATTACCTTTGTTATGTTAAAATATGTATAACTCATAAGACTTTAAATACGTAGTTTTAGCGTATATTTAGAGACGAGCTTATACACTAACTTCCTGCTCGAAGACTGACAAGCGTTCCCTTGCAACCGTTTCCTTAACGTACGTATTTGAATTACAGGGATGTATCAATATAGCTGATTGGTGCTACTATCCAATAACCGTTATGTTACATATATATGTTTACAGACTTCCATCTCGTCAATTATGAATCCAAGGCTCATTCGTTACATGCTTGCGTAGATACTACTCCATTTCTCGTAATTTTATATTACTGGTTATATAACTAACAATGGCCTTTCCCACTATATCATATTTTATATGTTATAAGTTATATACTTGTTCTCTACGATGTGTAATTATGAATATATGTGTTTTTAACATCCTCTTAATTATTATACATACAATATTAGCGAAGAAAATACATAACACGTGAAACTTAGAACAAAATATTAAAGAAAGAAATTATGAATGTGTTGATACTGAGAAGCTGTGAATTAGATATCTTATTACACTTAGTTATTGTAGTAGTTTGCCCGTGGCAATACTGTGTGTTGCTTCAACTGAAACATCATTAAATATCTTGGGGTTCTGTTAGACATTTGAAATGCACGTATCAGGTGCACAGTTTCACTTGCTTCCTTTCGATTCACCAAACTATAGGCTCTGCGCTTGAACTGGAACGCTCAATATTGTCATATAAATTACTCATCCGTCTACATTAAATACTCAGTTAAGGGCTGTATAAGAGAGAAACATATTAGAAATGGGAAAATCAGAGAACAGCTGAAAGTACAACTTCTATTAGAAGAGAAAAAAATACAGAAATAAATGGGTTGAACATCTGGACCGTTTGCCGAAAGAAAGAATACCCAAACAACCCTTTTGTTACATACCTAGGGGACGAGCACCAGTTGGACGACCTAAGCCGTGAAGGAAGAAGAAGAAGAAGAAGGCATTCTGCTCAGCTAATTCGAAGACATTTTTCTCATAAACATCTTCTCAGAGCCAATGTCACAACCATGTACTACTTGTATAGGTAATTAATTTTTCATTGTTTTGTATTACAGGTTATTTATTATATGTATATTATCTTATCCTTATTAATAGTTTTTCAATTATTGTAATTAACTTAGAGGAACCTTTAGGTCAACCTCAGCATGAAAATATATGATTTGTCTTGTAATGTAGCGGTTCCCTTGGTAGGACCCACTACGTTGATGATGATGGATAAATTAAATTAAATTGAGTTGTATTTATGGACGCTCCTTAACTACTATGGTCCTTAGGGTCCCATTCCATATTGGGCGTGAAAGACCGGTAATTTTGCTCAGAGGCCTCTTTATCAGGCTTGAGGTTCTTTTACGTGCCGTAAATCTACGACACGGGACCACCATCTTTACTTCTCTTCAGAAGGAAGCCATACTAAGGATTCTTACACCCGAAAACATCTATCGCCCTCCGCCGGGTTTGAACCGCGACCTCGGGAACTAGAGCTAGCATGGTAACCATTACACCACGGAGGACGATAATGATGACGATGGATGCTGTATTACGTACCTGTAGGTTGTCTTGCTGCCCATACTCTCGTGACGTATCTCGACGTTCTCGTAATGATTGTATAGCTGTATTCTTGTGTGTGTGCTAGTTTGTTGTAATTATTATTTTATAGTTGTGTCACGGCTGCTGTATTTGTGTCGGAGAGCATTTGTGTCTTGTCAGGGTTGTGTATGGAGCATGTTAAAATATTTTGCACACACGTATTCTGTTAATTATTTCACTTGTACTTTAGATAAACCACATGTAGATAATCACAATTCACTATTACATATTTTGTTATGTTAAAACGTGTATAACGGGTAGAATTAAATACGTAGCTTCAGTGTCTATATAGAGACGTGCTTATACACTGCCTTCCTGCTCGAACACTGACAAGATTCTGTTAGCGTTCCCTTCAACCGTTCTTAAGTACGTATTTTAATTATAGGCATGCATCAATATACCTGATTGGTGTAGTGGTTACCATGCTAGCTTTTAGTTCCCGAGGTCGCGGGTTCAAACCCGGCGGAGGGCGATGGATTTTTTTGGGCGTAAAAATCCTTAGCATGGCTTCCTTCGGAAGGGAAGTAAAGCCGGTGGTCCCGTATCGTAGATTTATGGCACGTAAAAGAACCTCAAGCCTGATAAAGAGGCCTCTGAGCAAAATTTCCTGTCTTTCACGCCCAATATAGAATGCGACGCTAATAACCGTAGCAGTTAAAGAGCGTCCATAAATAAAACTCAATTTAATTTTAATTTTTATCGATAACATCCAATACAGTTTATGTTAGTATATGTGTGTGGTGCGGTGTGTTGTGTTGTGTTGTGTGTGTTTTTTTACATACTTCCATCATCTTAATTATGAATTCAAGGTTCGCTACACGCTTACGTAAATACTACTGCATTTATTGTAATTTTATATTATTGGTTTTATATAGCTAACAATGGCCTTTCCCCCTCTTATTATATTTTATATGTTATAACGTTATATACTTGTTCTCTACCATGTGTTCATTATGAATATATGTGTTTTGGCATCCTCTTAATTATTATACGTACAATATCAGCAAAGAGAATACATTACACGTAAAACTTAGAACAAAAATATTAAAGAAAGAAATTATTTATGTGTTGATGCTGAGGAGCTGTGAATTAGGTATCTTATTACATTAATGAGTTATTGTATTAATTTGTTCCGTGGCTAGTACTGTATGTTGCTTCAGTGAATAATTTAAAATATTCCTTGAGAGTTTGTTTACTACTGCCTGGTGGGCATCGAAAATCAAGAGATCTAGAAATACAAGGCATCTGTATATTTCGTTGGAAGGAGGAGGAAACACAGCGGTGTGTGGAGGAAGGTACAGAATCGACTGAGATGTAGATCGACAGCAGGCACTGGCACAATTCAGTGAGAAAATCTCATTAAGCATACAGTCGAAACTGAAAGAAAAACCGATTATGGGGCAATATACTTTAGCGGGAATTGTCAGCAATCAAGGACTTGCTTGCCTTACCTAGGATTATGGCAAGCAATCAGATAAGTAGTACCTGCTCTACCTCAGAAGAAAGTACCTGTCAGATTTTTTCGTTAACTCAAGGAGAGGATTACAAGCTTGTTGGACATTTATTCTTGGGAAGCTATCAAATATCATTAAGCACGTACGATCTGTCTGACCAATAAGATGTATGCGTCTCTTATATTTAAGGGCATGTCCAATTTTATCAGTGGTTGCCTTCTAATCCCAGTGCTCTATTTTTCCACATTATCATCCACTCTCCTACATTCCATATTATTTTTAATACTCCTCTAAGTAAATTAAGGACTTTCTGTTAGCCTACGATCTTCCTGAGACCTATTTATTATTTTCTTGGGCCATTTATCTGTGGGTATTCGCTGGATGTGACCATAGCATTGTAATGATGTTGTCCTGAGCTTTCATTTTTTTTCCTTGATTGTCTCACTCCGACTCTTTCCATACAGGAGACTCGAGTACCATCCATTTCCACGCCTTTAAGTCGTCCTTTTGTCTTTCAGTTATTATCCATCCTTCCACGTCATACCCCAAGAAGCTTTCAACGATAGTCTCTAGAATAGTCCTCTTGGTTTCTAATCTAATATCTCTACTCCAAAATAAACCATTTAACTGTTTAATTGCTCCTTGAGCCTAAGAGAATCTGTTATTTACTTACAATTCAAAGTTACCTGATTTATTTATAATAGACCTAAATACGAGCATTTAAATTGTTCTACTGCTTTAATTATACCCGTACTTAACTTCTGGTCTCTTCCTGCTCCCTCTATCACTAAATATTTTGGTTTTCAAAGTTAATGCGAATCATTCCTTGTTATACGTATTCTCATAGTCTTGATGATGAAGAATTTGCAAAATATCACTTTCGTCTGCAAATACAATCTTATACTCGATCGGAATACACGTCCGTCTACAAGATTTATTCCAATTTTCCAATATGTTCTAACGATAGATTTTTAAATACAATACGGATATTACATATCCTTGTGTCAGATCTTTAGAGGAACCGAAGTCACATAAGAGATATCCGCTGCTACCTTACTATTTGTAGAAGTCTCAATATGTAAAACTATAAGACCAATTAATGCGCGATTCTATAAACTCGACTACTGTTCCGTGTTGCTGACCAATGCGGAATTTCACTACGCTAAATAGAATCCAGATGAATTTATGTGCTGGCGTTGACAGTTGGTATGTAAATGCAGTCTCCCCGCTGAGCTCTGACATATTTAGTTTGGTGTGTGTGTGTGTTTGTTTGTGTTTGTTTTACTAGCACTCTTTCAATCGGTAATAACATAAACATATACGTCTGGCACGACTGTCTTCGGGAACAAGACCTCCGCATGGCCACTATATCCTCTGCCTCCGTGACAGAACATCAACGGCAGCATGTCGCTTCTCCCGGCCGCTTTAGCACGGTTTCCGAAAACAGAGCTATTGCTTTGCCTTCAGGTGGTCTTCAATTGGAGTTAATTGTTCTTCTACACAAGCCGTGTGTTGGACAAGGTTGGAAAGGTAGAATCAGACGACTGAAAAATTCAATGTTCAAAATTGAAATCCCGGCCATGGCACTAAATTTTTCAGTCGTCTGATTTTACATTTACTGCTCTGCAATTGTTTCCAAGGCTCCAATGAGGCTAGAGTTTGTTTTGCAGATGTATTATAGTTATAATCAAGGAGCAAAGGGATTAAATAATCGGATTAATTTGCCACTTTGTATTTAGAAGAGCAACAATACAGAAGTTATTCTTTTTTCTAACCAATACCAGTGACACTGTGGAATAGTAACTAAAAACTAATTTTTCAATCTGTGTTTTAGTATTTGATCGAAACAGCTCTAACAGTGATACTATATTGCTATGATAGTGATGAAATTAGCTCTAGTAATCATTAGAATTCTTATTTTTCGTATCGCACGAATGTTATATTGTTTAAATTCGCATTTTATACAGAAAACCAAATGTTTTTAATACATTAAAGTATTAAAACCATTTGAATGAAGAAAATAACAACAAAATTGCCGAGAAATTCATATTTTCTACCAGAGCTTCCAGAATAAACTTGCTTATTAGTAAATCTGTGCCCAAAATCAAAAATACAAATGACTTTTCGCCCTTTTGACTTTCGACGTTGGCACTTATTATGCCAACCATAACCAGAACTTTCGTTTTGTTAACTGATGTTTTCAACCTATAGTTATTAATGTCTTACGATTATAAACAATTCGCTGTTTAGAAAGTACTGTAAAATAAAATAAAATTAAAATTATTCCATATTATTAACTGATGCTGGAAATAAAAGAATATCCTCAAAATGGAAAATCGCAGCAATGAAATAAATATTCAATAAAGTAAATGGTAATAACAGTATGTGTTCACCAAAATAATAATAAGTGCCTTTTATTATTGCAACTTTTAAAAATTTGAGTAGCTCCAGGAGATTTGAAATAGCAACTTCGGAAACAATAAGCTAGCTCTCTGCCACTGTTTTAAGAGTGCTGTATGAGAAATACCTACATTATGCATAACAGCAGAAATAATGTTAGTCGAAGAAATATTAGGATTTAGGAAAATTAATTAGACACAAACAGCATCTTCACAATAAAACTAATTACAGAAAAAATAAAGAATACAACAAAGAAACACATGTATGTATTCACTACAAAAAATCACTTAACAGAGTAATAAGAGAAAAATTAGTAATGTTAAAATACTGAAAAATACCATTAAATTTAATTCACGCTATACGCAGCCTGTATAAAACCACTAGCTACTGATTTATAACAAACACGTGTTGGAATAATTGAAACAAATTTATGAGTAAGGCAAGGATTGAGTCTCTATTAGAGTTAATGGACAACTTAGTGAGACCATGGAAAGTTAATATGGAAACATTTTGCAATGTTCTAAAATATTGACATTGTTTTTCACAGATAATCGAATAATTTTAGCTAAATACAAAAATGCACCACAGAGAGCACTGTAATATCTGGGTTAAATATCTAAAACGTAAAACAAATGTACATCATTTAAATAAAAAGATATAATACGGTACAAAAATGTATTAGACGAAGATATAATAGAGCGGGTATCAAATAATTATTTAGGCTACCACTTATAAAGCACAAGGTGTAAATAAAAAACGTAATTTAACGAATCTGTGTAGTAACTAAACAAAAAGTTTTAAAAAGAGCACCAGGAATAAAACCATCTTAAAATTTAGTAAAACAGAAGTATTGTCAATATTCTATGGAAGTGCCTTATAAAAATTAAGCCAAATCCAGGCAACGAAAATGAGATTCTTAAGATTACTGGAAGGGCTGATTAAAACTAGAAAATATAAGAGGTCTAGGTATTAAAGGAATTCAATGATGCGATAAAGAGTGAGGAAACGAATGATCATTTGAAACGCGTGGAAAATGCTATTACTATTACAGGTATGGAGATAAAAACAAAATGGGAAAGACCGCACTACCCCGTTCTGTCTCTCTCCCCTCCCCCTCCCTCCTCTCTCGCCATTTATTTCGTATACTCTACGCTGGGAGTAAAATTCGGGAAGGAAACCCAAAGAGACCAGACAGGAAAAGGCAAACAAGATCAACTTTCTGGCAAGTGATTGTCCCTATTTTAACTATCTGAACAACATGCATTTATTTCAATAAATCTTTCGTGAAAATGTAACCACGAGAATGAATTAAGAATTAAAATTACAATGTGAATCAATTGTAGGAGTATCTTGCTGTGCATTATTTTCAAAATTCTGTTTCTTATTAAAATTCCACCAGCATAATAGGTGAGGCAACAGAACAATTGGAAAGCAAATAACAAATATATTAGTATATTTATCTCTGCCTTAAAGTAAATGCCCCGTGAGATTACAGTCGAGCATTTTAAAGAAATATCGATCTCTACGGCCGCAAATTATGATGATATGAATCGTAAAAGAGTACAATATGTACTAACATTTTAAGACCCCAATTCAATACATCACCACCTTTAAATGATAAACAGTAAATTTAACTTAACACTCTACACTTAATGATCTGTGAAATTACAGATCCCCTGAACAGTTACACTGAACCTTGCTACTAGATTATACTTACTTAAATTCTTCACTTATGTAACAACAATAAATTATTATGAAAATAATAAATGAGGCGAACAGCAAAAGAGCACGCGATCAGAAAATGACCATCGCGTATTTCTCGATGAAAACTCACCCAGAGGTGTTACAGCAAAGCACAGGCCAGAGCCTGAAAGGAAGTCCCTTCGACAATCTATCTTGCGAGCCAGCTAGCCTCGGAGAGTAACCGGAACAAACAAATTCATGGCGAGAGAGCGTTCAGGTCAAGCATATAACTCATAATCGAGCGCGAATTATAAAGTTTAATATGTCATTAAAAAGCAAAAATTGTCGCAGGACATGTTGGTACACCCTGTAAGAGGTGGGGCGAAGGATCAGGCGAGTGGTCGGCTGAGATGTATGACGGTGGAGTTTGTTTTGTGGAATTAAGTTGGTGTTCGGTGTGTGACGGGCACTTAGAGATATCCCTCTCCGTGAGGAGAGGAGTACCTGTGAGGTCTTCCACAGGCGTTAGATGCTAGAGAGCCCGCCTGTGTTCGAGCCTGACGCCCCGGACCTGTCGCCCTGTGTTCTTCGCTTCATCCCTTCCTTCTGGAGATTTTGAGAACACAATAGGGGACTGTGCACTTAAATGCCGAAGTCCTACTCCGCTTCCTGATAACCATAATCACACCCTGTAAACGGTGGAAGTAAGATTATTATTTTTATTTATTATTATTACTAAGCCTCAAATAGCAGTGCAGAAGTTTGACATGAAATGCACTACTTCCCTCATTTAGGTAGGTCATAGAGAGCGGGATGGCTCAGGCGACAACGTCTGTGGCCTGCATACGGGAGATCTCAGTTTCGATTCCCGTCGACAGCCCACTCTGGCGGTTTTCCCCTGGTTGCTTAGGCGAATATCGGAGTGGTGTATTCTACCACGATTTCTCCTTTGCCCCATTTCCTCACATTTCATCTCCCCCTCTCACGTTTCAGGTGTGTTGGGTCCTGCAGTGACAGAGGTGTCGGGAAGATGCTTGCGTCTTGGAAAGATTTCTTTCAGTGAACGTCATGGTGCGTTGTCCCGCCCGTTAGGGACGCTTTGTCGCCTTCTCTCGCGATTCATCGCTTCTACTGGTGCGCTTTCTACCTGCCTGCGCACCTGCGACCTCCTATGGCTTCTTCACCTCATCCCTACCTCCCGGGGTGACAGCCACAATAGATCAAGCTGGTCGCAGTGGCGAGGTACCCCCTCCGATAAACACATCATACTTCTTAGGTAGCTCATGGAGAAAGTAAAAAGCCATTTTGTCTACTGTTTGAAAAATGTCATTTATACTAACTCTATGCACCGATTCCATAGAACGTATAATTTTGATAGAGAAGCATAATGTTGGTCTGTCTTGTTGTTTTACAGGGAACACCGAACGCAAGACCCAACAAAATGACATACTACCCACAACAACACTACGATAGCATCTGCCGAAATGGTACTGTTTGTTCATTGTATATTCACTGACTAATGAGTGTGGCCCTCCTGTTTACAATATGCAAATATATGAGTAAAGCCCCCACCACCACCACCACCAACGTCGCTTCGTTTCCAACAGTTGTGAAAACCAAGTTATGCATTCAAAAGTAAGTGTGTTCAGTATGTGTGTATGTGTACATGCGATAAGCGCCTATGATGTTTCCGTCCGACACAAGTATTGAACGAACGGCAAGAAATAAAGGCGTCCATTGAAAGCGTTGCGAGATATGCCTCCTTTGACTTGTCGTTTCTAACGGAACGCCTCTGTGTCTGTACAAACAACGCGAAAGCAATTTAAGTGCAAAATTAAAATTACAACAAACTGCTTTATCGTACGTTCCTTCGTTTTTCTTTGCTTCTTTCTACTCAAAAGCAACACCTAGAGCTTGAAAGGACACTTTTCTTCTTCATCTGTTTGATTTCCCTGTCTTTCGTTTTATAAGGAAGCATAGGACTTAAAGAAGGCTGTAATCTACCATCAAATGTACATTTGAAGCAGGTTGGAGGAAATATTAAAGGTTAAATGTTTACTTCCTCTGCACAATTAAAGAAAGAATATATTATATTCATATGACTTTCTCTATCCACTATTGTTTATTTTAATCTCTCTTCTACATAATATTCTTACAAAAACTATCCACTTCATGTTAATCGAGATAAACGTTTGCAGAAATGGTTTCATTATATATTTTTTTAGGGGGAAGCTAAAGCATACAAAAATGTATATAAAGGAGTTGCCTTAACTGGCTTTGAAATTCTATGTTCTTTGAATGACATGATGGAAAACAAAACGAATGGTGTCTTGGTGATTAAAAAAATGTAATGTATTATAATGTAATGTATTGTAATACTTAATGGAACATAAAAACTTCATTTGACATAAATTGTGTGTTTTAACGACATCTACATTTTTTCGCTGTAAGGGTCTTTACAGCCTATTCGCAGAATAGCCCAGAGAATCTCAAAATACCTATTTTCATAGTGATGCAAACATTTCAAATGTTAGGCATTTAATCGAAATCTTTAGCGCCATTTTTTTATTAAATCAAAAATAAGGAAACCTTTTCCACGTAAAGGGTAGTTTGAGCTGGGGTGGTTTTCTTTAAAATACTTTGAGTGGCATCTTTTGAAGATTCTGACTTTACATAAAATGTTTGGTATTTATCCGATTTTTCATATTTTTAGCTACCTTGCACACACACACGGATCGTTTCTAAAACTCTCTGGGTGCCCCCTCTTACTTCAGGCATCATAAAAATTTGCTTAACTTATATATATATCGATATTTTTTCTGCAGTGCTTCTTCTATCTGCAATAGAGAGAGAGAGAGAGAGAGAGAGAGAGAGAGTAATAACAAATAGAAGGCTTTGATTTCAAACGGTAGTTCGAGATAAGAGATTTTCTTGAAGATTATCTGGCCTAATTAAAAGTTGTATGATTCAAGTATGTCCTGCTTCGTGGTGCTGTGGGCTAGAAGCGTAGATCTCTGGTTGTCGGCCACGGAATGCATCTGGGTTGATCCCAGTGGGGTACCATTTTAAGTCCCAGGTATAGGACCGGTGCTCATTTAGGTCCGTGAGGAAAGCGAGGAGCTGCGATAGGCGGTGATCTCGGTCGGTAAGCCAACATTTAGGCTGGGGGATGCTGGCCAATCACCTCTCCGTATGGATTGGATGACCGTCTGCTGTGCGTACGTGGGCGTGGGGCCGGCAGTATTATTATTTATTATTATTATTTATTATTATTATTATTATTATTATTATTGTTATTCGAGTATGACTTCTCATTTTTGGAATAAGGCAGAAAGAGACACGTGCAGACAAAGGTATGGGAAAAGCCGCTGCAATTCTTTTCGGCATTTGTACATTCTTCTAAGCTGTGACATCCCCTATTACCAATGACTTGCATTTGTTTATCTATATGGCCCACTTCATTGATAAAAGAACCCTGGGGACCATAGTGACTCCAAAAACTATTTGCCTCAACTTTTAAAAAGTTCGATTGTATTTCCTTCACATGACTTTCTCTAAACACTCCTCCACAAATTATTCTAACAAAGACTTATTCTTCTATCTACTACTTTTAAATCGAGATAAACGGTTGTAAAAATAATTGTATTACATATTTTGTTGTAGATACAAGAGGTATACAGTAGGCTGAAGTGATAGTCAAATTTAAACAAAACCGGGTCGCTATGCGATGGCCTGAAGTTCAGTCGTTGCAAGAACACGAGAGAGGGAGAGAGAGAACTAATAGGAACTTAACACTTGAAAATTATTTGTAAATTCAAACATTTAACAAAGAAAATTCATTTGACATACTTTTTGCCTCAAACATATCTGACATAAATGATGCGTTTTAACGGCATCCAAATGTTTAAGACAGGTAAGTTTTTGTCTCTACAGTTTATACGTTATACAAAATTACCACAACTTCATTCAGAATGAACATGACTTTAGAAGTTACCTGCAGAAAATTAAAGATTTACATTTTCTTCGCCATGCAAATAACATTAATTAAAATCATAAAAACCGTTTTACAGAAAATAAAAATAATGTTCTTTTGTGTAAAGGTTAGTTTGGGAATTTTCTTAAACATCTTCAAGCCACAATTTTGGAAGACACGCCACGTTTGGTATTTAAGGGGATTTGTTAGCTTAAATCATTGTTAGGATTTAAACTAAGAAATAAATAAATTTTTTAAGCCATAAAACCTGAGGCATTACTAAGGAAGCTCGGTAAAACGCTGATAATAGTTCGTGACTTAATTTTCATTCTCTGATAGATCAAAATCCATTTTCGCTGAAATTTCAGATATAACAAAAGTATTTGTTCTACTAAATGCGTGTTAAGTTATTCTATAAGCACTGCAAAGAAAGTTTGAAACATTCAACGGGAATTATGTTGTAAGTAATTATGTCAACATTCATTGTTTATGTTTGATTTAATACACTGAGACAAAGAAGACAAAAGTAACAAAAGAAAGACAAAAACACTACATTTATAAACATATACAAATAAAATTTATTTCATTTCCAACATCAAATTTATAAAGAAAAGTAAAGTTACAACAAATTAATATGTAAATATTTATTATTTTATTAGATTCCATGTTAGAGACATTTATCAAAAAAATGTAATATAATAAGTAAAATGTTTGTGAAAAAGGAATAGCAATTCAGTGCTTGTTAGGGAAATCAACGAGCCTATAAATTTGAGGAAAGAAAGAACATAAAAGGCCATGTTGGAATAATTATGTAAATATATAATTACCAAGTAACTGTTTTAAAAAGTATAAAAGGTAATTATAAAGTAAAAAAGGTATTAGTACAATTATTATTGTATAATATTCAATGATTGAGCAAAATTTACCAAGAGGCAAACAGTAATAGGTACTTTCTGTACTACAAATATTACAATTCGTTTATTAAATTGGTGAATCTCATTTATTATTGATCTACGAAGGACTAAAGAATTGTTTATATAAGAAAAACAAAATAATTTAAAATAAAAGAATACATTAAGAAGTATTAAAAATTGGTTTCGATTTTATTGTTAGAAAATTGTGTTGCCAACCTTCATGCATTTTAGCGCGGGAGACCTTGGTTTAATTTATTCGTTTATGGTCGCTTAACAGTAAAATCATAGCGCGACCAGCATTTTACAATTAACATAGCACATACATTATAGTTTACAGCAGATACAATAGTTAGCGTTCTCATTCATATGTTAATCTCAACAATTAAAGCACGTGGGTTATATAGGTTTAAAATTCGTAAAATGACAATAAAATCAATCCGAGGGCAACTTTTTTTCAGAATAGAGAAATCAGCCCGGAATAAAAAATAAAAACTTTTAAAAATACACATAACAAACATTCCACAACCCTGTTATACAGAAATAACATCAACAGCTTGGGGGAAATGGGACAATCGAACTATGAACCGAGAGCTACATTTCCAGCCAGGGGAGAACCAGTTTCACATCCCACGGTAGGATGGTGCACAATTGAGAAGCTTCTCAAACCAGCCAACTACAAACATTAGTGCGTTTTCAAAGAACTGTGAAAGTATTAACATGAGCAATTTGGAAAAATCCTAGTAAACGACAATTTTTGTGCATATTAAAAAAGAGAATTCGTTAATTTTGCTTCTAGAATATTGTAATATTTTCTGAGTCACTGCATAATTTAGTTTAGTCCATCTTTCTTCAGAAAGCATGTTTCAAAATAGGAAGCACTGTAATATGTGCGATTAGGCCACCCAATTCACTGCGTATCTATACCAAACAGTATCTACAGCTGTAGCTTTAGTCTCGCCCCTGAATACTACATGACAGTTTGCAGAAGGTGAGCGCTTTTATTGTAGAAGCCTCTTTATGAACCTATGTCTACATGGTTTCTTATATACAACATGCAGCATTTTGAAATGCATCGTTTAAGCGGAAATGTATACAAGCTCCTTGTTGATTTTAGAGCCTTCAAGCCGAACATATGAAGGAAAGGAAAAGAGTGATAAGGGAATGAGAAATAAAAGCTGTTTCCTAATCCTTGTTTACTCCCTCCCATTGAGTTGCTATAGAAGTAACATTTTCATTTCCTGGAATAATACTTCATCGATATTAATGTTTATACTGGGGAACAACTGCGTGGTATTGGACCCAAATACACAGGAACAAACACGCCACAAGACCTTCTTGTAGCTAAAGAGCATAGATAGAATAAGTATTATACCATCAATCTCGTGTAAGCTAAGGCTGTGAACGTTTGCTGATTTAGAGAGAAATTAAGAGGGCGACGTTCTATTTTAAAATGCTAATCGCTTATATCGTGAGTCAGTATTTTTAACACTATAATTATATAATATGTAATTTCAATAACCTTTCGCCTTGAAGCAATATGTATGTAATAATTTGTAAAAATGTATGAAACAGCCATTGCATATGCTTATATTATTGTAAACATGTTCAATAATGTTATGTGAATGCATTAGGTAATTTAATAATATAAGAGCTGTGAGAATAATAAGTTTAACGTTGCTAACAATGCGGTAACAATGAGGTAACCTTGAGGCAATAATGGGTTTGAGAGTTTGAATGCTACCAGTCATGATTAGGGCCGCAATAATGTAAATTTTGTGACAGTTTAAAATTAGCCAATCAACAGCGAGAAAAAGCTTTAATAAAATGCAGGTATTCTATTGAACTAGGATTAGCCAATCAGAGACTTTAAATACAGAAACTTAGAAATTTATACGGTTGAAATATGTTCAGGTGCCTGCAGACCTTGGTAGTGACCGGATGGAAGATGTGTTCTCTAAAGAAATATTACGTATTCGTGTGAATCGTAAAATTAAATATACGCGTTAACAAAGCACAAGTTTTAAATTAAAGAATCTCACAGCTCTTAATATCAGTGTAGTGCTATTAAATTTGTGCCAAGGATTAATAAAAAGAAGTGAATTTAAACTTAAAATCTGTGTAAACCTACATTCTTGTCGTACCACGCCCTTATAAATGATTAAGAGAAACATGTATCTAAAGTAAGACTGACGCAGCCGAGGTATACATAAACATAAATACCATCTATAGAAGCAGTTTAATAATAAAGTTAATATAATATTTTTAAACAACAAAAATACATCTTCAAATCGGCTTTTACATACGTAGTAGCATATTACGTAATACACAATCCACTTCAAAAATTGACGTTCATACATGGTGCTGATTAAATAAATAAACTCCAAGGCAATAACTACTTCAAGCGTGTGGCTAACAACAACAGTAAAACTTCAACAACAATAAACTACAATAGTCGAAGAACAATACTACTTCAATCGCACATATTTTGCATGCGTAGAGGTTGTCCTTTGAGTGCTTAGCGCGAGGCATTCTGGACAAGTCTGAGTAAGCCCAGTGAAATTAAACAAAAAGCGACATTTGACAGTTTATTTATAGCAGGAAAGAAGGGGGACAGCGTTGTCAGGTTGCGTTAGAAAGTCACTAAGCAGTATGAAAGCACGGGCTGCAATGTGGTATAAATGGCAACGTGATACCCCTCAAAGTTCAGCCTCTGGGCGAAGGGAAAGGAGGGTGGTGAAACCTTACTGGCTAGAACAACAGCGGAGGGAAGGTTACCATGGAAACTACACGTAAACATTCCCTTCCAGCAACTGTCACAAGGTGTTTTTGTTTGAAATAAACTGAACTAGGCGTTGTTAGCTATAAACGGATCACTAAATGGACACAGAGCATAGCAAAACAGCCTTATTTCGTACTTTTTGAAGTACGAGAGAAGCCGTTGGAGCTATCGAAAGGGTTCACGGGAGGCGAGGAGAAAGAAGCTCCCAGAGCAATCCCGTTATCTGTCAATGGCGCTTCTGGTATTTACATTGGGTGAGAGCGTTACTTCCTTCTATCTCACCAACGGCTAGTCTGTCGGTCGGTCAGCACCTTCTATGCGATAATTGAGAACCAAGCTTTATCATCATATCTATGGTATAAACATTGTTTCCAGCGTGTAGGATATTTTCTTGTGTTATATATTTAAACAAAAATAAGATGGTCTGTTAATCCGGTTTATTAAATGTTAAAAAAATAATATACTTACCTTAAATACTAACCAGGAATATTCATCTTACTATATTTGTTCTTAATGTATACTTCTATGTGCACCGCAACTTTTTGTATCCGATATTCATGAAGTAGTCTACCAATTTAGTTTTCACTTTCTCTACCACGTACATAGTAGGTAGAGAAGGTATTGCATTCCATCCAAAACTAAGATACTGAGATTTCACCGGAAATACATGTTTTGAGACCCCATGAATCCAAAGAAGCATTTTTGGAAAATATTCGTGTGCGTGCGTGTGAGAGAGAACAGCATAACTCAAAAGTGAAAAGTCGTATAAACACCAAACACTTAGTAACTTCTAACGATGCGACAAACAGATTTTCAAAAAATTCTCCACACCAAACTACTCTTTGCATAGGAGATTTTTCGCAATTTCTGATTTTTTAAAAAATGGCAAACGATTTTAATTAAAATGCCATACATTAAGGTTATTTACAGTGAGGCAGTATTTTTATCCCTTAACTGATATTATATAATATAAAAATAATAGCCCGCATATACGCATATAATTGCTATGAAGTGTATATTACAGCCATTGTATTATGTTTATTTATTGTACATTCATTCATTCATTCGTTATCTGCTTACCCTCCACTTATGTAGGACTTACACTCCCCAGGACTTACAGGCGGGTGGCTGGGGTCAGAGGCCCGTCGAGGAGCAGACACTCATGGATCAGACAGAACATCCAGGATGGGTGATCAGCCCGATGCCTGGTATGGGATGAAGGAAGGAGATGAAACGAAATGTTGGTGAAATGGATGAAAGGAAAGGTGATGATGGAGCAGTTGGTGGAATGAATGGCGGGGGAAACCGGAGAACCCGGAGAAAACCCACTCAGACGCTGCTTCGTCCACCACAAATCCCACATGCAGGTCCCTGGGATTGAACTCGGGCCGCCTCGGTGGGAGGCGAGCGGTCTAACCATTATTTATTGTACATATGTGGAATATTGGAATGTATGAGGGTAGAAGCAAGCTATGTTTTGTAGCAAACAGTGTCATAAAGTGGAAAGCAGAGGGTGTCTAACAATGAGTTGTAACCTTGGAAGAACAATAAGTTAGAAAGCTAAGGAAGGCTACCGACAGTCGATGGAAAAATACTGATGTAACGTCAAAAAGTTTGTAAATAGTCACGTGGTGCAAAAATCCAATGAAAGTCAAACTAAAATGTTCTGCTAGAGTAGGCTTAGCCAATCAGCAAATAGGAAGATTAAATTTCACATTTTAAGCTGTGGACGCTAAGAAGTAGCGCACCCAAGCCAAGTCACTTCAGTAGATGAAGCTCAGAGTGTGCAGATTGAAATATTAGTGCAGTGCGGAGAAGATAAATTTTGACCTTTAAAAAATGTAGCTAGGAACAGATAATTACTACAACCGTAAAATACATTTCATTAATATTCCCAGAGATATATATTTGTGTGATTTATAATTTTTAACGCGAAAAAACAACAAGAAATTCTCTGTAAACTGCAGTTCGTTAGCACACATATAGAACTTAATATCTTACAGCTCCATACTAAATACTTTAGTAATTTGTTATTATTTTATATTATTCAACTGTCTTCAAGAAGTAATAAAGAAGTGAGAA
The DNA here is from genome assembly GCA_030765065.1 of Deroplatys truncata. NCBI lineage: Eukaryota > Metazoa > Arthropoda > Insecta > Mantodea > Mantidae > Deroplatys > Deroplatys truncata. Next base: position 68,842,815 of record CM060986.1, read on the forward strand.
TTTAAAACTATAACTTGTGTAAAGTGTGTGAAACTATTCTACAGCGCTACGACCCTTGTTAAGCGATACTTGCTCTACCAGAAATAACTGACGCAGCCGAGGCTTAATAAATTAAATAAAAATCATGATTAATTAATATTTACAAATTATTACATATAAACTTGATTACACACACATACACACAGACAAACACCACCGTAACATGACAAACAAAATGTATATCTTGAATGTTCTGGGAACAGTCTTTGATGTCCTCTTCATTGGGAAGTAATTAAGTATAATCTTGTATAACTTGTAAACGTTAAGTGATAGAAAAAAACATACTACACAAAAAAGTAGATCTCTTTAAGGCATACAAATTATTTTACATAAGGTTTTTTGTGGCATCAGCATTTCCGACATCCGTTATAAATGGTTCGAATTGTTCAATACTTGGTCAATCTTTAAAGTTCTTTCAACATTCAGTTGTTTCTCGCGACTGCATGAAAAGAATATGGAATTTTACGGCCAGCGTATACCTTCCAGTTCTCATTTGACTACCGCCATTCCTTTGTATAACAAAATGTGTAATGCAGCTAATTTTCGGAATGTTTCATCCCGATTAAAATTAAGAAGAAAGAAATATAAAAGTTAGTAAGAATAATTTGTATACTCACTAATAAGCGCTAGAGGATAGATCAGATTCTTACTTGTAGTGCATAATAAGTAAACGTTTAAATTAAAAAAATTATTTTCTTTTATTGTTTACGTCAAAGATAAGCAAGCATGTTTCGGGTAATTTGATTGAATGAAACATTCAGCTGAAAATAAGTACAGGAAAGAGTTATATTCGGAATTAAATATCACAAAGTTAACATTCTCCTTTAAGATGACATCGGAAACATAGCATTTTACTCTGCGAGGACCTGCAATGGAAAATGTCCTGTTGTCAGACATCTCTGAATTTCAAACCGTTTTTCCACAAACCTGTGAAAATAAATCTACTCCTGGCTTAAAGTGTGACGTATACATCCCTTCCATCCCTATTTTACTACCCTGTAGGCGTAATCGAAGTAACACAGCTATGCATTTGTAGTTTAATTTTTAATAAATTAATGAAATACTGTAGCTGTATAAACAATAATTCCGTTTAAGCATCTTAAGTTAATCAAAAGAATAAAACATTATTAGTTCAGTGTTAAGAATTTAAAAACCACAGTCAGAAATATAGGAATTTTTCATGGAACGTAAGATTTGAAAGAAAATCAAATTTTGCAGGTATGTTTAAAAAGTGCATTAAATCATTTGAACTTAAAACATCAGCTATGTATTTCAAATAAATTAACAGAATTCTTATGTTAATGATTTATTCGTGTCCCATACAGAACCCTACACTTTTCTTTAATGTAGTTCCAAAAGTGGTTTATATTCTGAGATAAACGATAGCCCATCAACTTAGCCCAATGCTTAGCATTAATTAGATTAATATTTTATATGCCGAGTAATTGACTTGAAAATCGAGTTTTCCGTATGGAAATTGATGCAGTAATTTGTATTACAAATTATTTAAATGTAAAGAGTGATTATAGCATGAATATGCATTATTATGTAACATTGATTTGAGATGTTTATTGATTGTAATTATTGTTAAGTAAGTTTATACTGCCTTACTGAAACTGTCAATAATAGCGCGCAATAATGCAGCGAGGGGGTGAGCTGTTTATCATTATTGGAAACGAGGAAGTTACGTAATGTTGGCGCGTTTTTCTGTAGAAATTGCTGGAATGTTTCCCTAGAGCATATGTATTCATAATTTTCATTGGATATTAAAATAGACGCTAATGTTGGCGCGTTTTATTAGCCAATTGCAGTTCAGTTATAATCTTTAGGCATATCGGGGAGTGGGAGTATAAATAGAGCTAGGTTAGAGGTAAAGTCCGTCAGTCGGTCAGTTCATCAAAATTCTTTGTACACCACACGTCGCATTCCCGTCAGTTCATCGAAAGTATTTGTACGGCACACGTCGGATATCAATTTGCAGGTTACGCGTAATAGAGTTATGAAAAATCTCAAGTGTTATAAAGTTAATTATACAAAAAGTTGAAGTACGCGAATTAAGAATTATCAGTAATGAAGTTATTATAACAGTTTCAGTTTGGCGAGTGTTAAGATCAATGTATAAATGTGATAGTTAACGTGTTCGACAATAAAAGTGTAAAACAAATTTCTTCATCAGTGTTCTTTTTGGATAAAAGATTCCTTTCCGTTTACACAACCTGTATAAAGAGAAGTGTTCGACCCAAAAAAGATAATAGCTAGCCGGAGGACAGTAAACCAAAATTGAATAAAATTACAGTCGCATTCTTTCAAACAAACATTAATACTGCCGCAAATTGCTAACACCAGAGGGAGCTACAAACCGAACAAATGAATGACGTCACAAGATGGCTTTCACGCGTGAAGTAAACACAAATACACAAACATATATAACTAATACCACCGCAAATTGGCTCCCAAATGTGGGGCTCAACAAATAAATATAACAGAAGTATACCACTACAAATTGGCGCCCAGAACGTGGGGCAGAGTGACCAGGAAAGGAGTGAAATAACCAGGAAGGGGCGAAGGAACCAGGACGTGAAGCGAATGGAGTACTGAACTGAACTATAATACGCAGATTCCAGAAACAACTAGAGGAACGACAGACGACGCGGATGAGTGGACACAAAAACATCGAGACGACGCAGATTCATCATAATATAACGCAGAAGCGACATATAATCTAGGAGAGAGGGGCAGGAAGCTGGACATCAAAGTAACAGCAACAGACAGCATCACAAAGGTCAGAGTATAGTAATTTTTTTTTAGAAAACAAAATTGTAACATTCATATGTACTTGAGGAGTGGTAGGATAAAGAAAACTATGTCCACAAGTAATACAGAAGAAACAATGATGGAAGGGGATAGTGTAACGGTTAGCTGTAATTCAATACAGGTTACAGAAAATAGCTCAAACAATGTAGTATTTGAGGGAGGAAATGTTAGTGCAGAAAGTGAGAATAGAACAGCAGGAAATGTAAATTTTGATGTTAGTATGATGATGGAAATGCTGAGAAATATGAATGAGAATATGGGAAAGAATAATAGGGAATTGAGAGAAGATATGAAAAAGACTAATGAGAAATTGAGGGAAGATATTGATAGGAGTTTAGAACAAAAACTAACTCAGGATAATGAGAAATTGAGGGAAGATATTATTAAGAGTGTAGAACAAAAAATAGATCAGAGTTTTGAGGAATTGAGAGAAGCTATAAAAAAAGATCATAGGAAATTAATTGAAGATATTGGTAGGAGTAATGAGATATTAGAGCAAAAAGTAGATAAAAGCAGGAAAGAAATTGAAAAGAGAGTTACGAAGCTAGATAGTAGTATGCCAAAAATGAGTGATGAAAAGGAAATAATAGCAAGTGAGATAGGAGAAGTTTGAAAGAAAATGCTAGACATGAGCAGGGAAATAGGTAACAAAGAAAGTGAGGTTAATACTAAAAGTGAACATGTTGATGTAGAATGTACAGAGTCAGGTAGTAGAATGAGTAGTATTTCAAGTGAGATAAGAGAGATGAAAGGGGTTATGAATGTAGATGCGAATCAGGCGCAAGTTAATTTCAGAGGGGAGATATCAGAAATACAGAAGGAGTCAGTAATGCAAAGAAATAAATTGTACGAAGAAGTTAAAGTTTTGCCTGTAAATAATCAAAAGCTAACTTCTGAAATTAACAAGTACCAAGCTGTTCAGAATGAAAACTCCAATCCAGTACAGATTATTACAGATTTGTCAGAGTACTCTCAGATTAAAAAGATAGCAGAAGAATTGAAATGACAGTTGTTAAAAGACGTGTGGTTCAGAGAACTTTAGATTGTTTTCAAATGTTATCAGGGGACGAAATTTCATATGAATACAAGAGGTTATTCATGAACAAATTTTTAAGGTTAGGATACGGCTACGAGTAATGCTTAGGCACACACAATTTGATCCAGGAGGGTAAATAGTAATGAGATGTAAAGTAAATGCTGGATAGTTAAAGATGATCTGCAGAGAAATGTATTGGAATGTAAGAGGGTTAACTATTTATATATGTCATAGGTAAAGAGAAATAAATTATAAAAAAAATGTTTAAAAAAATAAATTCTTAGTAACTGTAACACCATTTGAAATGAAGCATGATGTTATATTAAAGTAAAGTACGTAGATATAATTCCAAGAGTATTGTGAATATACAGTATAAAACAATAAAAATGGGGTAAAAGAAATTAAAACAAATATTTATGTAGCAAACAGAACATGTGAAACAGTGCCTAGATTTAAGAGATGTAAATATATTTATGTAGAGGGTGAATATTTTTGGTAAATATGTTTAATAATTACAAAAATTCTTAAATGTATAAATTTTTGTCAACAACTTAAAAAAGTAAACAATTTTGTAACAGTAATTAAATAATTCAGGGTACAGTATTTGCTATAAAAAAATTGTAATGTCAGATTAAAGTCTAAACACATTAAACCAGAGCCAGTAAGTAGTGGCAAGATAGAGGAAAAACATGTCGTGTGTTAAATACGTGTGAAGTGTTAAGTGAAAGTGATAGCGTGTGTTCCAAGATTTAGGAGACTAAAAATCCAATTATAAAATTTCCAAACAAGTTGTAAATATTTATAATTATGTTTCTAGTGGGGCATATGATGCAGTAATTTGTATCACAAATTATTTAAATGTAAAGAGTGATTATAGCATGAATATGCATTATTATGTAACATTGATTTGAGATGTTTATTGATTGTAATTATTGTTGGGAAGTAAGTTTATACTGCCTTACTGAAACTGTCAATAATAGCGCGCAATAATGCAGCGAGGGGGTGAGCTGTTTATCATTATTGGAAACGAGGAAGTTACGTAATGTTGGCGCGTTTTTCTGTAGAAATTGCTGGAATGTTTCCCTAGAGCATATGTATTCATAATTTTCATTGGATATTAAAATAGACGCTAATGTTGGCGCGTTTTATTAGCCAATTGCAGTTCAGTTATAATCTTTAGGCATATCGGGGAGTGGGAGTATAAATAGAGCTAGGTTAGAGGTAAAGTCCGTCAGTCGGTCAGTTCATCAAACTTCTTTGTACACCACACGTCGCATTCCCGTCAGTTCATCGAAAGTATTTGTACGGCACACGTCGGATATCAATTTGCAGGTTACGCGTAATAGAGTTATGAAAAATCTCAAGTGTTATAAAGTTAATTATACAAAAAGTTGAAGTACGCGAATTAAGAATTATCAGTAATGAAGTTATTATAACAGTTTCAGTTTGGCGAGTGTTAAGATCAATGTATAAATGTGATAGTTAACGTGTTCGACAATAAAAGTGTAAAACAAATTTCTTCATCAGTGTTCTTTTTGGATAAAAGATTCCTTTCCGTTTACACAACCTGTATAAAGAGAAGTGTTCGACCCAAAAAAGATAATAGCTAGCCGGAGGACAGTAAACCAAAATTGAATAAAATTACAGTCGCATTCTTTCAAACAAACATTAATACTGCCGCAAATTGCTAACACCAGATGGGCTACAAACCGAACAAATGAATGACGTCACAAGATGGCTTCCACGCGTGAAGTAAATACAAATACACAAACATATATAACTAATACCACCGCAAAATTGGAATGTCTTTGTTGTAAACCCTTATCCCAAAATAGGTTATTTTAAAGTAGATAAAAGACAGGAAGAATAAACTCTTTCCTTTAAAATACCTAACTGTCCTTATTTTGAAGTGTAAAGACGTACTAAAGCTTATTTCTTCTTATTACTTACTTAAAAGGATCGAATATTAGGAATTGATTGGAACCTTTCCCTTAAAATTCGCCTTATGGACTGGGTTCTTCCAAATTGAATCTCAGTAGCTTGAGTGTTTTCAAGCAGACATGCGAGCATTACATTATAGGAAAAGTTTTATGCATGGCCCTCCCTTTCCCTACAACCTGTTGAAACTTTCACTATAAAAGTTGAACCAATCTCGGGAATATCGTTTTACAGTGCAGCCGCATTCGTATACCTTATTTTGTAGCTTGTTAGGAGTTTGAGTGAGACTACGTGCAGTGAAAAGGCGATCGGTGAAAAGTGGCTCGCTGCCAGCGCTTAACAACTGAATGAGAAAGTGTATTCAAAGCAGGCGCTGCATGTATAGTAGTTACTAGAATCACTTACTTGTGTTCAAAGACGATTTATAAATATGTATTTCAATCTCAATTTTAGATCTACAAAGTAGGTGTTTAAGTACCAACACTTTATCAAAGAGAAAAGCGAATTTGTTAATTTGAAGGGAACTCGCCACTTGGTGCAATATGAATATGGATAAGGACGTAACATAGTACAGTGTGGCGGAGAAGTTGCCTAGCGTGCACGGCGTTCAATCTGAAGAGAACCAATACGATAATGGCATTAATCAACAAACATAGACGAATAACGCGCCTCATGTCACGCGTAAAAGCGTAAAATAAACAAACAAACAATATTTCTTACATAACCCTACCAATGTCCATTCATTCAACACAGATAATATTTTTATTTACATCCAGAAGAGAGCCGCAGCACACTCGGTAGACAAATCCATGTTGCCTTATGTAGCAATGATACCAAGTACCCCGATTACAGCTTTCAATTTACGGACCTTCAATATTGGCCAAACATAACACTGCGAAAGAGGTTTTGGTTATACACGTACCATATAGACCACTGTGTGGTTCTTGGAGTTTTTTTATTAATTTCCACAGTTGGAAAACCAATTTGAGAAAGTGCTCTGTTGTTGAAGTTTCCACTACGCTTTGGGCGTTAATTTGAAGAAGATTGTTTGTTACGTAATATGCTGCTACGTATGAGAAAGCTGATTTGAAGATGTATTTTTTTGTTGTTGCACTCCAAGTTTAAAAAAAATATTTACTTTGATATTAAACTGCTTCTATAGATATTATTTATGTGTATGTTTTTGCCTCGGGTACGTCAGTATTGTTTTAGTCACGTATCTCTTAGACAGGGCGTGGTGCGACAAGAATGTGGGCTTACACAGATTTTAAGTTTAAATTCACTTCTTTTTATTAATCCTTGGACAAATTAAATAGCAGTACACTGATATCAAGAGCTGTGAGATTCTTTAATTTAATACTTGCACTTTGTTAACGCGTTTACATAGTTTTCGTTTCACACGAATACGTAATATTTCTTTTAGAGAACACATCTTCCATCCGGTCACTACCAAGGTCTGCAGGCAACTGAACATATTTCAACCGTCAAAATCCGTAAGCTTCTGTATTTCAAGTCTCTGATTGGCTAATCCTAGTCCAATAGAATATCTGCATTTTACTAAAGATTTTTCTAGCTGTTGATTGGTTATTTTTAAACTGTCACAAACTTGACATTGTCGTTGCTCTAATCATGACTAGTAGCATTCAAACTCTCAAACTCATTGCCTCTAGGTTAGCTCATTGTTATCTCATTGATAGCAACTTTAAACTTATTATTCTCACAGCTCTTTCTTTATTAAATTACATAATGTATTCACATGACATTATTAAACATGTTTACAATAATATAAGCATTTGCAATGACTGTTACATACATTTTAAAAATGATTACATACATATTGCTTCAAGGCGGGCTGTTATTGAATTTATATATTATATAATTCAAGTGTTAAAAATACTGCTTCATCTGTTGCTAAGACGTGGATGTTTCTCACGCTCAGACTGAAAGCCTCGCTTGCCAGGCAACTTCTCCAACGCATGAGTCATACGCCTCCGGGGAGGTACCAAGCGGTTTGGATTTTAAGCTCAGTGGCTAGACAAGTGACGTAATACAGGGATCATGGCACACTTTGAAATGAAGACCCAGTATATATTTATATTATACTTTGTATATATATATATAAACATTGGATATAGTGATTTAATATGGGAAATCAGTTTTTTCTCTAATAATCTCTCCCTGTAAATATAAAAAAATTACAAGTCCGCTCGTAAGAGTTAAAAAGTGAATCAAAATACATTAACATTTTTGTTTTATTAATTCTTCCTATCAACAGTGATTCATTACAATATTAAACACCTTTAGTTACTTTCTATTATACAGGTCAACCATTTAAGTTGAGACTGTATAATATCTCCAAAACTAAGCGTTGTAGAAAGAAATGTCTTGAGTAAAGGTTGCTTGATATTATGGGGGAAAGTAAATGCCATTAGTCGTATTTTATTTGGAGAACTTTGTGATGATCGTGTTAGGGTAAATTTAATTAGACCCTAATTATAGATGATCATTTAAATAAATTAAATTAACCCTAAAATGATGATATAACGTCCTTCAAACAAGACACAACTAATGGCATTTTCTTTCCCCCATAATATTAAACTTTTATTAAAGGCATACCTTTTCTACACGCTTAATTGTAGAAAGGTAGTGTTGACAAAGTCTAAAAAGAAAGGAGTCCGCCTGTCGCCAAGGAAATAATGTCGGTAATATCAGATAATCAACAATGGGAATGCAGAATACTGTGTGCCACTAGAGAAGTAAATTATGATGATAATAATGAAATTGATTGCTATAAAATAGCGATTAAATATTCACATTTAAAATTAACCTTCTAGCATCCCCCGAAAGGAAAAACGCTCGTGTTCAGGGGACTTTGCACAACATTGCGAGGTACTTATATGCAGCTAAATCATTTGTAAATAGAAATGAAAGACTGCGCTTTAGCACACTCATTTTGTGTGTATGCAGTTCTAATTTTGTTTTACTCTACTTCGTTGTTGCAGGTCGTGTAGCAGAGGGATATCAAGAGTCTTGTCCATGGATTATGTAAGTACTTAATGCTTAATTTCCTAATATTATTTCACTAAAGATTGCACAAATGAGCGCTCATTGGAAGCGTTAGTACACAGGGGAACCACTGCAGCACGTTAACTTTCACAGCGTTTCCGTAATGTAGCGTTTACGCTTGGTGTCTGATGTATGAGTGACCGGGGATCGCTACAACAGTACAGATGGTGATTTTGTCTTCCTTGTTAAACTTAAGTGCTGTACACATTCATTTGCAATTTTGTCGAAGACTGTAATTATTCTACATATATTGCCATGACATGCTCCCAAGTGTGCCAGGATTACCTGAACACAGCCTAAGATCCCTTCTTGAATTAACACAGTGCTACCGTTAAAAGTAAATAAAATACTGTAGGATCTCATAAATTTACAAAACTCCTATCTCATAGCGCAGACATAAAACCTCCACACGAATAGATACGCTTGTGAAGTATACATAGCTACAATTCACCGAGACCTTTCATATAAGTATGGATGTAAGTATAGATTACATATTTTGCGCACTGCAAGCTCTATTGTCGCTACCACCCCCCCCCCCTTGACGAAGTCAAGGAACCACAGGAGGTCACAGGCAGCGCCACACAGGCCACAGATAAGCGCGGAAATCCCTATTAGTTCCAGGCTCCAAGACCCGCAACGCTGCTGGAGCTGCCCAGAGAGGGCGATAAACGACCCGTCGACCAAGCAGCCCCCTAGTATCCACGGGGAGTACTCTTTCCTTTGAGAAAGCAACCCGGCCATCTGTTCGGCACTGTCATACTCCACGAAACCTAGAAGCACACTTAAAGATAAGAAGGGAACAATATGAAAGGGAAACGAAAGCAAATCGTGGTAGATGAGAAATCACCCCAGCATTTGCCTACCGACAAGGGAAACCAACGAAAATCCGAAGGTTAGAGTGGGCGGTCGACGGGGGCTCCCAAATGCGAGCCTCGCATTTTACCGCGAGCCATTTCTGTCGGTGATACCTTTGATACTGTGATGGACTAGCAGAGGACACAGATTTGAACTTCAGTTGGCCACCTTCTTGGCCATGTAATGTGCACATTGTTGCGTCCGAATGATACCCATTTTGAATATATTTATAGCATGTAAGTTATTCACATTTAATGCGATAATTTTAATCAGAAAGTCTGTAGAAAATAAATATTTCTTTGGAAAAAACGATTAAAATACGTACTAATCGTTAATGCGTATGGTGACACTATTGAATCCAATTTATACTAACGTTGCATTACATACTTTATGGATCTTATCTTTCCAGAAAAATTCCTTACGATACAGTGCATCTATTAGTTGGCATTTACCAAATATTTAAATGAGACTTCTGCACATTCACAGGAGTTCAAAACACGCTTGCATTCTGAAGCAGAATAAGATGCCGTGATGATGACGCAACAATTTGGTACAGAAATATAGTTGCCACATTTTCTCGTTATCTCCAATATCTACTGTTGATTCTGCTGCCGGCTGCTCCAGTGATATAGCTATGACTACTTTCCCTCAGGGTATGCGTGGATGTATTGTGAAGGACAACACCAGTTTAAATTGACTGAGAAATTTATTGTGAACTAATATCTGAGTTATTAGAGTGAGTTGCCGAACGTCTAAGATGAAGAAATAGACTGACTCTGAATTGTAGCGCTCGAAACGATAACAAAGAGAGAAAGAGAGAGAGAGAGAGAGAGAGAGAGAGAGAGAGAGAGAGAGAGAGAGTGAAGCTCACTGGTTTAGTTGCTCGTTTTCTGATAACTTAAGCCACGCCTAAATTAGAATTACTCCGACCAACATTCTACCTCATATGTTGCCAAATCTGTAAACTCTAAATAATCGAATGTGACACTGTTACTAGGTAGCTGAGCTAAATTCTCAGAATATAAGCGCCTTTCTCTTTTCGGGAATTTCTGCCTACGTGACTGCAAACGTACTGCATTTACCTCTGAACTGCGTTCCCCGAACTTTTATGCCTAATGTGTTCACTCCTGTGGTTGATATAAATCATGGTGGAATCATAGTAAAGGTGTAGGACTTCGCATGCTGGGCGGAGTTATGCGGGTGAAGGTGACGCCACCTTGCTTGCAAACACTCTTAGTGACAATTCATTACTAAATATTAGAATATTCCGGTCTAGAAGGCCGTGACCTAAGGGTAAACTTATTTGCACTCGACATTTTGGTCAACTCTTTGGTTCTACTATTACATAGGAAGTAATAAGAACATTGATTAGAACGAGAACTTTTATTATAATAAGAAAATTTAATAAAACGATAAAAATAACATCCAATAGACCACAAAGAAAATGAAAGAGATTACTTAAGGACACCTACTGTTGAACTTATAAAATCAATTTTTGTACGATTCATTTCAAAATTTAATATAGCATTACATATCAAATGTCATGCATCTATTCCCGAGGTTGACTTTTATTAATGTTTTATATGTTTTACGGCTTTTAAATAAATGCTCCGTGGAATGCAATTACATATTTTAAAAATTAATGTTTAATAGTTTCACTCTTTAAAACTATATGAGTAAACTATAGAGGTGAATGTTAAAACAATTATCCTATTAGTTTGGGAGTAAATGTTAAATATAGTCTTCAATTTTTAGCATAAACATTTACATAACATTGATAGTATAGTTTAATTACTCCAAACTGAGCACGATATCAAAAAATGCTCTCTTCATTTTGAATGTTGCTATTTATGAGGAATTAAAGCAAATTTCACACATGTATAATGAAAAATACCGAAAATTGCATCATGTGGAATAATTTTAAAATATCCGATGTTTTAAAATCAATAAAACTTAGTTTAAACTACAATGACAAATAATGTTTCTGGTCTTTAAGCTGTTTAAAAACATTTAATATATGTGCAGGCGCTCCGTGATCTGCTCCTCCACACTTAAGTTAGTTATTTGAAAATTCTTGCGGCTTCTTTGAATGATTTGTTCACTTTAATGTACCAAACATTGCTTTTGACCACAATTTTATATGAACCTGGCTTTACAGACATTTAAATGTGCATCCCTCATGATTTAAACGACTATATGGCTATAAACACTGCATAGAACTTAAGTAAAACGTTTGTTGTTTTTAATAACACAAGTATATATTTATTATTTTTAGCATTTCTTGACTTTATTTGCCCTTAAGGGCAGTTTGGAAGGAAGAAATACATGGTAAACGTGGTAGTTACTCCATATATAACGTTACTGTATAGCTTGTGTTCTATAAAGGAAAATATATTACTATTGCAACCAAAATGCTATTAATTTTATTATATTAAGACTAAATTGTAATGCTATTTTAATCCACAAATCTTCTTGTTTACTACATTTATATAGCTGCTGTCTATAATGTTATTTTGCATAAATAAATATATACAAGCGTCTTGAAGTAGTAGAACAACTTACACTAGAAAGTTAGTGATTTAATTGTACTTATACGCTAAACATAATTATCTATGCTTCATGTACTTTTCATTTGTTACTTTGTAATAGAAATTAGATAAATAAAGCATTCAGGCTTTCACGTTATAGCCATCAGTCATCAGTAAACTTATAGCCTTGATCGACACGTTGCAGTTAAGGTGACGTCACCGCGCAGACCGAACAATTTAAGTATTGGAATTAATTGTTCTTTCACACAAGCCGTGTGTTGGACAGAGTTGGAAAGGTAGAATCAGATGACTGCGAGTCAGCTGGAAAATTTAATGGCGTGCCGGCATGTTGCCTTGGTAGCTCAGTGGTTAGAGCAACCGGACGGAGACCGGGAGATCCGTGGTTCAAATCCCGGCTATAGCATTGAATTTTTCAGTCATCTGATTCTACCTTTCCAATTTAAGCATTGTTTGTCCCATGCCTTTACTATGATTCCACCATGATACAAATGACTTTCGTTACACGGCTCGCTAATGACCTTCGTTTACATATCTCCTAATTAACTTCATCCTTCCGGACAAATATTCAACCCAAAGTTGTTACGTTATATACTGATTTAATATACGGAAATTATTTATTGTTGTTATTTATCTTACTCTTATTTCTGTATTTAATTATTTATATCTGTCCGTCAATAATTACAGTATCAATTCCATTCCCTAGTTTCGAAACTCTTGGTTTCTTACAATATGATATAAATCGCCATAATATAGCTATCGTCGTAAATCATGTCGAAAATAATATAGTATAATATATCCCATACTTGCAATTATATCTATATCATGTTAAATCACATCAGGTATGTAGTAACCTGTCATATCTAACGAAATCACTTCATGTCAGGCGTGGATAATCAGGTCACCTCGCATAATCACATTAAATCATGATGTAAAGGCAAATTCGATCATAGACTGATACGGAACTTGGTTGCCGTTTGTAGGTTCCTGGAATATCTTAAAGTTGATAGAACCATCCTACTCCCGGCGAATTTCCTTTAGGGCAAGGTCAATGCTTGATTTTAAAGGCCTAAACTTATTATTCACTCTTAATTTTTTTTCTTTTATACAAGTCCAGGTACTGTGACCTGAAAGTGCGGTGAAAATGGGTTTTGGTTTGATGTAGGAATAAATGTAAAGGTGCGGAATTAATAACGTTTTTACTGATCTTTCGAATTAAAGCCTCTGTTGTAATAAGTTTATTTTTCCATCAGTCTAAATCATATGTCGGGACATGTCAGGTAGAGAAAGAATTTATTGAAAAATTCCGCTTCCTTCAACTGAATGCTGCTGTATACAAACCTTCCCAGGATGCAAACATTAAGATATCAAATACAGACATGAATAAATAATTTATACATGTTCAAATATAATAAATATACATAGCAAATATGCGATATAAAATTTTTGGATAATTTGTGACAAATAATTTTAATTCATAAATAACAAATCTAAATTAGAAATGAATTCCTAGAAATAGACATACATTTAATCAGCGATGATTTAATGTTTGATGATTTAATCAACGTAAGAGTCACTCTTTTTATAAATGAATTTATAAATAATTTTTAGCTGAAATGTTTTGCAGAATGATACAAACAAACTTGGAATGGTTGCTTTATCTCCTCTCATAAGCCCAGCAACTTGAACTGAAGCCAACTGATATTTCTCGCAGTAGTATTGCCTTTTTGGTTCGCAGATGTTGCATGTTTCCTTGTGCACTGCTGTCGTTGGTCTTCGTCTATTTCCCATTTGATAGTAGGATCAATTATAGTCCAAAGGTTTATCAAAAAATTTGATCTATCATATTCTTATAAAATAATTGTACAAACATCACCCATTAAAAATGTGAAAAGCCGACATTGTCAAAATAAAAAATGAAAAATCTGAGAGAATGCCAGAACACACAAAATTATAACGTTGCTTTATTTTTATTTCTAGTGTATATATGTACTGCATTAATTAAAATTTTCAATCTCGAATCCCAGATGTAAAATATATAAAACTGTGGTGTCCAATTACAAATACAAGCACCTTAAAACATTATGACTGCAATAATTTGTTATATTTCGGGCAAGACCCTTCTTCAAAAGCAGAGTGAAATATGCCACTTCTATTTCTATCCACACCGCTGTAACGATTACAACCAAGTGTGTGTGTGTGTGTGTGTGTGTGTGTGTGTGTGTGGTCTCTCTCTTTCTTTCTCTCTCTCTCTCTATTTCTCTCTCTTTCTCTCTCTAACATTAAGGATGAACGAAAGCAAAGCTATTTACGATCTGTTTCAACGAACTAACAGCTAAACAAAACAGATGAGTAAGAAACGAAATATAGTCCTTTTTCTTGTTTTTGTATTGAAATAAGAATACAAATGATTTTACATAATCTTGCTTTATTTACTATAAGTAGTATCAAGTCTCTACGAAAGATCAATAAGTAAATCGAAGTTAATATCGATACATTTGGCGATTGTGTTCGAATGTTGAGATATTACAGCATCTCCGCAATGTACATGACTATGTATAACAGTTTGGTGATGTTACTTCATTAAAAATAAGCAAAAGCATATTCTTAGTATTTCAGTGTTTATCAGCACCTCAGAAAAAGTAGTTTTAATGCCATTTTCAAATACTACAACACAAATTGTACAGACAGAAGGAACAGAAGAGGTGATGGCGAATGTGTAAAAGAGGGTAAAATGAGAGCCAAAGAGAGTGAAAGACAATGAAAAATTGACAGGTACAGAGAGAATATCTCCATATTTAACATAACGCGAGTAAATCTGCGGGTTCTTCTAATATTAACATAAACACGCAATAAAATTTACAATTTTATACCAAGATGTTCAGTGGTACAGTACGCGATGAAGAAGGCTTCACAGGCCGACGGCTACATCCATGGAGGGGATCGGTTCTGAGTTTTAGCTAATGTTTCGAATGTTTCAAATTCGAAGTTCTAGTCTTGGCCTTCCACATAAATGAAAGTTGGATATTAACTGAAACATATTAACGGAAGTAACATCCGATTAATATTCATTTTTATGTTATGTAATATTTGTGTCAGATGGTTGCTTGTTTAGTGCCAAAATTTTATGGTTGTTATTGAGATTAAGTCATTAAATAGACCGATGATGGCTGGTTAAAAGAATCGAAGCGGGAAACATGGGTGAATTTTTACTACTGTAAAATTTACCGTTAATCTTGCTCAATTCGATGTACTTCATGTAAATGTAAAGACGACTTAACATTTTATATTGTGAACTGAATTTATGAGAAAGAAATGTATAGAAACTTGTGCCCTTTACATTAATATTGAAGATAGAGAAGTCAATATATTTCATTCTTTATGCAATGTGCTTAAACTATTCAAAAAGTTATTATGTCTATTTAAATTTCACGAAATATATGTACAAGAAATACACTAAACTTACATGTATGAATGTTACTTAAATCTTTTACATTGTGCAATTTATATACAGGGTGCCCATAAAGTCCCATTGCATTTTCAGGTTTCTGGTCTGCTACAACACAATAAAGAATATAGTAGGATGGAGTAGGACCTTATAAAGCCTAATGCAGTTCACCTTCATTATCAAGACAATTAATTACCAGGACAATCTATCTGGACATGCTGCATTGTTCCCGGAGCTACAGATACGGCATGCCTTTGTCATTTATTAACAAGATGGGCCACCACCCCACTATGTAAACATTGTGCGGGTCTTCCTGAATGAAACTTTTCCTAACCGGTGGATCGGAAGAGCGGCGGATCCCATGCGCACTCCCTGTTCCCCGACCTTGCTCCTCTTACTTTTTTGCATAGGGTTTCATCAGGAGCTGAGATTGCGCTACCAAGTGCCAGATGTGCATGAGCTGAAATAAGAGCAGCATACTTGCTAATAACACCTCAAATCTTACGGCGCGTGTTCCATACAACACCAGGCGATGGGAACAGTGTGGACATGTCGAACGGCTTTAGGCTTTATAAGGACGTACTCTATCCTAATATAATGTTCATTGTGTTGTAGCAGATCAGGAATATGAAAATTTATTGGGACTTATGGGCACTCTGTATAAATACTTGTACGAGTGCTCAATTAATGAAAATCTAGAAGATATATGTGTGAAAGAACAAGATTGTTCAAAGCGAAAGATATAAACATACAATGTTAAACAATAAAAATATTCAATATTTCGGGATTTACACCTTCATCATGAGTTCAAAAGATTAAAAACACACACAAACGTTAAACCAAACTTGACGGTCCACCGTACTGGCTAATCTCCGTTAACATAAAAGTAGGACTTTATTAATGTATAATTGATTCCACTATAAGTGATTCCACTAAATTAAACTAAAATCCTTCAAAATTATAAGTAAAGAAATTTATCTTTAAGTTTTAGAAAATAAGGCTTGTGTAGCTTGTGGGATATTTATATAAATAAACGATATTGGGTAGAGAAAGAAATGTGAATATTTTCTAAATATTTTATAACTAATGTCCTTAAGGAAGATGCAGCTTTTCATGCTGAAATAATTATCAAAGGAAGCTAAGTAGTTTTCGAAATGAGCCCCACCCCCACATACACAATTTTCTTTATAATATAAGTAAACATAATGAAATACTTTAATTTGTATAATTTGGATTAAAGTGAGTCCAGTAAGAATAAAGATTAGGATTACGCTACGGAGGGGATACCTAGGTCCTGACCCCCCAGAAAGAACGGATTAAATTAAGGAACCGCAGGTGACGTATGCGCCACAGGACCGGCCGATGCAGGCAACAGAGACGCACAGAGGTCCCTAACAGTTACAAGCTTGATCAGCTAGCCGGAGTGCGCTCGAGGCAGTCCTCCCAAGCTACAGGAGGGCGGCTCACAGGCTCTCCTCCAGCGGAGACCGGGGAAACCTCGACCTAGCTTCGGAGACTTGAGCGACCTCCATCGGGCTGAGAAGAGGTTCCATCTGCGTCATCTGTCCGCAGTCATCTGACGCACAGTCTGGAGCCAACCTGTAACGTGAAAGAGGAAGATGAAGTGATAGTGAGTAAGGGAAGAGAAAATCGGGGGAGTCAATGAGCCGTCAGTGCATTCCCCTAATGACCCGGGGAAAACCCCGAAAAATCATGGGTCAGCAATATCGGGAATCGAACCCCTGACCTCCTGAATGCGGACCACAGACGCAACAGCCTGAGCCATCCCACTCGGTAAGAATAAATGGTTACTATGCGGTGGTTTAACTGTAAACGTTTAGGTTGTTTACTATTACGTATATGTAGTCCCTTCATGGAGCTTTGGGTTATTTTAATGTAGCTAGCATGCAGTGCTGCGGAAAGCAGAACAATATTAACCTAAGGGTATACGAACAAAGCATTGCAATGTACCTCAGGAATTAGAAGCGACTGTTGGCACACGTGGTATATTGCAATGTTGCTTTTTCTGGTGCCAGACCCTTCTGTGTATAGCGTTATAGTGATGGAGCAACGGAAATAACCAAGTTTACTAAACTTCACATTTGGTGTTCTGATGTTGGGTCGCGTCTGGAAACATGAAATTGGGATTTAAAAAGTTTTTCCGCAGTAGCGCCACTCCCATCTTTATTTCTTTATTGGTTCATTTTGCTAGAAGCAAATGTCTGACCTAGATAGACATGCTCCACTGCCTTCCTGAGCTTCTCGATATTGATCATTATGTGTAAGCTTTTTATTACAGGCTTTACAGAGGTTAGAGATGCTTGCTTACAAACTTTTGTCAAACCTATGGGGACAAAAATTAAGGTTTTGTTTTCTACGTGTTATTTTGATACAAACATTAGCTTCCTGCTAATGAAAAAATATGATGTGATACATTCACATTACTTTCCCTACCCTCTATCTTTTATTAACAACTATTGTTACTAAAGCTTATTTTTCTATCTACTACAGAAATAGCTACATTACACTTAACGTTATAGATACAAATGTGAAGTTGTTATTTTGTATTATTTGCCCCGCGCTTTGGGAGCCAATTTGTAGTAGGTTCTTGCTTCACGTATGGAAAGCCAATTTGAAGTAGGAGTTGTATTGTAGGGAGCCGAACTTGAAGTAATTGCAACCGCACGTATGGTAAAAAGTTTCCGGTAGCCTTCGCCCCAAATGTACTTTCCGGTAGCCTTTGCCCCAAGTTTAAAAATATTAACTTTGTAATTTGACTGTTTCTTTAAATATTATATATTTATGTTTGCCTCGGCTGCGTCAGTATTATTGTTAGAGACATGGATTTCTTTGCAAGGCGTGGTGCAGCTGAAGAATATATGCTTACACAGATTATAATTTTACTTTACTCCTTTTATTAATGCTTGACACGATTTAAATAACACTTCACTGATATAGAGAGCTGTGAGATTCTTTTATTAATTACTTGCACTTTTTAACACGTAAACTATTTTCGTCTCACAAAAATACGTATTAAATTTCTCAGGACGCATCTCGCGTCCGCTTAGGAACACTTGTCTACAACCAACGCGTCCAGTTATGAGCACTGTCTACAAGCAACTGAACTTTGAATTTGTACCGCCTAAATTTGTAAATTTCTGTATTTCAAGTCTCTGATTCGCTATTCCTAATCCAATAGAATACCTTCATTTAACTAAAGCTTTTTCTGGTTGTTGATTGGCTATGTTATAAACTGCCTCAAAAATTACATTATTGTTGCTCCAATAATGACTAGTAGCATTATTAAACCTTCTAATTCATTATTGCCTCAAAGTTACCTCATTGTTAGCAACTTTTGACGTATTTCTCACAGCTCCTACATTATTAAATTACGTAATACATTCACATAACATTATTAAACATGTATACAATAATATAAACATATACAATGACTGTAATATACACTTTTATATATTGTTACACATATTGTTTTAAGGCGGGCTGTTATTATATTTCATATCACATAATTTGACTGAAATCATTTGTGTTAAAAATACTGCCTCAAAGGGTACAGCGATAGACATATGTTTAAGAACTGGATGCTATTTGCTGGCCTTAATATTCCATTCTGTTTCCATGCAATCGCGAAAAACAACTGAATGTTGACGGACAGTTTTGGCAACAGAATAACCAATTAATGAAGAATTCGAAACATTAATAACGATATCTCGAAATGGCTTATGCCGCAAAAAAAAATATTTGAAATGAACTGTGTGTTTTAAACAGATCTACATTTTTTGTGTAGTACTTTTCATCTATCGCTTAACGTTTACCAGGTATACAAAATTACACAAAACTCCTTCCAAATAAAGAGGGCTCCACAGGATATTTCCATAAAATTCTAGATATACATTTTATTTGTCATGTAAATATATTTAATATATGTTATTTTAATTCAAATCGTTAGAGAACCGCTTTTTAGAAAATAAAAAATTTCGAAAAATGTTGCATGCAAAGAGTAGTTTGGGGTGGAGAATTTTCTTGAAAATCTTTGTGTCGCGTCCTTGAAGATACTGAACTTAAATACCAGGTTTGGTACTATACTAATTTTAGTTTTTGAGCTATGCTGTTTACAGATACACTAATGTTTTCTAAAAATGCCTCAACACATGTATTTCTAGTGAAAGCTTTATGTCGAATTGTTGGGTTGAATGCAATACCTTCTCTACCTATTAGGTAAGTGGTAGGGAAAGTAAAAATGTTTTAACTAACTACCCAAGATATACTTTAAAGCATCTTTCGTAACAATCACAGTTTTCTATACATTACAGAACACCGCCTCTTCCATTCTTCTGTTTTACATATGGATCTTAATATTCCACTCTTACCCGATTATGCAAGAGCGCATTTTAAGTAAGGGGTTGGAAATTAAGAATAAGCGTGGTTTTTTAAATTCCAAAATGGTAGACTTCTTTCTCGTGCCTAAGCCTTAAGTGTCCATAGTTTTCTCCAGATTGGTGAAATGGTGCAAATTTAGACATAATGGGTTGAAAATATGAGTTAAGGTTAGTTTTCTAAAGTTGCAAGCGATCCTATAATATTTTTTTTCTAAGTTCTATAGCTCAAGTGTATAGATTTATGCCCCGGTTGAACAACTGGTATAGTTTTGTCTATAAAGGGTTGAAAATAAAGGGTAAGAGCAGTTTTAAAATTTTTGAATTACTATAAAATGGTAAAAATAGAAATATAAGTAGAATAAAAGGGCTAAATAGCTTTTGTAACTTGTAGGTTAGATTATGGCTAAGAAACGGAGGAGAATATCGACACCGCAGCCAAGGCTAGGCCTATTACACTTACTAAACCTCCTGGTGAAAGGGATGAGGATGAAGTGCGGTCATATCTGGCGGCTGCAGGTTCGGCGCATCGGGTCCGTGTCGTTTCCAGATATTACCATTCCTGAACGTTCCCTTTTCGGTCCTATAATATAATTCTAAGGCGTTTTGTCTAGATCTGCTTTCATCTGTAAGCGGTTGAAAATAGGGACTGATAATAAGAATAGTCAATGGTTTTGAAACTTGTAGAATACCTTACAATTTTCATCTGATTCTGAAACCCAAGTGTACCAGATCTTTCTCAACACTTCATGCCAAAAATACTCTGATAACGAAGCTCAGCGAAATCAGATGGAAATTTGATGATATGAATGCAACTCTCCCTCTAATTACTCAGTTTTAAGAGATTTTAAGCCTCCCTATTTACCGCTTTGGGTTGAAAGTAACCATAAATCTTCCATGGCCGTAATAAAGTAGAAAATAACCTCTGATATTCATGTTTAACGAAACAGGATGCAATTGGGCAACAATACCTGTTGGTCCTTTCTGCAAATTAAAAATGAGAATTTTCTCTCCGTCAATTTATCTGCTAAATTTTTTTAAAGTGAAGAC
Source organism: Deroplatys truncata (assembly GCA_030765065.1). NCBI lineage: Eukaryota > Metazoa > Arthropoda > Insecta > Mantodea > Mantidae > Deroplatys > Deroplatys truncata. Next base: position 68,864,001 of record CM060986.1, read on the forward strand.
GAATACTTCATGGAGTTGTATTTCCTTGCTTCTAACCTTGTCAAATAGTTATATCGTGCATTACTTATGTGATCATATCTTGCAACTATGCTTATTTATATAGTGAAACGATTTATTCCGAGGATGTGTTATAGAACTATGTTTAACAGTGTTGAACTAATGACATAAAACGTCTATATTACGAAAGCAACAGAGCTAAAACTGCTGAGAATAATACTATCATTGGTTCCTTAAATAAACAAATTATTTGTATTGAATACCTAAAATAGCCATTCTCAACTGAAGTACCATTCTTATACATTCATTACACAACCAACGGGTAACATCCGCCCCGCTGTGTAACAGAGTAAGAAGAAAATTAGGCAAGCAAGCTTGGCTACCCATAGCCTGCCCAGATCGGGCTCTGCTTGACTTGAATTACACCACAAACTAAGTTAATGTGAGACTGGATTAAATGTCTGGTCCAAGCAGGCTGAGAAAGTTAAACAGTGGTATATGTAAATCTAAACAGTGATTTTCTTTTAGAGGGGCCGACGGATGGACAGAGTTTCTGTGGCTCCACGCTTACGTTAAACAATGCCCGCACGAGTTCGTAACGTACTATTTGTAACAATACATATGCGTTATCTATCGTAAATCTACTCAGTTAATTCTCATTCAGAAGTGGCCATCATTTGTTTGTAATACAAAAATATAAAAATCTGATGTACTACATAAAAATGACTTCCTCTAGCCACTATTGCTTGTTTTTATATAGCTTCTACACACTATTCTACTATCCCTACATGACATCACGAGAAACAACTTAATAGCGGGAGAATGATAAAAGTATTGAAAAATTTAAACCAATAATAATGGATATCTCCGAAACGGATGATATCCATTGCGTGCGTGTGTCTGTGAACAACATAACTCAAAAATTAAAAGTTGGATAAATACCAAACTTGGTATTTAAGTTCAATACCTTTCAATGATGTGACATGAAAATTTTCAGGAAAGCCTCCCACCCCAAACTACCCTTTACATCTAAGTATTGTCGAACCTTTTTTTATTTTATAAAAAATAGCTCTAAGGATTTTGATTAAAATACCAAATATTAAAGATATGTACATGATAAATAAAATATCTTGAATTTTCTGGCAATAGCCTGTGAAGTCCTCTTCATTCGGAAGGAATATTGTGTAACTGGTAAACGTTAAGCAATAAGCGAAAAAGTAGTAAACAAGAGATGTAGATCTCTTTAAAACACACGATTTATTTCAAATAACTTTTTGTAACATTAGCCATTTCCGAGATAAGAGTTAGATATTAATGCTTCGAATTGTTCAACACAGCCATTCCTTTGAAGTCCTCTCGACATTCACTTGTTTCTCGCGATTCCATTGAAACGGTATGGAATGTTAAGGCCAAGATATAACTTTCAGTTCTTAAACATTTGACTACCGCTGTTCTCTTTGAATCTACTCGTATAACGAAATATTTAATGTAGCTATTTCTGCAAAATGTAGCTATTTCTGGATTAAAATGAAGCAGACATAAAAATTAGCTTTAGTAAAACCAGTTTATGTGCCCACTAATAAGTGATAGAGGGCAGGAGAAAGTCATGGGACTGTATCACATCAGATTTTTTTAATGTGTTTTTTTCTATTTCTCAAGGTTTACCAGTTATACAAAATTCCTTCCGAAGGAACAGGACATCATAGGCTATTCCCAGAAAATTCAATGTATACATTTTATTTGTCATAAAAGCATCTTAAGTGTATGGTATTTTAGTAAAAGTACTCAGAGCCATTTTGATAAAATTAAAAACGTCGAAAAATGTTTAATATAAAGTGTAGTTTGGTGTGGAGGGGATCTTCTTGAAAATCTTCTCGTTGCGTGTTTGTAAGATGCTGAATTTAAATACCAAGTTTCTTATTTGTCCTACACTTTGTTTTTGAGTTAAGATGTTCACTCACGCGCGCGCGGGTAATAAATTTTCCTAAAAATTTCTTTTTTTTAAGAAGTCTTCAAAAGTGTATTTTCGGTGAAATCTCGTCATCGAATTTTCGGAAGGAATACCTTTATACTTAGTCTAGGTAGATAATCTTAACTAAGGCAACAAAATGCATTTAAAACTGTCTGTTCAGTGACGTTTTGGCTAGTAGTGTGGGGTGGCTTATCTCTCGGGTAAAGCTTTAGCTGGTGGGAAGGATACGCAGCATGCTGAACTCCTGCCGCGCGTGAAGCATAAAGTGGAAAACAGCCAATATTTCACTATCGTGCGTCTTCTCAAATGTCGCTGAATACAGTAAGATGGAGGTGGATGATTGGCCAAAAGTGTTCTAACGTGGACACACTCATCGAATGTCTTCAATCTTCGTATATGAAAAGAATTTTAGTAGGGCCTTCCAGTGCTTGACAACTGATACCGTAATTATTGACAGGAAGATATAAATAATTAAACAATGAAATGATGGTAAGATAGAGAAATAATTGTAATAAACAATTTCTGTGTATTAAATCAATATATAATGTAATAAGCCTGATTTGAAAGATTTGTCAGGAAAAAAAGGTCGTTAGCGAGTTATGTTAAGGAAATACATTAGTATAAAAGTTCCTGGAATGCAGTGAAAGATAACCTCAGTAGGTTTCAAAAGTTGCGTAGGCAGAAATTCTGTAAATTAGAAAGGGAATGCAATTCTTAGATTCAAGGAGGTACCGCGGAGCAACAGCTTCAGATGCGCATACGTAGAGTTTTAAAATTGGTCCTTGTATGAAAGAACGTTGTTAGGAGTAGCGATAGGTAGGCGGAGCTTAAGTTTAAGAAATGGGCACGTATTCTAAATCAGAGACACATTCATGGACACATTCGTGACATATTCATGACACTCCTGATATTCTTGACTCTCGTGTGTAATTCTGAAGTTGTGTAGCACACATAAACGCGCCGACGTTAGACAAAATTTACCGGCTATTGAAAGGGATTTTTCCGAACAATATTTCTACGACTTACGGCAACCGATGCTTCGCTTAATTGTTATAGAAGTAATTAATTCGTAAATTCAGCAGTCGCGACTCTTCTCAAACTGACCAAACATTACAAATGATACGGTTAAACTAGGCTCCGTATTTGATTTGATTGTATATAGATTAAATAAAGATGTAAAATATTGTATTTAATATTATAACTCGATAGGAAAAACCTTCATACGGAAACTTTGCAATTTGTTGAGGAAGTAAGGTTCGGGTCACTGGCCTACCCGTTTTCCTGGGAAAGGATGTACGTGCTCCAGCATAAATTAAACTAATTGTAAATAGTACCGTGGGAAGAGAAAGCTGAATAGAACTAAAATTTTAGCCAGTAAATGTAAAGTCAAGAATACAAACTGACGAATACGAAAACAGGAGATCGTCACATGATTGAAAATCGAACAAAATAATCACGTGACATAGGGGGAGTAGGGATGAAATCAGACATGGCGAAATTCACAAAATACTAGTAACGACACTCTTCGCTGATCTCTACGATAAGCAACTTCACTCTTAGCCGAACTCTGCGACCTGTAAGTTGAATAATATCGGACATGGCGAAATTCACAGAATACAAGTACCTAACACTTTTAGTTGAACCCTACGCCGACAAGTACCTTGACTCTTAGTTGAACTCTGCACCGTACAAGTTAGGCCGCGGCTATGAACGCAGGGAAAACATTACAGTACTTCTTAATAGTGCCGACTAACAAATCATCTCTATGTCAGTCGCGGATAATTGACGAAGTGGTGGCTCGCGTTCCTGAATGTGTAACATAGCAGTATAATAAAGCCAATATTCACCAGAGCCGATGTTTTTGTTATCGCAATATACATATAATTTTACCACACCCTGTAGACTTTACAGAGTCGACACTGCTCAACACTAGCCGGAGAAAGAAGAGATTTAATTGTTACGCATCGAGGACACGACCAGCTTCACAATTTATGAGCTAACTAAACCGGCGTTATTCTTCAAAATTCACTCACGCATACCCCGAGATAAAGAACTCATAGCTATACCACTAGAGCAGCTGGTGCACGAGACAAGCACAACGAGCTACGAGATGACGACAGAATAAAACTCATCCACAGAGCAAATCTCATTAAATATTTGAAGCAGGGAGCGGCATCAAAGTTGTCGCACCGAGAATGGTTTCACAATATAGATTATTGTTATTATTATACCAATAGAAGAGACGCAAACAACGGAAGTAGAAGCTGAATTAGACAGAAAAGAACGAACAAACTGCTACGATTGCTTCAACGTAATGGGTCGACAAGCTTTTCTCCTCAGTTCTGCCGTTTGAAATCCGAAAACAGAAAGTTTTACTTTTTTCTTGTGATTACGAATGCAGAAGTTGCCAAAGTACACGTCACCAAGTTTTTCAGAGTTAATTGCGAAGTTTCGAGAACACAGCTGCTCTCTTTTGTCTGGGATGGATTATGTTTCGAAATGATTAATATCAATGCGCTATACATCTCTGAGTGACACGTGAAAGCCGGCGCAGAAGCAAATCTGTTGGCGCCCTGACCACAAAATAGATTGTCAAGTTCGGGAGGCTATTCCCCAGTCTCCTCCAATAACAGTTTTACCCAGGAAACCGATAAGCACTCTCGCCATACATATAATATTGTTATGGTACGTCATTGAATCTTGCCACATTCCAGACTTAACGGCGTCGCGATAATGCATCGATGGAAGTGGATTTGGTGTCTAGCTATCGCGCGTGTTTTGTTATTTTAATCCGTTCATCACTTCACCGAATATAAAGCACGGCATCCAACGATAGAAGGATTATATTTGTTTTTGAAGTTTTGTTCTAGCAGGGATGTTGTTTGCAAAAGCCATACATAACCAATGAGCGTCAGCATGTTTGAAACACGTTTTGTAAACGAGACTTGTATGTGCCGTTTAGATAGGAGGCTCATTGTTAACGGGCAACCTAGGGACACAAAGTAATGACTATAAAAGGAATTCAGTGGTGGGGAACACGAAAAAAGGGAAATGCTCCACGTGCCACAAAGTGAAAAGTCCTTCATAATGGCATGCTTCGTTCAAAATGCACCACAGTGTATCTGGTTGTTTGTTATTTTACAGATGACTGACTTAAAATTCTGCCGTAATTTACTCAAGAGAAAAGCTTTGACATTCTGCATAATATGAGCTATTGATATTCTGGCGTTAACGCTATGTAAACAAATAAGGCTTCAGAAATATTATACACATGACTTTTATGTAATCTTAGTAATAAAACTGCGATACTAGTTTGTGTTATAAGACATTAAAGTAATATTTTAACGTTACATAAAAAAATTAACCCCCGAAGCACACTGAGGGTGATTATTTTCACGAAGTCTTAAATATATTTAATTTCGTATGGCATACAGTATTTCATTAAAACGTAAATCAGAGTAATTATTTTAATTAAATATGTAGATTTATCGATAAATGGGAAACAGCACTAAGGCTGGTTGTCTTGAACATAACAGGTATAAACGAACTGAAATTTATGGCAGAAAATATAAGTGTAAATTGAAATCTGTGCGGAAAAGGAAGAAATATTTATTCCCAAAGATGTTCTAATGATGCTCAGAGTGAAGTGAATTCATTGATCCCTAAAAGGTCCTACTTTCTTATACTAGAAAATCAAACAATTGGCTTTAAAAACTTAAATGATATTGTTTTTGAAAATATTCACCTTTAACATCAATACATTTTTTCATTCGATAAAACCAGTCCTTAAATCAATAATGCCACTCTTCCCGAGACACTTCAGAAACCAAATGTTTATAATGTTCCACTGCTCCACCTAATGGCGAAGAAGTGATTTTTGGAGAAAAAAAAATAAATTACAAGGTGCCAGGTTAGAGCTGTATAGTGAAGGGTCCATGGTGCTGACCTTAGGGCATCCAGATACTCAGTTGTTATTTCGCTGTGTGCGACGAGGCGTTTTTCCTTTTGGACGTTTTTCACGTAGTTTTTCAAAAGTTTCGGTAAACAGACATTTGTGTACCAATTGGCAGTAACGGATATTTATTCTAATGCTCTAGTAGCAATATGGCCCGTTTTAGAAACAAAACCAGCAATAACCTTCTTACCAGCACTGCGAATTCGTAGGACGTTTGTAGACTTAGGTTCTGTTCGAAAGACCCATTGAGCCGACTGACTTTTCTTTTCAGTATCATAACAATAAGTCCAAGATTTATCACCAGCAATTTGAAGTGCCGCCTTGGAATTTTTCCAGGGTTTTTCTGCACCAATCAATGCATTGTTTTTGATCGGGAGCCAGTTTATGTGGAATCCATCGACAACCAAGTTTTCTCACGTCTAACTGTTGATATAAAATGTTTTGGATTTGACTCATACCAATACCCAATGTTGCCCGAATAAATTCATAATATGTCCGTCGATCTTCTTCAAGCATTGCTCCAATAGCGGCAATATTTTCATCAGTAATAGCCGTTCTTGGGCGTCCTTCACGAAATTCGTCACTTAAAAAAAACCGATCTGTTTTGAATTCGCTGTACCTATAAATTGTTGCCTTAGATGAGACTTCTTCACCAAATGCATATCTAAGCTGATCTTAACATTGTAGGCATTAATGACGATTTAAAATGGTAAAAAATCATAGCCCGGAAATGTTCTCTAATCAAATTTATATTTGGGTGAACACAAAATCTTTAAATGATGATAATTATTACTAAACTACTAGAGAAAATCGAACGAATAATAATAAACTCCTAAAACATTAGAAAGTAACTGTCAAATATAAGCAAATTTCATTTGTTATTAGAAACGTGGCATTTTAAAATGTTTCACTATCGCCCTCGTATGATAAAAAGTACAGTCATTTTGTGAGTGGAGAAAATGAAGGAACATGAAGGGAGTTAACAAACATATTGTTCTACCATATCTTTTAAAACAGATAATTAGCAAACTGTTTATATTTACATCAAAAACAACAATTTGTTTTTGAATCTAAAGGAGCCAATTATATATTTTTATAGTTTAGGTGGCTCTGAAACCAGAATATTAATGGCTGTTTCTTCGATAGTTTATTTTCCCTGAAGGTCAAGGAATCTACTAACCTAAATTAAATACCCAATAAATGCTTAGCAATCGTATGTAGTTACCTAATTTATTGAGGGGACCAGAGTATTAAAAAATATCTGTGTGTTACATTCGCCTGACTTTCTCTACCCACTATCTTTTATTTTTATAACGCTACATACATAGCGGTAGCTTTATGACCTGGCCGGATCGCATGTGTGCGTGCTCCGTACGTTGTCTACTACACCGAGAAGTTTTCCATTCTAAACCTCCCACATTGCTTGCTCCATCCACTATCTTGCTATAAGTGCTGCTAAAAGTGGTATCCATCTGCATTGAGAATTTATTGGTAATCCTCGTCGTTACGAGTTTGTAATTCATGAACAATAGTCACTTTGTAGGTTTCAAATTTTTGAAATTAGCAACTGTATGAACAGAGATGTTTGAAACACCTTTTTGCTGTGCAACATGTCTTAAAAACTTCTTTGGAAACCGTTCTGAATGAGGCACAAATTTCGTCATTTTCCTCCGTTAGAACATATCTTTTTTCGCTTCTTAGGTTATTGTAAGCTTATTAACCAAACATTTGAGCGTATATCTCTTTGTAACTGGAATACCAGGAAACGTCTTCTAAAATTATCTACACACCTGTCTACATTATTCGGATTTTACGTATTTATCGTACATAAAAATTCTATGTCCAGGAGTAAATTTTTCGGCAGGCATTTCTGTGGAGTAATAACAAGGCAAGAACTGTAATAATAATAATTAATAATAATATCTAAAGTAATTCACACACATTACAGATGTTTGAATAAACTTTCACTTTGAGATGCACAATGAACAAAGTCTAGTCTTTACATCAGGAATGGAGCGCATCAACTGATTGACATTCACAGCCGATAAAGCGTAGCATTGAGTAAATCATTCACCGCTAGTACGCTGGCGGAACATACTGAAATCACTGCAGTCCAAGCGAATCACTCCTACATGCGATCGTGGCAGGGCCACAAAATGACCGCTCGGTATTGCAGACTATTTCTATGGGCTTAGTTTTCTTACTTACTCATATTAAACAGAATATGTCTTTCAAGAAACTATTTTATTACAATTTCGTTGTACGTACAAAGAAAACACAGAAAACAGAATCGGTTATCAGAGGTCACTATTATGACACAGCAGCTACGGACCAAGGTTATTGGGAGGTCGGCGCCAGACAGTCGGAAATAAACAACGGTAAACAGCGCTCGCCAGCGTAAACATCAGAAGCGTTATTGCTAGGTAACTAGAATCTTCAGGATGTTTCTCCTTCGCGAACATTCGAGAACCCTATGGAAATTTACATTGCCTATATAAGCGAGCGTTCTCGCTTGAGCAGTCGGAGTTGAGTTGCGTCGGTCAGTCAATGAACGAGAGAGTTGGCGGGTGAGTTTCCTTTACGACATCAAATGCGATTCTTCGAGCGAGTTGGTGAGACTGCTATGGTGTGCAGTGAGTGATGCTGCTGTAGGAGAGATTGAAGAAGCCTTGTGTTCGACTCCCCAGCGACTGAACCGTCCGGAGGAAGAGGCTGCGTCACGAAGAAGGTGAAGTGACTGATAATTGAACTAGTTCACCTAAGTGAAGTGACAGAGTGAAGTGAACTCCCAAGGAAGTTGAACTACATAAGGACTTAGAACAGCGAAATTTGAAAAAATGGACGAAGTTACACTATATGCTAGCCTTGAAATTGCATACTTTACCATGACATCGCGAGAAACAATGAATAGCGATAACACTTTAAAAAAAACGACAAAGTATTGAAAATGTTAAGCCAGAATAACGAATATGTCAGATGTGGTTGATGCCACAGAAAAATGTTATTTTAGTGCTCGCTGGGTGCCTAAGAACCTGACAGACAACCACAAGGGCCAGGGAATGATGAGCTTGGATCACCTAACGCGGTACACCGTAGAAGTGTGTGACTTTCTGAAATGAATCGTCACTGGTGATGGAGTCGTGGGCATACCACTACACACCCGATACCAAGCAGGTAAGTATGGAGTGGAAATATGCCGGTTCCCCAGTGAAGAAAAACTTCAAAGTGACTCAATCTGCTAGGAAAGTGCTTGTGACGGTGTGCTGGGAGATGCATGGTGTTGTAGTGGTGGATTTGCTGAACACGGGACCACTGTGAATGCTGCAGCCTACATGAAAACTTTGGTGAAGTTGCTGGTGCCCTGTGCGACAAAGCCACAACATGAATGTTGACGATGTCAAAATTATTCATGACAATGATCGCCCCTATGTTGCTGCTGCTGTTCGTCAGAAAATCACCAAATTTGATTGGGAGGTGCCACAGCATCCACCATACAGTCTGGACCCTTCACCGTCGGACTTTCATCTGTTAGGTCCCATGAAGAAATCCCTGGCCGGCCAACACTTTGCGACAGATGCCGAAGTAAAATCAGCAGTCTGCAGATGGCTACACTCCAAGGAAACGGACTTCTACGAACAGGGCATATTGAAACTGGTATCGCGATGGGAGAAATGTATTGAGAAACTTGGTGACTATGTTGAAAAGTAGGTAAAAAGTGTATGTTTATTTGTGATTTTTATTGTTGTTTTAACTATTAAGCTTTTTTGTAAAAAAATTATTGTGTTACATTCGATCCGCCCTCGTATGTAAATTGTCTGTTTCTAAAGAGATCTACACTTCTTGTGTAGTACGTTTTTATCTATATCTTAATAGTTTAACCGTTATACCAAATTATGTATGTAATATTCCTTTGATATCAAGAAAATTCAAATATAGGTTTTAATTTTCATGTAAATATCTTAAATATACAGCACTTTAAAATAGAAGTCGTTACAGCCATTTCTGATAGGATAAACAGTAGTTTGGAGAGAGATTTTTTTTTAAATATTATGTCTCATCTTTGGAAAGAAAGTATACAAGTTATCCTGATTACATTTCAAAGTCTGAATATGTAATACCTCAATAGCTTAAATATTATGTAAGGATCGCCAAAGCACTTTAAGATTAAAGGCAAAATTTCCTGCTAGAGATGAAAAGGTTTCCGACAGTAATACGAAATTGGTTAGAAGTATGGATTTCCATACATCGTGGGTTGCTGAGGCGGTTATACGGAACCTCTTTAAGTGCCGCGGTAGTGCCCGCGAGTGAGGCATGAAGTGGTGGGCGATGAAAGCAATACTCTTTACCTCGCAGTCCAGTAAGACATAATATACTACCAAAAAGGGCAAGCAAGTAAGACCTTTGTGGACTCTTCAAACTCTAAAAGGGATTTCTAGCCTTTTGAATTTCTTAAGCCAGCTGCAGTCGAATTTAGCAAAGACTTTTGCTAACAGAAAAAGCATTGTTGGTAATGCCGAAAGGAATTTGAAAGAGTGAAAGCAGAAATCACAAAGTAAATATTTCATAATGTTTGCATAAACCACACGCTGGGCACAGAATACTAAGAAAAATCGTGTGTTAGAATAACACGAATTCCTCAAAAAATTATAATGTATTTATATTATTCTTCAAATTATTCAGATAATTATTTTTTTAAATAACTTCTTAATTATGATAAACAGACATGGGAATTCTTAAGCAGTTGGCTTCAAGTTATTGCACTCAAACCCATTAACCCAGGCTAAGCGTCACTGACAGACAGATAAGAGCCAGTCCGAGTGCTGCCTGCAAACGTCAAAACATGTACAAGGGGTGGGGTGGTTGCGATGTCCCTGCCTATAGTCCAGTAACACTTCAACATTTTTTCCTTCCGTCTTGGTTTTAATACTTCAAAGCTCCTACAATAATAGTAATAATAATAATAAGAAGAAGAAGAAGAATAATCCCGTGAAGCTACAGCCCATGAGACCCTACATACCAAACCGACTGCCGGCTTCACGCCCACGTACACACGGCAGATGTGGGTAATCATCCAACTGATGCATTGAGATGGCATTCCCCATCGTCCTGAGGTTGTAATGCTAAACTATAGTCACTCTGTGAGGCTTCAAATTTAAAATTTTAGCAGCTCTATAAACACAGGTTTTTAAAACACCCACTTGGCGTGCAATACATCTATGACACTTCTTTGAAGAGCGTTCGAATTATATACAAATTTCATCAGTTTTTTCCCCTCTGTCAGGACTTTTTTCTAGCTTCTTAGCGTTTACTGATTCCATTGTCTTAAAATTATAATTTCATCTAATAATTTCAGTTTTTAATATGTATTGTACATAAAAATTATTGGTACAACCATGAATTTTTCGGCAGGTATTTCAGTGGAATAATAAGATGTAATTCACGCGCAACACAGATGTCTTGAATAAACTTTTACTTTTGAGATGCACAATGAACAAACTCTTTACAACTCGAACAGAAAGTAGAAACTGACACGCGTAACACAACTGATAAACTAGCTAGTGTGCTAGTGAAACATACCGAGGATACTGCATAGCAAGCTATGCATATACGCGATCTGTGGCCCGGCTATAAATCAAACGCATGGTGCCTGCATTAAATGTAATAGTACATGACTGGAAAAGGTTGAGAACCCCTGTTCTAGATCGTGGTACAATAATTTCATTTAGAATCCGCTAGGTGGTAAATTAAATTAATTAAGCCGTCATTCGAGGCTTAAAACTTCACCATTGCAACGTTGGATAAGCCAGCTAGTATACTTTATTATTTGTATAGATAGCGTGATCCTCGACCATTCTAGAGGCTTTAATGCAGTACTATGGTGCAAATGTTTAGCTCCAACCCTTGTGGAATCGAATCCGTTTGTCAGCAAAAACAAAATGTATGTCACTGTTCCAAATTGATGTCAATTCACAAATTGCATAAGCACGAGCACGGCGCTGGAGCTTTTGTAAAAACAAGCCATTAATCGCTGTCGATGTTAAATCGGAATAGCAACATATTATGTAAATGTATTACATACGCACATCCCTGCTTTATTGGAAAAGGAGAAATTAACGGTCTGCAATGAGAAGAATTGCAATGATCAGCTGGAATAACAGCTTGGTTTGTTTCCTTCTGGGCTAAAAAATATGTTGCATTCTTATTTCCTGATAGCTCGGAACTACACTTGACCTATGTATGTTGTAAACAGGATAAATATGTATATTAACAATACCGACAACCCTTAGTATGCTGTGCAAGAGTAAAATCTCTTTATTTTTGCTTTCTCTACCAACTATTTATAAAGGCAGATTAGTGTTGCACATTTGAGTACATGTCTTGAGGTTCCCGAATTAAAAAAAACCTGGTGTTACACATTCACAGGTCTTTTTCTATACTCTATCTATTAGTAGGTATACAAATTATTCTTACTCAATTTTATTTTTCTATCTAATAATTTGAATCCAAGTAAACCTTCCACATAAACCACATATTTCGTTGTAGATACAAAGCAAACAGCCACAATTAGATGTTTAAGAACAGCTATATGCTAACCTTAAAGTGTCATAATGTTTCCATGCAGTCGTGAGAAATAACTGAACGTGACTAAGAAATGAACAATTCGAACCGTTAATAATGGAGAGCTCAGAACCGGGTTATATTACATAAAAAGACGTATTTGCAATAAATTGTATATTTTAAAGAGATCTATATTTTTTGTGTAGTACGTTTTCGTCTATCGTTTAACGTTTACCAGCTATACAAGATTATAGAAAATTCCTTCCGAATAGGCAATTCACCAAAAATTCAACTTATACATTTTATTTGTCATGTAACATATTTCATATGTGGTATTTTAATCAAAATCTTAGAGCCATTTGTTTTTAGAAAATCAAAAATTTCGTTCCCTGTAAAGGATACTTTGGGGTGGGGGATTTTGTTGAAAATCTTCGTGTCCCATCTTTGGAAAATATTGAACCTAAATACCAAGTTTGGTATTTATACGACTTTTTGTTTGAGTTCTGCTGTTCACAGACAGAGAGAGAGAGACATAGTTAAAAAATCTGATATGTTACACTCACATGACTTTCTCTACTCTTGTACAAACTATTTTTACAAACGCTTATTCTCCATCTACTTTATGTTAATCGAGTCTTTAAGCGATAGTCAAATCTTTTCAGAGCTGATTGCTATGTGGCGCATTCCATTCTCTTTAACGAATTTCCATTTGAGAAAAAGTATTATTGGAAAATTTAAAGGAATGACAAGCAATATCTCGAAAATGGTTCACTCAACAAAAAAAATGTATACGAGATAAATTGTGTATTTTAATGCGATCTACATTTTTGTGTAGTAAAATTTTGTCTATCTCTTATAGTTTACCAGTTATGCAAAAGTCGTTCACAATGAAGAATACTTTTGGAGACATTCCCAGAAAATTCGAGATATACATTTCATTTGTCATGAAAATATCTTAAAACATATGATATTTTAATCCAAATCGTTATTGTCGTTTTTGAGAAAATTAAAATTTTTGAAAAATGTTCCATATAAAGGATAATATGGGGTGGGGAATTTTCTTGAAAACCTTCGTGTCACATCTCTGGAAGACAGTGAACCTAAATACCAAGTTTGGTGTTTATCCGACTGTTCGTTTCTGAGTTATGCTGTTCACAGAAACACACACACAGACACACTCACGGACATGTTTTCAAAAATGTTTTTTTTTTTGGATTCAGGGGTCTCAAAACATGTATATCCGATGAAATCTAGGTATCGAATTTTTGGTGGAATACATTACTGCCCCTACTTACTATACGTAGTAGAGAAAGTAAAAAATGCTTTTGTTGGATTCAGGGTGCTTCAAAACATACATTTCCGGTGAAATTTCGATATCGAATTTTTGGGTAGAATGCATTACTTTCTCTAGCTACATGTACGTGGTAGAGAAATTAAAAATAAAACAATTTTTAGAACATTGTGTGTATTTTGAGTGTACACTTGGCTAAAAACCCAAAAAGTCGAATAGATATCAAACTTGGCATTTAAGTTCAGTATCTTCCAGGATGCGACACGAATATTTTCAAGAAAATCTCGCCCCAAATAACTTCTCATGGAAATATTTTCGTTATTGATTTTATCAACATCGGTCTTAATGATTTTGATTAAACTATCATATCTTTGTATGAGAAGTAAAATTATATCTTGCATTTTCTCCAAATAGCCTGCGAGTTCCCTTTTATTTGCATGACTAGGAAGACATGAGAGATAAACAAGTACTTACTGGAGGAAAAAGGACGTATTTTAAAGTATCGATTCTTTTTTCTCTCCCTCTCCTTTCTTTCCATTGCAAGAGCTTTTTGTAATGAATAAATATTTGAATACAGTTTATGTAGGTTGTATGCAACTAACCATTTACTACTTAATTTGAAATCATTCCAAGGCAAAAAAGTCTGATATGTTACATTCACACACTATCATTTATCTTTATATATCTTCTACAAAGCATGCTTATAAAATCTAATTTCCTCTATTGCTTCATCTTAACTGAGAAACGCTTGCAGAAATGATTTCCTTACACAATTCGTTGTAGATACAAGAGGAAACAATTTCCATAAGTAATGTAATTGACATTTACTACCCAATTTAAAAGGTTATTTTTATTGAATCTTCCTGTCATAATTAATACTGTGATTTATTTTTTCATACATAATATAGGATCTGCAATAAGGATTCACAGAGTCCATGACTTAGTGACTGGCTATATTTTGTAGATTATTTTGAGCATTATATTGTATGTTTCCAATTGCCTTAAACACAGATAACTGAAAAGAATCTTGCATGAAAGCAAGTGTATAAGGTAAATTATAAATTATTTATCTTTCCGGAAGAAAGATGTCGAAAAAATTGATAAAAGCTTGTGGAATATTTAGAATGCGTGGAATTGTTCAGAAAAATTGAGTTTTAAACTGTAAACTTAAAAATATGTATTATATTAATTCATACTGCCAATTTATGACTCGATTGTCAACATAGCTTTAGAGCGCAACATTCCTGTCCTTAACAATTACATAAAACTGCAGATTTTATCCTGATCGAAGAGAAATCAAGATTATTTGGCCTTATTCTTAGACACAAATAAAGCTTTTCACAACATTTGGCGTGAAGGTCTGTTGTGAAAAATTAAAAATTGTATCCCAGACATGTATTTTATAATAATCAAGAGTTAATATACCGAAGCAACCGCACATATAAAACACTATTGTCCAAATATAATTCCACCCGTGCTAGTGCACCTCAGGGATGTGTCTTGGGCCCACTTTTATAATATTATCATCTATATAGCAGACTTTTCATCTCGCAATGAATTAGCCATTGCACATTTCGCCGATGGAATTTCTACTATTTTAAGCAAAAGAACCTGCGATTCTACAATTAAACAACTCAATCACTTTTGTAAAATTATTGACACTTTGTGCAGAGTTATGAAACCTATAAAATTAAGATTTACTAAAATCATTTATAATAAGAGTTTTATTCACCACATTTTTATGCCTCAGGATCAGGAAAAATTGCGAAAATTACCCCAAAACGACACATTTAGTGTTTTTGCAGTGTTATAAATTGCATTTATTCCTTAATTTGATATACACTCCATCACTGTAGGCACAATACTTATTTTAATTATATTTTTAAACGTTCTACTACATCTGTCGTTTTACTGTGAATTCTGCTTCTCTTCACAGGAAAAAGCATGCCTGCTACTCACTCTAGAGTAGAAAGGTAAATTTTAGCTCATATTTTGGGGGACGTTTAGCTCTACAAATTGATACCACTGTAAAGTATGTCAGTTTCTGTGTGCTCAAGCCATGTGTCTTTCTTTGCATACATATGAGAGTTCTTTTCTCCATTTTTGTTTTGAACACTTTTTCTGTGAATGACATTTTCTAGTATAAATGACCCGTTTTCTCAGAAACTATTACAAAATAGGTAAATAAAATTTTAGGATGATAAAACTAACCTCTAAGCGCTGTTTTAAAAGATTGGTGGTTAATTAAAAAAATAGTAATTGGTAAATTTTAATAAATATTAAATAATTGAAGAAAATAAACAGGTCATTAATAAATAAACTTATTATATAAAACTTACCAGTGAACTTAAAAAGCATGCATATGCATCTTGTAAAAGTTTCAATCTGATATCTTAAAGAGCTTCTGAGAGCTCATGAATTTAGCAAATTTAAGATAGGGTTTCTGATCTCCCCTTAAATATCTTACATTAATGCTTCATGACAAATGAAATTGTCAGCCTCTCATTAGCCATTTAATTAAGAAAATGAGACGCCGGGTTCAACTAACACAGATGTCAAATAAATCACCATTACCTCCTCAAAAGGTTTATTTACCTCTCTCTCTAGACCTGTGTGGCAATATGGCTGCTCGAACTGTGTATTTGCTTCTGCTTCACAAAGCAACAGAGTTTAAACTCTATAAAGCAAAGTCTTTGAACCATTACTGATCCTCATGCCATGGTGAAACACTGATCTTCATAACGGTTTAAATATGCTCTTGATAAATACCATCATCTACAACAGCCACACTAGATTAAATAATTCATTTTTCTTCATTCTAATCCATTGCTTCTAGACTGCTTCAACTGCTTTTCCCACTGATCCAAGTGAAAGAAGACTTTAGCGAAAACTTCATACAGATTTGAAAATATGCGTATAAATACAATAAAATCCTTATAATTTACTTCGTTAAAATACTTTGTAAAGTAATTATCAATAATTATGAACAATTGATTGCAATTGTTCATAATTCTTATGGCATTCCCATGGGACTCTCAATGTAAAGTGAGACATTTTAATGTGTACCATATTAATATTGTGTTCAGGTCACCACAATTAATGTACAACGAGGTGCAATAAAGTTGCATATTTATTGTTTATATTAGATTAAAATAAAAAATTACCAGAAAAATAATGTTAATTACAGCTGTATTATAGGTATAGATAAATAGAAATTAATTTAAACACCATTTAATATCAGAATAACCAGTAAACAAATAATCAGTCATTGTTATCAGTGCATATATTAAAGGAAATAGCTGTATGTTTATCTCTTGAATTAGCTATAAGAACATAACCTGCCTTGTTTCATAATGACTCAAGAATATAAATGTATTTTAAAATCATAGGTTAGGAGTACTAATCAGCCACGATATTAATGTGCTTGGAGGAGGGTGCCATTGTTTTTGTTGACAGTCAAGGCTAGGAATCAGAGGAGAATGAGGGACAATGAAACCAGTACTACATTTGCAAGCCTTAACTTCGCTAGTAAATGTAACTCGGAACTGCGCATATTTTCCTTACCTGACTGTCCTTCCGATGCGCCGTCCGGTTGTTTCGTAAACGTTTAGTTCCTCTATCCACCACACGCACTCATATTGTGGCCGACTAGCATGTTTTTAGACACACGTCTCGAAAATCTCGTGTCGCATGCTTGGAAAGTACTAAAACTAAATAAGTTTGGTATTTCGCGTTGGAGTAATGTTGTTCTGATACACACGGACTTTTTTCTGAAAATTATTTTTTTTATTCAAGGGGCCTCAAAACATATTTCTGGTGAAATCTCGATATCGAAGGTATCGAATGTCTATGCGTAATAGAAATAGTAAAATTCTGACGATGGATTTGTCTGGTATATCGTACAACAAGGTGATTAACAAGAAGTAGATACAAGAATAGGTTTTTGTAACAATATTTTATCTCGTAGAAGAGTGAGTAGACAAGATCATGTGAGTGCAACATCAGATTTTTCACATTATATTGGCACTCGTCTGGAAATGAGAGATTAGCCGTCATCAAAGACGGACTTAAGGTATGTCTGCCCCTTGGCAAGTTGCATATTGCTGATTGATCTGTTACTGGCTGATATACATTGTGGAAATGCAAATTTAGCAATGTAGATCGAACACAATAGAAACGATCGTCACACTCAAAGAGCGATGAGGCACATTCCCAGAAGATGTCACACTGCAAACGACCCATTTCAATGTCCAAACCCTTTCAGCAGTAACTGTACTTGGGTTAGCCACTAACCGCAACCCACAAGATTCCAAGCAAGCGTTGTGCATGTTCGGTTTTCGATTTACAACGAGCCGAACCGTTGGTCTCTTGTGGCTATGCGTTTATCTCTGAACGTTATTCGAGCATAAACCGCTCGAGGTTGCTGAACCGTGATACACTTCAATTTCGTAAGCTAACTAAATACGCGAACTAATTAGGAATTCCAATGGGTGAAGTGAATAAAAATTAGTAAATACTTGCAACAACTTACTTGTCAACTAAATACTCGCTGCATGTATGAAGTGAATAAAACAAGAGAATACTTGCTAGCGAATGCTTGTCAATTTTCTGTCTTTTTTATTTATTCCACAGATTAAACCCTATTTTACAACTGTATATTAGGGTTGTAGTTTTATAATTTCAAAAGAAGTAAAACATTATCATTATTTACATTTTACAATGCTCGATGGAGGTGGTGAATAAATTTTACAAAATACATGTAACAGCATCTCTAAGGGCGCCGTGGTAGTGCAGTGTTTTCGTTTCCGGCCCTCGTACTGACATCTGGGGTCGATTTTCGGCTCTGGGGTGGTGATTTTAAGTCGGCCCTATCAACGCCTTCACCTCTGAATTGTTTATGTGAAATATCTCTAAGGCCAAACGTGTTTCGGAATCCACGGTAAAAGCTGTAGGTCCTCTCATTTACCGCCATCTCATCAGCACCCTACCATCGTAGGCAACGGATTTCGTCCGCTAGGTGCCTCCACCTCAGAAGTAGGGTCACGGTTTGGTGGAGTGGGGTATAATGCGAAGGCCGTAGGCCATATGTGGGGCGTTAGAAACATCATCTACTAAAAATTCTATACAATGTTGAAGTTTCAAACAGTATATTCTGTGCATGGAACGAGGACAATTAAAGAGTAAATGTTCTATTGTTTCTTCATTTCCACAACAGCGGTCAAGGTTCTTTTCTATAATAATATGAAATCGTCCAAAGTTTGTACCAATTTGCGTGATCAGAAAGATATTGTGTCAATATAAAATCAGGAGAAAATACTTGACATTTTAAGAGACTTGTGCATATCATGGCAAAAAATATATTTCTTGATATTGAGCCATTGTTGCTATTTATCCATTGTGAATTCCATGTTTATCATCTGCATTTTATACTCTGGCTTTAGTCTTGATTTTGAACATTCATTGTAGGCTTACTTGTCATTACTGGAAGCTGGTGCTTTTCCTAGAATACTCGCTCTTTCATTACCGACATGTCCTCTTATCCAGCTATGCAGATATGCTTACCATATGCTACCAGTAAAATTTTCCAACTTATATAAGAGTATTTACTTTCCCTGGTTTTATCAAGCTGCATTGCAACGTCTGTGGTCCGCATTCGGGAGGTTCCGGATTCGACCCCCGGCGAATACCCACTCTTACCCATAGGTTTTTCATGGTTTCTCCGGATCGGCGAGTACTGGGGTGGTTCATCTTTTACCACGACTTTCCGCCCCTCATTTCCTGTATCCATCATCTTCCTTATCATATGTTTCAGGGTTGTAAGACCAGGCGACGGCGTTCGGCAGGTTGCGGCTGGCCGGTGGCTGGGCTCTGTAGAGGGTTCTTCCCTGGCGCCACTGGAGGAATTACTAAGTTAGATCTCTCCCCCGAGTATATTCCACCCCATTGGGGACTGTCGGATATTCGATGGCTTGTGGGTAGGCCCGGGCGGCGCCGGATGTGTTCAATCTGGAAAGGTTAGGGACCCCGTCCATGCTTCGAGCTGTCGACATCCGGGTCACTCCCCTCACCCCCTCCCTCCCACCGGTTCACATTGGAAGCAAAAATTACCGCTACATTACGGTCTACTTGCAGTTCTCTGTTCGGGTTCCGGGAGCCCTTCCGTGAAATGTACCTACCTATACCTTTACCTCTCCCTGGTTTTAACCAATTGTATTCAAGTATTTACTTCTAAATTTAGACTGTTTGGGTAATGGCGCTCGAACTTGCGTTTTTAAAACTTTCCCATTTCTTTCTTCTAAACATATCTAAAAAAACATAAAATAAACGGGAATGTGAGATGTTTTAGTAGTATTTGCTAAAGTATTACTGAAAATTACGAGATAATTTGTCTAAAATCATGTTGCGTGGAGCATTTTAAGTAATGAAAAATGTGTAATAAAAAAAAGTTCTGAAGGAAACTTAATTTAAATTTGGAATTTGAATTAGACTTCTATGCTCAGTAGTACTTTAAATGGTCATACAAAGCTTTAAACATTGCCTAAATTATTAAATAAAAAGCGTCAAATGAATGTATATACTGTAAGCATAATAAAGAGTAAAAAAATCGCAATTTTTTCAACATTTTCACCCAATTCCTGCAGAATATTATTTTTCTATCTACTTAATTGTTAATCGAGGTAAACGTTTGCAGAAATAGTTTAATTATGCATTTCGTCATATTTAAAACGTCGTCCTCCGTGGTGTAGAGGTTACCATGCTAGCATCTAGTTCCGGAGTTCGCGGATTCAAACCCGGCGGAGGGCGGTGCAACTTTTCGGTGGTAAAAATCCTTAGCATGGCTTCCTTCGGAAGGGAAGTAAAGCCGGTGGTCCCGTCTTGTAGATTTGCGGCACGTAAGAGAACCTCAAGCCTCAAACTCTGAGCAAAATTACCGGTGTTTCACGCCCAATATAGAATGGAACGCCAAGGACCACAGCAGTTAAAGAGCGTCCATCCATAAATAAAGCTCAATTTAATTTTTGTAGTTAAAATGGTAATAAAGAAAGCTGAAGCGATAGTCAACATTTTAAATAGCACGAGGCAATATGCTGGCTTTGAAATTTCATATCATTTCCATGACATCGCGAGAAACAACTGGATGGTGACAGCACTTCGAAAAATGACAAAGTTTTGAAAAAGTCAAACCAATAACAATGTATTGTCGATGAAATCGCTGATGTCAGAAAACAACTATTCGAAATTATGTATTTTAAAGTGTGAAAGACATTTTTTGTGCAGTAAGTTTTTTGTCTATCTCTTAGGGTTTACCAAAACCCTTAGGGTTTATACAAAATTGTACAAAATTCATTCTAAATGAAGAGAGCTTTACAAGCTACCCAAAGAAAATTCAGTATTTTGTTAATCAAGCAAATACCTTAAACATGTGGTCATTGAATCAAAATTGTTCGAACTTTTTGAGAAAATAAAAAATAATGAAACATTTTTCATGCGGAATCTAGTTGGGGTGACAGAACTTTCTTGAGTCTTCGTGTGCTGAACGTATACCAGATTTGGAATTAATCCGACATTTCGTTTTATGAGATTGCTGGGATAAAATGCACATGCGGAAGTTTTTCAAAAATGCTTTTGTTTTATTCAAGAAACCTAAACACGTGTATTTTCGATAAAATCTCGTTATGATTTTAGGTTGGAAAGCAATACCAGTAGAACGCAATAAGTAGTTCCTCGGCCTCTGTAAGTAGCTAATAATAAAGTAAAAAATGTATAACAAACAATAATCGGTTTACTTTTCTGTGCAGTAAATGAAACTGGAGTTTGCAAATTGATTTCGTGTATAGGTTTACAAAAATCACACAAACAACAAAATGTCAGCAATTAGGAGAGAATGTATGTAGAAGGGCCACCTGTGAAAGGTTACTGAATGGATAACATGTTTAAATAACCTAATTGATTTGGCAAAATCGAAATAATAGTGAAACTGCAATTTACAGAACTTTTAAGTGAATGGAGAATTAATAGACCGAAGCAAAATAATAATGAGGCTATAGAATTTTGTGTCACTAGCTGATCTACCCTATGTTTCACGGTGGCTGTTTAAATCTAGATTTATGGATTAATTTCGTTAACCCCCCACCCCCGTGCTCTTTATGAAATTATGCTACAATGGTTTAGAAGATTATATTTTGTGTTATTCCTCCTACACCTTCGTAAAGTCGCTTTGATATTCCGAATAAGATGAAATATCCCCTGATATAAAAATGAGTAAATAATAAGACGAATTTCATCGTTTCTAAAACTTCCCATATGCCTAAGACCTTCGGGGACACCTCATTCCACCAAGCAATGAGTGGACCGGAATGAGTTTCAACGGCCGGAATGCGTTGCCTCCGATGGTAGGGTGAGGATGAGGATAGCGGTGGAATAAGAGGACCTACAGCTTTGACCGCGGACTCCGAGCCGCATTGGGCGTTGGGAACACTTCACAGAGCAAGTCAGAGGTGAAGGCGTGGGTAGGGCCGACTTAAAATCGCCACCCAGAACCGGGAATCGAACCGCGGGCCCTCAGTACGAAATCCGGACCCAAAACCATTGATCTACTTCGGCCCCCTATATCAACGAAGTTGTTTTAGTAATTTCCTGAACTTTCTCCGACATCCTCAAAGTTCTGCAAAGCTACCTTTAAGTAGCTTTTAGCGATGAAACATAATGAAACAATTTTTAAATAATGACGATAAATAAAATTTTGCACTTGTGTGCGTTCTCTTTGTCTCGTTAAATTTAATAACATAAAGGCTCTGAAGTTTTCACGTAATACAGAAACCCGTAACATTAATATACAAAATTGAAAAGGTGCTCCTCTCCCAAGGCATTAAATTAAAAAATTTGATAATGGAACAGAACCCATAAAGAAAAATAATCTTCTCAGATATTCATTATAGAAGTATCCGTTGATTAACTTATGATACTACGTTGGACAGAAAGTTGTCCCTCTATATAATTATTCAGCAAACTCTGGCATGAACTTGATTACAGCCTACAGAGAAAGTAGAGACAAACTTCCTCATAAAAAGGTTCATTAAACGTTTTTTACACAAGCATCGTATAATATCCTATTCTTATACCGTGGTCCGATTGTCTTTTGTTTTGCTGTGTCGTCTATTTTCTCGAATCGTAAGCATACTGGTTTGATTGAAATAACTGCAGCTTTTGTATAATTTTATAAAATTTTCTGTGGAGTAACAATCATGTTGTATTTCATGGAATTCTCAACGAAAATACAACGTGTTAGTATTCTAATATCCAAGGTTTGTAGAATGTTATTAGCATTTTAGTAATTTAGGAATGATTTATTTAGGTTATGTTTTATCGCCTATTTCCTTTGCGAAGTATAGAGATTTTGAGTGCCAAAAAACATATCAAAATCGGTATAGTGCTTTCCGACATTAAGTTATTCTATACATACACAGATACACATGTAGAAATTGTCTTCCATTGTAATATTAGTATATTCAGCATTAAATAAACTTCAACGAGATCCAGTTATGGCATGAAACGCTATGGAATAACTCGTACACGAGCTTTCTAAAAGTAATATATGAGTACGAATATAGCCGCTGCAAAGTTTAGAAAAGGTTCAAACGATATTCGATTGAAAGAAGTGATAAAAGGTTGCCATTCTTTCCTTACCATAGAGATTTATGACATTAATTTTGACTGCAGATCCCATCCCATACAACAAAGACACGTCCGCATTTATAGATTCTAACAAACAAGCGGTATGATACGTGGCTTGTTGAAGCTTTGCGATTATAGACTCTTATAAACAGGCGGCATATCGTTTATATCTTTTCTAAATTTTGCGAGAAGTAATTGACTAGGGAACGGAGAGAATTCCACGCACCACGACCCAGCGCGGATATTTTGTGCTTACCACCCCCAGGAGGAACGGATGAGGTTAAGAAACCGCAGGAGGCTATAGACTGCAAGCAGGCCAACAGAGATGCGCAAAGGTCCCTAACTATTCCAAACTTAATGACCCGATCACATCGGCCGGCTTCTTAGAGAAGGCTTCCCTCTGGCTAACCAGGAAGAAAAAAGCAATATAAGGCAGTATCCATTAAACAAATACAAGATCAACTCCTCACAAAGCTGACGTATTATGCGCATCCGAAAGCAGTTACTTTAAAAATTAAATTACAAAATCTTGTTATCAACCACAAAAAGCAATGAGAATTGTAACTACAATAGTGAGGGAAAATAGAGAGGAAAGTTGGAAGAATGGGATACGAGAGATTGAGTGAGGGGATGAGGAAAGACGGAAGAATCTCCACATCTAACGAATAATGTGAGTAAACGTGCGAACATCTAACGCAATAACGAAAGCAAGAGCTGCGGAGTTTGTTAGTAAAGAGATGAGACAGAAGCATGTACGAAAAATATATCCAAGGCGAAATTAATTTGAGAAATAGTTACTTACGTAACCGTATAAGAAAGTGAGCTTTTTCAGGACAATTATGAAGTAAGTAAGAAGTAAAAAGTAGAGTCCTGAAAAATAGACTTTCTGCAGTTATGTACAATATTTTGTTTCAGACTATTTATAAATGCTTTATATATTGGTTAAATATTGTACTGCATATTATAGTGGAAATGGACGAATTCATATGTTTCATATGCTCATTGCAGGGCCAGTAGTTAAGGCTTTATTAAACAGTAGAAGGGAACGCTAGAAGTATTATAGAGGGTGTTTTAAAAGAAACATCTCTAAGTAAACTGATTAAGGTCAGGTAGTAAGTAATATTCAAATTTTAAAATTAATACATAAACGTGAAACAATGCAATACGGAAGAAAAATGATAATGCAAAATTATTCTCGCAGTCGATTTATCGTTATGTATTCATATGTTGGTGTTGGAGTACGGAAAATAACTGAATGGAAAAGTTCCATTTGACGTACTGGTTGGGAGGCGAAAAAATATTAAGTTCCAACGATAATTTTGTTTTAATTGTCATGTATTCTTTAAAATGAATAATTATTACTTAATTTATAGATCTATTTCATTATGTACCCCACTTTGAACGCAACTACAGAAATGCTGGTCTGTAGCAAGAGCAAACGAAAGATAAGCAAAGTATGTATACAGAATCGTGCGCAGCCTGTAGTTATTATTTTCATTTATTTGTATCTTTGGTTTCCTCTTTTGTCTCACTTTTCGGCGCAGATCTATGCATATATTACTCGATAATTCGTTCTAGATTGAGCTAAACGGGTATCATAAATCCCTAGTGGGCTGCAGTGAAGAGACTGACAGTTATTTGCACGAAAACAAATGGCGAGGCACTAAAACACTATTTGCAGCAGCAGGAAATTAGCCAATCAGAACACGGAACAGTAAAACGCAGTTACGGAAGTCCGCAGTGCCATTGCACCTGTTATTGCCTAACCTTGCTACACTATGTACAAACAGCAATGGGGCGGCTATCTTATGGAAGACTGGCATGCATGTAACCTAAACGATGTGTGAACGGTACACACGCCACATTTAAAACTCTACACGACTACCTTGCCTACATCGCATTTCTTATCGTTTTTCGGGGACTTAGTGACATCATGCCTACAGTTAATTGGCTGTGGCAGTCAGCTTGCTGGTGGAGTTACCCCTTCAGCTATATATTGCACCAATAAACATATATAATTGTTATCGCTTAGATTGAAATGAAATGCGTTCTGTCATGCATTGCCTAATTGATAAATAACTGACTGTAAGACACCTCTTCCATAAGAAAAATGGTAGCAGCTGTTCACTAATTGCAAAGAAAACAACACGACATGGCTTTTTCGTGTTCTTTACTAACGTTTTGTGTTTATAGGTTAACACCAGAACGCCCAGAGGGATCAAAATGTTCCTTTTTTGTTTTTAAGTGATAGCCATGTTTCACAGAATGGTTAGAGCAACATTTCCTTTTATGAGTTTTATTCATTTGGAATGCATCTTCATTATACTGAGAAATAGCGTATTTTGCACAACTGATTATGATTTCTTGCTGGTTTTACATTTAACGCCCGAGTGTATATTCAGCCCTTTAAGGGCGTTCTATAAGAAATGTTCAGTACCATCTCTACAACGTATCACTTCTTTCATTGATAATCTCAAACGCTGTAAAAGCAGGATCCAATTGCAGTTTTGCCTTTCTGCCATTTAAATGTCCAGACTGCCTGTTTAAAAAACTAAACATTTGCATCGTATCGTTTCTTGTTCTCAGTTCTATTACTTTCCAATTTGTCATCTCCTTCAATCAAATTAGCACCACATTTTAATGTGTGCGAAAACCACTCAAATATACAGGGAATTAAACCATTATTTATACATTGTTCTCACAATTTCTGTTTTGTACACCTGTGGACAAAAGAAAATGAGTCGTATCTTGAACGCCACATTTTTCTAAGTTCTACATGCACAGCGCCTTGTTTACATCATACGCAATACAGTTGTGTAGCCGCTGCAGCAAGTTCTTGTAAGGCACTATTAAACATGCTACCTTCCATGAGTCTTCTCTGTAGCAAAGCGTAGGGTGCTTCTGTGGTTAAGACCGCAGGTTCGCTTCTCGCATGTAATAAACAATATTTTTTCTTTTGTTAATAACGTTAAATTAACACATAGTGACTATTTTCGATATACTCCGTTTCATGCACGGCATTTTGGTAAGTTCATAATATGAGGGGCATTCAAATGAAACCTGGTCAGTGCGTCTAGCTTTGCACTACACGTAAGGTGGCACCACGTAACTGCGTGTATGGTGACACCATCTATTGGTAGAGCGACTACAGCGTTCACGCCGAAGATAAAGTGGTCTCAAGTTATCGTCCACTACTGAACATGAAGGCGAGTAAGCAGGAACAACGAGGAGTGAGTTAGAGGAAGCAGTGGAAACATGCGATTTCAGCACCTCAAAAGAAATCTAAGGCCGTGCATACCAGTTCTGGTTAGGTCATGATGTCCTTTTATGACCACAAAGGCCCACTGCTTGTCGAGTTCCTGGAACGGGGAAGCACCATCAATGCCCAGCGTTATCAAGCCACTTTACAGAACCTTAGACGAGCCATCAAGTCGAAACGCCCAGGCATGTTGTCCAATGGCGTTATTCTCCTACATGATAATGCCCGCCTACACATTACCAATGCGGTGAAGACGACATTGCAGCAGTTTTGATGGGAAGCGCTGGAACATCCACCGTACAGTCCAGAACTTTCACCGTGTGACTTTCATGTTTATGGACCTCTAAAATAAGCTATTCGTGGACATCGATTCACAACGGACGACGAAGTGTGTGAATGGGTCGAGAACTGGATCCGACAGCAGCCTACTAGCTTCTTCAAAGATGGAATCGACCGACTAGTGTCGCAATGGGATAAATGTGCCAACAGTTTTGGCGACTATTTTTGAGTTAATAAAATCGTTACCGTTACTTTACACAAGTGACCGGGTTTCATTTGAATGACCCTTATAGAATAATTATTACGATGCAAAACACGTGACTTCACAATTTCATCATGGTCACATATTGTGACGTACGAGTATTGTTGCGTATATGACCTGGACGAGTATTGTTGCGTATATGACCTGGCTGCTCGGTTCGGGTAACGAGTATTGTTGCGTATATGACCTGGCTGCCCGGATCGGGTATTGCGCAATAGTGGAGGGGATAAGCGAGTTAGCGTTACCACGCCGAGTTGAGCGTGGGGGTTCAGTAGAGTCGAGGCTAGTCACTGTTCAAGGCAAGACGTGTGGGTGCGCGCTGTCCATGCATCCAAGCATGGCGTCCTCACCGACAGACATGGAAGCAAGGAGGTACTGTATCCCTTTACATCAATAAACCCACTTACCATCCATCGTCCTTATGTTTAAATTATCATAGTAGATAGTCCCTTCCATCTTCCACGCCATGTATTAATAGTTTTTCTAGAAGTATTCTGATATATTTTTCATATTTCTCTTAGCTGCGTCCCCCGTCTGACCTCGCATAATGTAAACTAATAACTAAGATTTTTCGGTACCGAGTTGCTCTACCCTACCCCATTGAGCTAGTTAATAAAGTGGTCACGACAATATATGTATCTTGTTGGATAATTAAGAGACGGTCTAAGTGTGTTGTGGCAGCTTGGCAGTACACTCAACAATGCGCAATTTACGTTTTTTATTTTTTATGGACGCTCTAACTGCTATGGTTCTTAGCGTCCCATTCTATATTATGCGTGAAAGACCGGATGTTTGCTCAGAGGCCTCATGGTAATACTTGAGAATATTTTGTTTCACTCAGTGAGGTTAAGATTTCCTGATGGAATTGTTGAATTCGTACAGGAATCTGGGTACAAATTCAAGAAGTTTGGGATGTTGTAACACCTCGTCCTCTTTACTACAAGTGTTTAATTTCATCTACAACCTGAAAATTAGGGCAGTTATACGTGCTTAGGGTTCATACATCCGATATTAATTTTCTTTATTTGTATGTGATTTAGTTTTCGAAGATAATAGTTTATTTGTATGTATTTCTTTAGTTGTTTAAAACGAGTATTTTAATAGAATCGTGTTTCTGTGTGTATAGATTGCCTAAAACTTCAAATGTTAAAGTTATATTAATGCCATGTTATGTTCTACGCATCCAGTCATAAAATTAATAATATAAAAAATAACAATAACTAATGCAGGATTTGACCCGATGAGCTTATGAGCGCCAGCGTAACTTTTTAACTTCTCAGCCAATGAAACGTTTTTCCCTGCTCTGTTTTCAGTAGCTTATAAGCATCACCACCGAGAAACACCGTTATAAGGTGACCATTGCGTTCACAGGGCAGAGACCATTTTACAGTCCTGCATGTGCGTTAAGAAGCTACACGAAGCCTACGAACCGTCACATGGAATCTGGAATGACTCACTTTTTTTATTGTTGAGAACGTAGTTTTAATAGCTGCTGCAACAGTGTCTCAGTTTTACTGCTGCTACTTCTACCCTTATTTTGATGAAACTATCTTTCAAATTAGAAGTACAGCTTTCTTAATGTTGGCAAATCTTTTAACTCCTTCTGCTGATTCAAATTAAATTCTTGTTGAATGTACTTAAACTTGGCCTCCTTATGTGCTTCAAATAATATCACTGGCAAATATTTCGTATGCGCCATACAGCGTTGCACAAAGGAACTGTTGCTGCCGTCTACGCTGGCTCATCGTTTCTCAGCTGTTCTTGTATAAAAATGACTTCCTCCATCCACTGTTTCACAATCTGTTCTTACAAAAGCTTGTTCTTCTATATGTCTTGCAGATTTGCATAGATGAGGTACAAGGGGAATACAGTAGGCTTAAGCGATAATCAAATATTTTAAAAGGGAGTCGCTATGTGATGTCTTTGAAATTAGTTCTCTTTATATGGCCACGGAAAAATCCAATAGCGACTTAGCTGTTGAAAAAATTGTAAGTACGAGGGGTATTTTTAAAGTAAGTTTCGGTTTAATATTTTGCCACTGCAGTCGCGATTTTGAGCATGCGCGATCACTTCCTCCATTTATTAGGAAGCCAGACACAGCTGTAAACGATCGTCATTTTGTGCATTCCTATTGTTGG
This sequence comes from Deroplatys truncata, assembly GCA_030765065.1. Taxonomy (NCBI): domain Eukaryota; kingdom Metazoa; phylum Arthropoda; class Insecta; order Mantodea; family Mantidae; genus Deroplatys; species Deroplatys truncata. Next base: position 68,893,387 of record CM060986.1, read on the forward strand.
AGCGATTCGAAATGTTCAGAACAATCAAACAACCCACCGACTGTGAAGTCAGATGAGTGATTCGTTTTTTGAATGCGAGAAATGTTATGCCACCAAACTCCATTGTCAATTGTGTGGCATTTATTGGGAAACAACAATGAGCGACAAAGCCCGGCCACGCAGTCAAACAAACCCAAGGTCTGATCGCATTATTTGGTTCGGATTTGGCACCAAGCGATTTTCACCTGTTTCTTAAATTCCTTGGTGGAAAGCAATTCAACAACAATGATGTAAAACCAGAAGTGCAGACTTGATTTTCATCAATGCGGCATCATTCTTTGACGAAGGCAAACAAAAACTTGTTTCCAGTTACGATAAACGCCTGAATAACGGCGGTGACTATGCGGAGAAGTAGTGTAAGCTGTAAGATAATGAATGATGGTGAAGTATTTGGAAAATAATGTTCTGTTATTTTTTAAAATATTAGATGTGATACATTCATATGACTTTCCCTGCTCTCTATCATTTATTAGTGGGTATACAAATTATTCTTACTCAAGCTTATTTTTTTATCTACTACATTTTAATCCAAATAAACCTTTGCAGAAATAGCTACATTATACATTTCGTTATATATACAAAACGAACAGTGATAGCCAAATATTTAAGAACAACACGCTATATACTGGCCCTACAATCCCATACAGTTTATATGCAATCGCGAGAAACAATAAATTTTGACACTGTAAAGGGAGTGACTAAGAAATGAACAATTCAAACCTTTAATAATGGATATCTCAGAAACGATTTATGCCACAAAAACGTATTTAAAGTAAATTATGCGTTTTAAAGAGATCTGTATATTTACTTTCTCTACTACGTATAGTATGTAGGGGAAGTATTGCATTCCACCCAAAAATTCGATACCGAGATTTCACCGGAAATACATGTTTTGAGACCTCCTGAATCCAAAAAAAGCATTTTTGGGAACATGTCCGTGTGTGTGTCTGTGTGTGTCTGTGTGTGTCTGTGAACAGCATAACTCAAAAACGAACAGTCGGATAAACACCAAACTTGGTATTTAGGTTCAGTATCTTCCAGAGATGCGACACGAAGGTTTTCAAGAAAATCCCCCCACCCCAGACTACCCTTTACATGGAAGATTTTTCGAAAATTTTAATTTTCTCAAAAATGGCTCTAAGATTTTGATTAAAATATCATATGTTTAAGATAATGTCATGAGAAATGAAATGTATATCTCGAATTTTCTGGGAATGTCTCCAAAAGTATTCTTCATTGTGAACGACTTTTGCATAACTGGTAAACCATAAGAGATAGACAAAATTTTACTACACAAAAAATGCAGATCTCGTTAAAATACACAACTTATGTCATATACATTTCTTTTGTTGAGTGAACCGTTTTCGAGATATTGCTTGTTATTCCCTTAAATTTTCCAATACTTATACTTTGTCTCAAATTCGTTATTCATGTTTTTATGTCCTGGACTTGCAAAGAGAATGGAATGCGCCGCATAGCAACCAGCGTTAAAATATTTGACCATCGCTTAAAAGCTACCATATTACCCTTGCATCTACAAGAAAATTAGCAATAAGATTGACATCTCGATATCTCGATTAACATAAAGCATATGGAGAATAGACGTTTGTAAAAATAGATTGTACAAGAGTAGAGAAAGTCATGTGAGTGTAACACATCAGATTTTTTGTATAGTACGTTTTTGTCTGTCGCTTAACGTTTATCAGTTATAAAAGATTATACAAAATTCCTTCATTTTTTCATGTAAATATCTTTCGTATATGGTATTTTATTTAAAATCCTTAGATTCATTTTTATAAAATATAAAATGCCGAAAAATTGTCCATGTAAAGGGCAGTTTGTTCTGGAGGGATTTTGTTGAAAATATTTGTGTCGCAATTTTGAAAGATATTGAACCTAAATACAAAGTTAAGTATTAACCCCACTTCTCGTTTTTTAGTTATGGTGTTCAGACACAAACACGGACATGTTTCCAAAAATGCTTTATTTGGATTCAGGGGGCCTCAAACCATGTATTTTCGTGAAATCTCGGTAACGAATTTTTGGATGGAATGCAACGCTTCCCCTACTTACTGCGTAGTGCTGAGCGAAGGTCTACCAGGACAATAGGCCAAAGTCCCCCTTCTATACACAGGGTCCAGCGCCAACCGAGTTGCTCTCCAGACCGTGGGGGTTTCCCATGAGGCCAATACCTGGTTTCCTAAAAACGGCCCCCCACTTATTTGGAAGAGGGAACTACGTAGTAGAGAAAGTAAAAATTATTATCTGTACTGACCCTCTTACTGTTAAATTCACCCCAGTATTGAAAATATTTACTGCCACAAAAATTGTTGACATAAATTGTGTGCTTCAATGAGATTTACATTTTTTGTGCAGTAAGGTTTTGTCTATCAATTACAGTTTATAATTATACAAAACTCGCTCAGAATGGAGAATACTTCAGGCTACTTGCAATAAATTCAAGATATACCGGTTATTTATCGTGCAAATATCTTAAATATTGCGTTTTAATCAACATCGTTAGAGATATTGTTGAGAAAATAAAAAATTACCAATTTTTACTTCCTCTACTACGTCTAGTAAGTAGGGGAGGTATCGTATTCCACCCAAAAATTCGATACCAAGATTTCACTAGAAATACACGTTTTGAGACCCCCTGAATCCAAAAAAGCATTTTTGGAAACATGTCAGTATGTGTGTCTGTGAACAGCATAACTCAGAAACGAACAGTCGGATAAACACCAAACTTGGTATTTAGGTTCAGTATCTTCCAGAGATGCGACACGAAGGTTTTCAAGAAAATCCCCCCACCCCAGATTACCCTTTGCATGGAACATTTTTCGAAAATTTTAATTTTCTCAAAAATGGCTCTAACGATTTTGATTAAAATATTATATGTTTAAGATATTTTCATGACAAATGAAATGTATATCTCGAATTTTCTGGGAATGTCTTCAAAAGTGTTCTTCATTGTGAACGACTTTTACATAACTGGTAAACCATAAGAGATAGACAGAACTTTACTACACAAAAAATGTAGATCGCGTTAAAATACACAATTTGTCATATACATTTTTTTGTTGTTGAGTGAACCATTTTCGAGATATTGCTTGTTATTCCTTTAAATTTTTCAATACTTATTTTCTCAAATGGGAATTCGTTATTCATTTTTTGTCCTAGTAATGCAAAGAGAATGGAATGCTCCACATAGCAACCACCTCTTGAAAGATTTGACTATCGCTTAAAGCCTACCAATTCCCCTTGCATCTACAAGAAAATTAGCAATAAGATTAACATCTCGATATCTCGATTAACATGAAGCATATGGAGAATAAGCGTTTGTAAAAATACTTTGTACAAGAGTAGAGAAAGTCATGTGAGTGTAACATATCAGATTTTTTCCATATAAAGAATACTTAGGACTGGGGAATTTTCTCAAAACTCGCATCGCATCCTAAGAGGATCTTGAAGTTCCATCAAGTCTGGTATTTAACCGACTTTTAGTTTTTAGGTTATGCTGTTCTCAAGACACTATGATACACATACACACAATACATTTTTCTAAAAAGCCTTTTTTCAGGGAGCTTCAAAACTTGTATTTTCGGTGAAATCTCGGTATTGAGTGGATACCCAGGAATGCAATACTTGCTCTACTTACCATAGAAAAAAACAACTAAAGGAACACAGAATGTTCATCTATGTATATCGATCTACCGACCACTTAGAGACGGTGTAATTCTATAGATCAGTAGATAGATCAAGAGTGTAATTTATCTCTTTTCTTGCAAGTCAACGTTGATTAGTTTGTTAAATAAGCACATTTTCTGATTAAACAAAGAATTTGAGGAACTAAACCCATGTTTATTTTCTCTAGCACCAACTTAAAGAAAATAGCGGAAGTATTTCTTTCCACCCAAAATTTCGATATCGAGTTGAATCTAAAAAGAACATTGGTGGAAAAAGGTGAGTGTGTGTGTGGGGGAGGGTGTAGAGAGCAAGACATCTCAAAAACAAAAAATCGGGTAAATACAAACAAATATTTTTTCTTCTCAAAACTGGCTGTAATTATTTTATTAAAATCCCATATGATTAAAATACCTGCATGACAATTAAAACGTATATATTCAATTATCTGCTATTAACCTGTGAAGTGGTCTTCTTTATGAATCATCTTGCAAAAACTGTTTGTCACAGAGTTAGAAAAAATGCACCAATCACAAATTGTGGATTCTTGGTCTTAAGCACAGTATGGACTTAGGGCTTTTATGATTATGATACTTAGAAAATCAAGACGCAACATTAAATCTCAATTTTCAAAATGTTATTACGTGAGGGCTCGGACATTTCACATACAACAAAGTTTTTATTTTTAGAAAATGATATGATTTCTCTACAATTTATTGATATACCGTTGCAGACTTTAATTATAAAAGATTAATGTTTTCATAAAAGAATTGCACTGCGTGCAGCATTTTTTCAAAACAATGAAAGATAACAAAATTATCTCGGGAACTGATATAAAAATACGCATGAAATTTGGCGTACATTAAAGTCTGGTTGCTACATAAAAGTTTCAGATGAATCGGACTGAAAATTGTGCATTTTAAAAACTTCTCAGATGGATATCCCTAGTGCATAAATAGCAGCCATTGTTTTTCGACGAGGAAGGCATCGATGTGCGTTTGGTATTATTTAATCTAGGTTAACTACCTTTAGGGCGAGCTTCATAAAGTTTGTCCTACAGCTTCTGCGATATGCGTTAGGCCCTATTAAGTAGTGCCTTCTGCCATCTGGTGATGGGTTTTGTTAGATTTTCTCCATTGCAGCTTAAAGCTATAGCAATTCTAACTTATAATGCATTACCTACGGTGACGTTTCAACATCGATTTTCTTTTGAAGAAAAATTACAAACGTAGTGTATACTCCTTCCCGCAGATGGCACAGTCGGCAAGGCTGTGAAACTTCGTTTCACATTTATCCGCAAGATGGAGCCGCTCACGTCTATAAGGTTGATCATACGTTCTTTTCACTAAGCGTCGAATCTTCTGCGTAGCTAATCAAAGCGGGACGGTATTTTCCCAGGTTCTAATATGTTCATTTCATAAAATATTCACGCCACATATTCAGATATCCTTGTAAGTCAGGGTAAAAGAAAACAAACTACGTTTTCTAACAGTGACAGTTTTCTAACAGGGGAGGAGGCAGGTGGGTAATGCCCCCCCTATGTTACGAGAAATAATTAGGCTACTGGTTATTGTTGCTCTACCAATAAAAATTACAACTGTACTTTTAAACGAATATTTCAAATTTAATAAATAAAAGAAGAATGTGTCGTTAAAATTCATATGAAAATTCGGAAACGTTTTCAGGCAATCTTGGTGCCCCAAGCAGAAGCACTGCTGCTTTCTAATAAAGGTATACAGAAATTGAATGCACTGGTTTTTACTTTCCCTGCTGCGTGCACCATAATAGTTAGAGAAAGCCTTTATCCAAAAATAGCATTTAGAGATCTCGGTAGAAATGTAATATTATATACACTATGTGATCAAAAGTATCCGAACATCCCCACAAACATACGTATTTCATCTTAGGGGAATTGTGCTGCCACTTACTGCCTGGTACTCATTATCCGCAACCTCAGTAGTTATTAGACATCGTGAAACAGCATAATGGGACGCTCTGTGGAACTCACGGACTTCGAACGTGGTCAGGTGATTGGGTGTCACTTGTGTTAGAAGTCTGTACGCGAGATTTCCACACTCCTAAACATCCCTAGGTCCGCTGTTTCTGATGTGATAGTGAAGTGGAAACGTGAAGGGACATGTACAGCACAAAAGCGTACAGGCCGGCCTCGTCTGTTGACTGACAGAGACCGCCGACATTTGAAGAGGGTCGTAGAGAGTAATAGGCACACATCTATCCAGACCATCACACAGGAATTTCAAACTGCATCAGGATCCACTCCAAGTACTATGACAGTTAGCCGTGAGGTGAGAGACCTTGGATTCCATGGTCGGGTGGCTGCTCATAAGCCACACATCACGCAGGAAAATGCCAAACGACGCCTCGCTTGGTGTAAGGAGCGTTAACATTACACAATTGAATAGTGGCAAAGCGTTGTGTGGAGTGACGAATCACGGTACACAATGTGGCGATCCGATGGCAGGGTGTGGGTATGGCGAATGCCCGGTGAACGTCATCTGCCAGCGGTGTAGTGCCAACAGTGAAATTCGGAGGTAGTGGTGTTATGGTGTGATCGTGTTTTTCCTGGAGGGGACTTGCACCCCTTGTTGTTTTGCGCAGACCTACATTGATATTTTAAGCACCTTCTTGCTTCCCGTTGTTCAAGAGCAATTCGGGGATGGCGATTGTAACTTTCAACACGATCGAGCACAAGTTCATACTGCACGGGCTGTGGCGTAGTGGTTACACGACAATAACATCCCTGTACAGAGCCCTAACTTGAACCCTATAGAACACCTTTGGGATCTTTTTTCTTTTTTTTAATAAACTTCCGTAAGGGGAAAAAGGACGGGCCCCACACCCGCCCGTCCCGGTGGCGGTCGTCCGGCATGCGTTGCCGTGCAAGCTACATCGCCTCCCTCGTGCAGTTAGTGTCTAACATGCAGGGAGTTGGTTATGAGTTAGTGAGTAGGTTAGTTGGGTCCCGCATAAATACCCCGTTTAATTTCGTGATGTGTGTTGCTGGCATGCTTTGCATGCGAGCGCGTCAAAGGATGAATTCCCAGGCTGCAGCCATGAACAAGTCCTAAGTACAGCCTGAGGGTTTGATGGTGTAATTGAGGGAAGATTTGGTGGCTTGCTAGTGATGTGTGGTGATTTGGTTAACAGTGGTTTGTACATGCATTTTTAGTAATTACGTGAGGTTAGCATGAAGTTGCGTAATGGGATGGTGGGGGCGGTAATGAGTTGTGATTCTGCGAGGTCTCCTTAATCGGAACCGTGGCAGTACTTCCGTGTACGGCCTGAGGGCGTCGTCAATGATTTCCAATCCTGGGTCCGGCGTTCGTGCTGGGTCATCTAGAGTGCACACTCGGCTGGCTGCCTGCCTGATAGTGCAGGTGCGGACCAGTGCCACTCGCGGGGAGGTCCTCATTTCCCGGGTCCGCCTTTGCTGGGTAGCAAAAGGACTTCAAGGGCAGCTGTGAAGTGGATGGTGTGAAGTCTGTAAAGATATACTGGAAGCAGAGAGAACGTGGATTATTGTAAAATGGATTATTGTAAAAGGTTGTCTAGAAATTCTGTTATTTAGTCGTCGTAGTCTGTGTTGGAAAGATTTTTGTCAAACAGAGATAGAGGTCGTTTGTGTTTATCTATCGTCGTGCCATACTGGCCAAGTGAAGAAATTTGTATGTTATGGTGGGCAGGGAGTTTGTTATACATATCGAAGGCTAATTTCTTAATAAATTCTTCTAACGTATGCATGTGTAGGTCATCATGCAGTTCTTTCGATGGTGCTAGCAACGGGACTTCGGCTACGATACTGAGTATCCTGTTTTGAAGAGTTTGTATGCGTTGGATATGGGATTTTGCTGCGTAGCCCCAGACCGGCGCTGCATAAGTTAATATTGGGCGAATGAGAGATTTGTAGAGCGTTAAGCCCATGTTTAGTTTGAGTGCATTCTTGTAGTATATTAATGGGTATAATTTGCGCAATTGCGCGTAGTATTTTCTGCGTACTTCGTTGGTGTGTAGTCGCCATGTTAGGCCGTGGTCCATCACTAGCCCAAGGTATGTGACCTTGTTGGTCCAGTTAATGTTGTCAGTAAAGAGTTTTAGTGGAAGTAAGTTATGTCTTGGGTAGTAGTGCTCTATGCGTTTGGTGAAGATTATCGCTTAGCTTTTGTTCGCTTTTACCTTGATTCTCCATTTAGTGAGCCATGGTTCTAGGTGTGTGAGCGATATTTGAAGGTTTCTATGTATAAACGTAATTTTACCTGATTGTGCCATGTTGGTTGTGTCATCGACGTACAGGAGATGCAGGCAGGTTGAGCTCTTGGGAATGTCGTTTATATATAGGTTGAAGAGCAGAGGTCCCAAGATACTACCTTGTGGGACGTCCACCAGTATTGGGAGAGGTGTTGACTTTACTTCGTTAATTACCGAGGAGAAGGTTCGGTCGCGCAAGTAGTTTGCTATCAGCTTGGTCATGGTGTCCGGGAATTTGTACGTAAGCATTTTCCGTAGTAGTCCCGCATGCCACACGCGGTCGAAGGCGCGTTCTATGTCAAGGAGAACGGCGCCCGTTGACTTCCGGATGTTGAAGCCTTTCGTAATGTGTTCAGCAGCGCGGAGTTGTAGCGTAGGCGAGTGTTTCGCCCTGAAACCGAACTGTTCTGGTATGAGTATGTTGTGCTTGATCACGAATGCGTTGACACGTTTTAATATGATCATTGTGTAAGCAGGCTAATTGGCCTGTAGTTGTGCGGATTCGCTTGGTTTTTGGCCCTTCTTCAGGAAGTGAAGCATGTTTGCTGTTTTCCACCTCTTGGGGAAGTAACTGTGAGATCGGCAAAAATTAAAACGACATGCTAGTGCTTTTAAGGCGTTGAGAGGTAGGTTTTTTAATGCGATGTTTGGCACTTGGTCTGGACCGGGAGTCTTTCTTTTCGGAAGGTGTTTTATAAGCCATCGGATTTCGGAAGATGCGTTTTACGAATTTGGTTGTGTATATGCGTTTTGTGTATATTTTCGGTGAGTCTTTCGGTTTCGTTCGTAAATGTAGGTAGCGCTGGTGTTAGGTTTGGAACAAGTGTGCTTTGCAGTGCGTCTGCTAGCGCTTCTGCTTTTTCTTCGTCTGTAGTAGCAATATGTTGTCCCACGTGGAGAGGGGGAACGGAGATCCTGTCCCGGGTGAGACATTTGGCTATGCGCCATACTGTGTTATTATGCGGTTCTAGCGCCTGCAGTGTGTTGTTCCACTGCTCTGAAATAACGGCAGCAGTGCTCTCGCGAAGTTGCTGGTTTAGTGTTCGGAGGTGATGTTGTGTAGCGGCACTTCGAGTGTGTTGCCATTGTCTTTGTGTTCTGTTACGTTGTTTGATTAAGTGTTGTATGTCCGCTGGAAGTCGCGTGTTGGTCTTTCTTTTCCGCTGTAAGGGGACTGCCACCATTGTGGCATATTGTATTGCTTTTTCGATCGTTTCTGTGGCATTGTCAATGTCCTCAATAGAGTCTGTCCGTATGTTCGAGATTTGTGCTACCACTGTTTCCGCAAAAAGGTCCCAGTTGGTTTTGTTGTAGTTACGTCTAGGTCTGGTTGGTTCAGTTTGAAGGGAGCCTTCTAGGTTTATCAATACTAGTAAATATCCGATGATAAATCATTGTGTACCTTTAGCGAGATGCACGCGCAGGTCTGTCTTTCTATTACGATGTCGAGAACATCCGGGATTTGATTTGCCTGAAATGGAGTGTAAGTTGGTTCAGTGGGAGCGTGAGTTATATAATCGGACCTATTTTCGTGACGCAGTAGTGTTTATCCGGCAGTGTTCGCGTGTGTAGAATTCCAGAGTGAGTAATTTGCGTTGAAATCACCTGCCATTATTATACGTTGGTTTAGTTGAAGGAGTGAATCTATATCCGCTGTGTTTAAATCACCCGGAGTATTGTAAGCCGAAATTATTGTCAGATTTGTTTGGTTTAACGAAGCGTTTATCGCACTTGCTTCGAGCCTTTGGAGCGGCAGAAGTTGAATCGAATGATGTGCGATGTCCCGACAGACGGCGATAGCAGTGCCGCCGCCGAATCTGTCTCGGTCGTTGCGGTATAGTAGGTAACCCGGAAGATTTAACCTGTCTCGCGGGCTGAGGTGTGTTTCCGTTAGGAGAGCTATTTGAACATTGTGTTTTGCCAAGTAGTCTAACAACTCATGTTTTCGTTGTCTCAGTCCATGGGCATTCCAAGTCATTAATTTTCCTGTTGTTGAGCTAACGTCCATTGAAGTTGTCAGAGTCAAGAAGCAGTTGGAAGTATTGGCGATAATGCTGAAGGATGTCCAGTTTCTCCTCGGGTCCGTAGGTCAGTTCGTCGATCCCAAGCAGTCACATGCGGAGGTTGTATAGCCATTCTCGACTGTCCATGGTGAGTCTTGCCTGTCTGCGCATTTGAGTCACGTAGTCCTGTCTGTCACGTCTTGAGGGAGCGTCGCGCTGTGAGCTGGCAGCAGCTCTTTTAGCTGTCTTGGGAGGAGGCGCACTGGCTCCGCCACTTGCCGGGTTGACAGTGGGACCGTCTCTTGGGACTGGTGGTCCCAGCTTCCTCCCAGCGTTGTTTGGGATGTTTTGGAACGCCGACTTCGTGCCAGGCCTCACCGACCTACATCGATACCTCTCCTCAGTTCCGCACTCCGTGAAGAATGGGCTGACATTCCCCAAGAAACCTTCCAGCATCTGATTGAAAGGATGACTGCAAGAGTGAACGCTGTCATCAAGGCTAAGGGTGGGCCAACACCATATTGACTTCCAGCATTACCGATGGAGGGCGCCACGAACTTGTACGTGATTTTCAGCCGGATGTCCGGATACTTTTAATCACGTAGTGTATATTGGGCATCCTATTAATTTAAAAAACGTATTTTCAGAATAATGCATATCTGTGACCACTTCAAACGACATTTTATGTTTTTCCAAATGAATCATCCTGGAATTTGTATGTCAGCGCATTCTTATCTTGATATACAACGCCCTCTTTTTCCATCCAATACAAATTCACAAGTATCCTTTGTATACTATACCACTTATATAAAGATGGTTTTGACCTTAGAAAACTAATTCCTAGAGATTATATTTTAATTTTGTTTCATTTGTATCTGTCATTTAACTTCTATGGTCATATCAGGCTTTGACTTGAGAAACAGCTTATTATTAGTATTATTATCATTATTGTTGTTGTTGTTGTTGAATTAGAACTGCAGGCTTTCTTGACTTTTTCATTTATGTGTTTGTTTATTTGCGTACTACTACGCACACTCACCACATGCTTCGAGACTGTAGAGAGCACGAGTGGTTCTGGCTAAAGCAAAATGCCTCGCTCCAACCTGAATCGAACCAGGTTCCTTTCAATTGAGAAACTAGAAGGCTGATAATTTGACTGCATAAACTTACAGTAATTATTTCAAAATAGGTGAAACGAACATGCTGCATAAACAAGAATCAACTGTTTTTACTAAGATGGCGACTAAATAGACTTTAGCACGTAAAAAGAAAATTACAAGGGCGAATATTTTGGAAGTAGTGTACAATTTATTTATGTAAATGAGTTCTATGTGTTTCCTGTAACATGCATTTGATGTATTCTTCATGATTTGTCCCTATACAAAGTTAATAATAATAATAATAATAATAATAATAATAATAATAATAATAATAATAATAATAATTCATAATAATAAATACTATATCCTATGCTATTGACGAAAAATCAAAGACAGACATTATTTGTCATATCAATATCTCAAACATTCAAGTCCTCAGGGCCGTTTTTAAAAAATAACAAATAATATTCGTGTAAATGATTGTTTGGGTTGGGGCATTTAAGAAAATCTTCACCTTCATCTTGCACACATTCACGCAGAAAGGGAACTTTTTCAAAAAATTCCTTTGGGATTCAGAAATCTTCTGATTCTTTGCAGAAAAATCTCGAAATGGAATTTTTTATTGAAAAAATGTTTCATTCAGAACTGAATGCTCTGTAACGTCAGGGAGCCTCTTCTTTCTCCCAGCTATCAGGTAGGAACTCAGAAATGAAGGCAGGCATGACAATGCTATCTAAGGAGATCGGGTTAACAGGAATGTATGCTTTACTTTGTACATATGAATCACAGAAATGGTGCTACGTCACACAACTGTAATACGTCACACGAAGTTGAGTTGGCTGGTTCATCTATACTTCCTCCACTTACCATAAATCTCGTGTTCCAGATATTGTGTTTTATGTTTTCTAAGTGTCGTCCTGTACTTGAACAATCTCTTGTAGTTTGGCACATCTTATATGTTCGAATGTACTTCAAACCGTAATTAAAATGGCACGTTTTCCTCGTGATGGTGTTTTATCTAAAGTACACTCTGGCATCCCAACTTCACAACGTTGTTTGAATCAAGTGGCGGCCCTTCGCTCTTTGCCAATTGCTGCAGGCATTACGCTCAGCTCTGAACTGCATTTTCCACTGCAGTCATCGATTCACAGAGAGGGAATCCTTAACTTACTAGTTTCTTTGTGTTCTCTGCAATTCAACCAACTTGTGTTTAATGAACAAGCATGAACGGAACTTTCTCATTTAATGTGCAAGACATTGGTCTTTAGACTAATTAGAACATTTTTCTACAATCGACATCGCTTCACTGTGCGAATTCACTTCTCCTAGCCATGATCGCCATCTGAAAAGTTTCGTTTCCAGCTAAAGGAGATTAGAAAATTGCGCCTCCTATCGTATTGCAATCCTTCAATCTTGAAGCCTGAACGTAAAATATCTGTTAAGGTAAAAATCTTAGGTGGCGACAGGTACGACTTCGCTATGAGAAATTCACATTATGCTCGCTATATAAAAAGTGATTCTTCTATCCGCGTTGTGTTATTCAAAATATATTTCTTTGTAGAAAAGATTTCAAATTAAACATGGGTGCTTAGTTGCATACAATATTATGAAGCCGAAAACGGGATGTCGTGATGATGGTGCGACAATTTGGTACGAGAGTGTAGTTGCCATCCTTCCTCGTTGTCCTCAATTATCTGATATTGATTCCGCTGCCAACTGTTCCAGTGATAGAGCTATGAGCACTTTTCCCTCAGGGTATGCGTGGATATATTGTGAAGGGCAAACAGTTTAAAATGACTGAGAAATTTATTGCGAAACACTATTTGAGTTATTGAAGTGAGTTTCCGACTGTTTTAGATAAAGAAATAGACTGGTTATGAATCGTAGCAGTCGGAATTGTAACAATTGAATTATATATGCTAACTTCTGTAGTATCAAAGTTACGTTTGGAAATAAGTTTCCGCAATAAATGAAACAAGCGTAACCTGTCGTGAGTCGCTAAAATGCTTACCAGTAAGATCCCGCGCGATGACCGCTACTCACACAAGTGCATCACTGGGCGCTTAAATGTCATGAGCGAGTATGGTAGGCGGTATCAGAGAGAGTAATGTATGCACAACTGTGTGCACGAGCGACTGCAAGTACCAGTGGCGGTACCAGAGAGAGTAACTCTCTGCTCTAAAACTGCATGTCTTTATTACTTTGACTCCGCCTACATTAGAATCACTCCAAACAACATTCTACCTTATACGTTCTAAATCTCAAAACTCTAAGTAAACGTATGTGACAATTACTAGGCGATGGCTAGTAAGGATTTACTTCAACTCTCTGATTTCCAGAATTGGTTTATGTGCATACTCAAACGTACTGAATTTACCTCTACACTGTGTTCCCAAATACTTTATGCCTAACGTGTTCGCTCCTTCGGCTGTTGCTAATGACCTTACATGGCTCACTAATGACTTTCGTTAACATGACTTAATTATCTTCATCTTTCCGGACAAACAATTGAATTCAAACTTGTTACGTTGTACACTGATTTAATATACGAAAACTACTTATTGGAATTATTTCTCTATCTCACTTATTTTTTATTTAACTATTTATATCTTCCCGTTCATAATTGCGGTATCAATTACGAAACGGCTTTCAAAATGTTAGCTGTTGTAAGCAGCTTCTGCGAGGAATGAAAAAATAATAATCACAAACTTTCAAGCATCTAAGATGACGTATTTGGGGAAAAATTTGGAAAACTTCTGGCAATACACAAATTCTTGTCAGAAATTAATTTATATCAACAACATGCATATTCGGCTTTCTAGAGACCTTATATGTGAATCTTAGGACTGTTTGAAGAAATTAAATCTAGAAGACTCCGAGTATACGCCTCTTGAAGATAGCCACATAAATATGCCTCGAGTCAAAGAGGCTCTCCGTGTCCTGAGAAAGGCATAGACGTCACCTTATCCAACGAGTGTACGTTGAAATCTGAGTTCTGTTTTTTTATTCAAAGCAATACACAATATACAACAGCTAATCTATGGGATAATGCTAAGAAAACAGAGGATAGAGCAAAACCAAAGACAAATGGATCTGCTTATAACGGCCTGAATATCATTCATGCACATTTTTTTTTATTCCATGACCTCAACGAAAACTGAAAGCGTTCTTAATAGAAGTGCTCTATTATGACTAATACATTCGTCTAAATTACAGACCTCATAACTTACTTTCAGCCTTCCAGTCGTTTGGAAGTGAAATAGAAGTTACTTAAAGGTTGTGTCTATAGGGAAGAATGGTACTATTTAAAAGTGCAACAATTATCAAAAACCGTAGAGCGGTTTCCTAGTTTAAACCGTACACGCATGTATACAAATTTCTGTCTATAAATTAGTATGAATTATGGATTTATAAGTGACTTTTAAATCATAAATATCTTGCTTTACCATCACAATATCTTCATTACATAGTTGTAAACCGAATTCAGAATAATTTAAAGAAAATACCATAGAATATTAAAACTAGTGCTGACAATATACACTGCCGTTTGTGAAAATTGCAACACCAAGAAAGAATTTCCCGAATAACTCCAAACTTGGTGGAAGTGTAGAAGAGTGTATAAGCAATACGTGATTAGGTTTGTAGAGAGATGGGGTACACGTAGGCCGAGCAGAGCCCTCTCGTGTCGGTCGGACAAGGTCAGTGTTGTGCCCAGTGTAGTGAATGTAGAGCTGTCAAACAACATGGAAACAATAAAGTGAGTGCCGGTATGCATCGTCGACGTCAAAGGGAACTATATTGGCATGTGAGTTCGAACGGGGCAGAATGATCGGTCTCCGGGAAGCGGGTTTGTCATACCGTGACATTTCGGCTCGTACCGGTCATACTGCTACGACAGTGATGCGTGTGTGGAAGCAGTGGATAGATGAAGGTCGTACGCAGCGAAGAGCAGGTACTGGACCACGGAACACGACTACAGCACGGGATGACTGGCATCTTGTCCACATGGCCATAACGGACCGTACAGCTTCATCCACAGTGTTGGCTGGACGCTGGAGCACTGCAACAGGTGTGTACTTGTCTGCATCAACGGTTGCTCGCCGTCTGCTGCAGGTTTGACTAGTTGCCTGCATGCCATTACGTCGGCTTCCATTGTCCAGAAACCACAAGCTTCTCCGACTGCAATGGGCACGTGTACACCGTCATGGGGTGCTGAGTGGCAAAATGTAGTATTTTCGGACGAGTTCCGCTTCAACGTGCCCTACATTGATGGCTTCATATGTGTCCGGCGGTACCGTGGTGAGCGCAACTTGGAGGTCTGCATTGTTGAGCGGCATAGCGGACATGCACCAGGTGTGATGGTTTGGGGCGCCATTGGTTACAACAACCAATCTCGCGTCCTACGAATTGAGGGCACTTTGAACAGCAACCGGTACCTAATGGTGGTTGTAGAGCCTGAGGTACTCCCCCTGCTTCAGGCATTTCCACAGGCCACATTTCAACATGTCTGGGATATCGTTGGTCAGCCCCTGGTGCGCCACGGTCCTTCAGTAACCAGTGTCACGGATTTGTGGGCTCGAATACAAATTGCGTGGAGGGAAATCCCTTAGGAACTTATTCAGAACCTTTTTGATTCAATGTTACGGCGTATAACAGCTCTAATTGCAGCGTATGCAGGCCAGACCAAATACTGAATATTAGGGTTCAAAGGTCATGTATAGGTTTGAAAAGTTTAGCATTTGTTACTAGTCATGTACCTAATCTGTGGTATTAAATTCATTGAATTCGTGCGTTTTCTTCTTGCTGTTGCAATTTTCACAAACGGCAATGCACATAATACTTTATTTTTCTGTAATAGCAGTACTTCCACGAAAAGGTTTTCATCTTTTGTTAATCTTAATTAAAGTGAAAGGGAACAGATAACGAACCATTGTGGTGAACTGCCACTTCCTACTCCACAGCGACAAAGTACCACAATGAAACGACGTCAGACTGTTAACATGTTATAGTAGAAACAACTACCTCTGCTGCTAATTTGGGCACTAATTTGATATTTTCAGTATTAGCTGTGCATCTTCGTTTGTTCAACAGTATACGAACTGAAGTTGTTAAATATTAGCAGTTTCATCTCATTTACCTTATCTTCCTGATCGGTTTTAGCACTTTTTTCCTTCAATATTTCTAAAATAGCTCCATTACGTACTTTGAAACTGAGCGGGATGGCACAGGCGGCAACGTCTATGGCCCGCATTCGGGAGGTCCCGAATTCGATTCCCAGTGAATGTCCATTATCACCATGGGGTTTTTCGTAGTTTTCCCCTGGTCGTCAAGACGAATGCCGGGGAGGTGTATTCTACCACGATCTCTCTTTTCCCCCATTTCGTCTCATTTCATCTCCATTTCACGTTTCAGGTGTAATTTCAGGTTTTACGGTGCTGGCGGTGCCAAGCAGATGGCGTGGATGCATGCGTATTGGAAAGATCTCTCCCGTGTACGCCAGAGTGAACTGTCCCGCCAGTTATAGTCGCTGCGTCGCCCTCTCGCCGCCTCGCTCACTGGTGCACAGGTGTTCAAACTGCAAATAACAGGGACTTCTGCGCGTCTCTATAGGCCTGTCTGCCTGAAGACCTGGAACATCCTCCGGCTCCTTCACTTCATCCCGGCCTCCCGTTAGGATGTAACCACAATTGATCAAAATAATCGCATTGTGCGAAATGTCCACCTCAGATAAACACATTCTATATTCTACCTATTTTGAATATTTCACCACCTCATGGAGTGGATAGGAAGGCGGGGGTAAAATTGAATGGGCGCCGGAACATCTGACCTTACCCCATGTAGTTTTTTAACGTGGAGGATATTAAAGTACAAGGTTTATATTATAAAACAAATGAACCCATAGCATTTAAGTGATCTCATTGAACAAGAGCTTAAACGTGAACGGTTGTTAAATATTTAGGTCATAATGGAGGCCACTTTAAATAATATCTGAAAATTTGTTTCAAATAAGCTATACTACACTATGCATTTTCGGTTAACTCAGGTACGCCGCCCTTTATAACTATAAGAACGGTTTTAGATGATTGATGTCATGTGTGCTGCGAGATCCCATATTTTTTATCGATTATTATGAAACAGACTGTTTTCTTTATCTTTATTTAATATTTTGAATTTCATAGATATAAGAATAAATCCATACAAATACACATAAGAGATTATAAAAAACACACATTACAAATGGAATATATAAAATATCATGTAGGCTCTTAGAATCTGGCACAAGTTATTTTTTTAAAAATGCTATGTTTATTCCCGAATACACGAGATGAAAAACTTCTTCTACAATGGCCCTCCGTCTTCTTCTGTTTCCTACGCATGCCAATAAACTAGCAATAATTTCAAGATTTCGTATATCAAATGTTTGCCATCCTTTTGGACACGAAAAGAAGCAGCAATCACTGCTCAGATTAGCGCTCAGTTTTTGCCTCCGGATCCAGTTCTATTTCTGGAGGACAGCGACAGCGTCCCTCTTCTGTTGTCAGATGGGCGGAAGCGTCAATTATGTGACGGAATGGATGAGGTCGTAAAGTGAATTTCTTCTCCTCGAGTTCCTTGAGAAGTTGTAAGTAATGTTCTTCATCCAGCTGTCCTGTTTGCCATTCTCTTTCTATTTCTCTCCGCTCTCGCGCCTGAAACAACCAATACAGATCAATTATTACAAGTAAAACCTAAAGGCCGGTGCTAAATTTTAACACAGTGTTAAACTGATTTAACACTGAAGTTAACACAAATTCTGTTTCATCAAACAATGTTAACTTTAACAATGTGTTAAAGTCGGTGTTAAGTTAACATCACCAAACTCCTGTGTTAAGGCGTTTAACAAGTGTTAGAAATTGGAAAATGGCTGCTGCAAACCAAGCTGTTGATGCGAGTTTGCTACAACTGGCATTTTAATGTCATTCCTAATAGAAGAGTAGTCGTACGCCATAATAAATTTGAAACTCTGACTGTCCAAGGGGTCATTAGCATTGTTTTATGGGAGATACGAGAGGTTAGAATACTACCAACAAAAGAGTGTTAATTAGGTACTTAGATTTTATGTTACTAACTTTTTCATTTACTTATGATAAGTTGGTATTTCCAAAACCACCGTTTATGGGTTTATCCGGAAGGTTTTCAAAGCAATTGCTTCAAAAAGCAAATTATTTTGTTTTCGGCTCTGCTTGATTAATCAGCGATAACACGTTTTCGTCCACTTTAGTTTCAATGCAGTGTGCACCACCAGTTTTAAACCGTCTTACACGCTCTTCGCACCTAACGTTAGCATAAATTTGCCATAGTCGTTGACCGGACTTAAAAGAAACGCGTTCATTCCAATTAAATTACTCGTGGATTTTGTCCCAGGCTGCAATCTTATTCTTTAATGTAAGACCGTCAGCTTTTTCGCAATTGACAATACGTCTATACTTATTAACCAGAAGTTAATAAACGCGTTTCAAACGGTGAAACGTTTATTTCAGTTTACATCGCGATTCTAACCTCAAACAACCGGGAAAATCACATGGCCATTGCCATGAATGTAAATAGTTCTCGGCTACTGACACAGAGAGCGCGGCGATACGTAGACAAAAGTGCATCGGAGTACGTTTAGAAGCAATGTAGTTCGGCCACCGCATTCTCGAAAGCTAGCGTTCGCGGTTGTCTTTGACGTTAACAAAATGTTAACTAACAATTTGCTATAAAAGCTTAATGAAATGCAAAAGTTTTAATCTTATGTTAAACTTTGGACACCTTGTTAACAAACTAGATGTTTCAGTATTTTTAAAATCGGTTGGTGAAATCGGCCCCTAAGAGACCTAACCTGGATAAGTATTACTTTCTAAGGGAGCTGGCCGTAGTATTTCAGACAGAAATACACACAATTAGACCTTGTGTGGAGGAGAATCGATGTGCGCACCAAAGAAGCCTTGGCATCTATACCTACTGAAACAATCAATCATCAGTGAAGGCACTCTCCGCATTGGAGACGAGATCAAAGATCATCAAGGACTGCTAAGAAGCCCTAGAGAGGCTGGGAGAGATATTAAAAGATGCTTCGCATTAGCATAGACACATGATAACAAAAATAAAAAGAAATTATGTTATACACTTACGCATTTGTATTGCAAAGTAGTTTTAACACGATACTACGTTTCATATTACATAGAAAAAATAGTAAATGAATATATTCGATGATTTAATTTTCGAAATTATATTACATAGCTAAAGCATGCTTTTGCATGATCGTACATTGTTATATTATGTTTATAAATTATAAATATGCATCTCCATTTTATCTAGTTAACTAATATAAACATGTTTGCACAAGATTTAAAAATCAGATATGTTGCAATAAAACATTTTCCCTACCCATTATCATTTATTCCATTTTATATTCTACAAATTATTCATACAAAAGCGTATTTTTTATTCTTTCCTGTTAATCACATTAAATGTTGCAGAAATGGATTCAGTGTACTTTTTTGTTTCATAGATTTAACTTCTAAGGTCATATGTTGTCCTCCGTGGTGTAGTGGTTACCATGCTAGCCTCTAGTTCCCGAGGTCGCGGGTTCAAACCCGGCGTAAAAATCCTTAGCTTGGCCTCCTTTGGAAGGAAAGTAAAGCCGGTGGTCCCGTGTCAGATTTACGGCACATAAAAGAACCTCAAGCCTCATAAAGAGGCCTCTGAGCAAAACTACCGGGACGCAGCAGAAAGGGACGCAGCAGTTAAAGAGCATTCATATATAAAACTCAATTTAATTT
Source organism: Deroplatys truncata (assembly GCA_030765065.1). NCBI lineage: Eukaryota > Metazoa > Arthropoda > Insecta > Mantodea > Mantidae > Deroplatys > Deroplatys truncata. The sequence goes on from CM060986.1 coordinate 68,913,283, forward strand.
TAATTTTTCTAAGATCATATCGAGTAATTTGCCTTTAGAAACAACTGATGAAATTGCAACTCATTGAACTGTAGGTTTTATTAATTTCTTACTATTAAACACATCCACATTCACTCTCATACTATGTTCACACTCTGCGAAGTGTTGAAACCGAGATTTCTGTTTGAAAAGCCAGAAGGTCGACCACTCGAACACAGAGGTAGTCAATACAACTTTGTAGCAAATGCATAATTGCACACAGGAGACTGGTACGGCATTCAACTGTCTTGCATGTGCCTTTGCAGAATTCAGGAGGAAACGAAAGAATGCCACGAGAGAGTAAATTTGCTTAAAATACTGGACAGTTTAAAAGAATAACAGCGAGTATGTTGGAAATGGTTAATTTTACGAAAAATCTTGTTTGAAACAAATGTATTAAATTTTAATAAACTTTACATTTTAGCTTAAGTAAGATTTTTGCTGCCTTTCATAATTTCCCAGTTACATACAATTCTAAAAATGTCAATAAGAATGAAAATTCAAGAGTTGCACTTCTTTTGCCCCATTAATATCGCAAATATAACATTTTAATCAAAGTCATTATAGTTAATTAAAACATTACAAATATATTCCATGTGAAGTGTTTTGGGTGAGGTATTTTCTTTGCATGTCGTGCTTGAACGGTATGTGATTCAAGTATGATAAATGGCATTTATTCGACTTTTGGATTTTGACTTCCGCAGCTCTCAAACAGAAGACAACTTGACTCATTGAAGTTGGATTTGTTTTACAGTAGCTTTCATTCTTTGCAAATTTGAAACTCGCTGAGAGTAACTCCCCTACATTTACAATTCCAGACGCTGAGGAAGGTAAGGAATGATTTCAATTATAGAAAGATTCCCACGCCCCAGCCGGAATTTAACCGATGCTTGAGACATCCACAATTAAATTAAATTGAGTTTTATTTATGGATACTCTCTAACCGCTGTGCTCCTTATCGTCCCGTTCTGTATTGGGCGTGAAAGACCGGTAATTTTGCTCAGAGGCCTCTTTATCAGGCTTGACGTTCTTTTACGTACCGTAAATCTATGACACGGGACTACGGCTTTACTTCCCCTCCGAAGGAAGCCATGCTAAGGATTTTTACGCCCAAAAAATCCATCGCCCTCCGCCGGGTTTGAATGTCTCTTCGAAGACCAGGACGTGATAAGATCCTTATTCTAGTGATTAATTTTGGTAAACGAATCGTTATGACTTAACTGCGCAGATAGAGCAAGCATTCTAAGCGTATCGTTAGCAGAAACGTAATGATTTCATACCGAGTTTCATTATAAGGCTCGGCCCGTAACTATAGTTACAGTACTTAGCTGTGAGCAGGGATGCACAATAAATTCTGTGCAATACGCCAGCACCCTCAACAAGCTTAAAGCACGTTTTCAGCGAGTGCGCCAAACAAAAATCGTGACGGGTGTTCTGCTTCTGCATGACAATTACGTCGATGTCGTGTGTGTGTTAACAGTAATAAAGTTATATGTATAATACATTTTTTAAATTTTAATTAATTATGATTTTTATTTTTTTATTTATGCCTCGCTGCGTCAGTGATATCTGGTAGAGCAAGTATCTCTAAATAGGGGTGGTACAGCTGCAGAATAATTTTACACACTTTACACCAATTTTAGCTGTAAATTCCTACCCCTTTATTACTTCTTCACGGCAGTTGAATGATATACGATATATAACAATTTACTGAGTAAGTATGGAGCTGTGAGATATTGTTCCCAACTACATTTCTGAAGGTCAAATTTATCTTTTGCGCACTGTTCTAAATTCTCACATCTGCACACTCTGAGTTACAACCACTGAACTGAAACTGTGTACGCTACCTCTTAGCGTCCACAGCTTAAAATTTCAAATTTAATATTTCTAATTTCTGGTTGGCTAAGCCTGCTCTAGCAGAACACCCTTAGTTTGATTTTGATTGGCTTTCTGCACCCACGCGACCATTTAAAAACTTTTGGACGTTACACCAGTATTTTACCATCGACTGATGGTAGCCTTCTTAGCTTTCTAAGTTATTGCTCTCTCTCAAGGTTACACCTTATTGTTATCTACCCTTAGCTTTCCACTTTATGACTTTGTTTGCTACGAAAAGCAGCTTTCTTTTTACCCTCACAGCTCCTACGTTACTAAACTAAGAAATACATTTCATCTAACAAGTTATACATATATGCAATAAATACACATAATAAAATAATTGTAATATACAACCTTATAGTAATTATGATGCTTATAGGCAGGCTTTTATTTTTATATTGCATAATTAGAATGATATCCGTTAAGCGATAAAAAGTACTGCCTCACAATACAAAACCACACACCAGTCGTCACACCACTGAAGCGATTGTGAACATTGGATGGGAAGTCTTGCCTCATCCCCCATACAGGCCTGACCTAGCACCATCTGTTTGGGCCGCTAAAGGAAGCTCATTGTGGGATTCACTTTCAAGATGCGGAGGCTGTGAAAGCATCTGTGCGTCAATGACTTCGGAAGCAAGACCGTGCGTTTTCCACACAGGCATACATGCCCTCGTTAAAAGGTGGACTAATACTGTGGAAAAGGACGGGGATTACATTGAAAAGTGACAATTTAATCTTCAGTATTGTGGCTTTCATGCTGTGTAATTAATGTTTAAGTTTGTTGCAATTTACAACAGAAAAAAATAGGAGACATTAGTTATTAACTGACCCTCGTGTGTTGCATTGTAATCAAAACCGTTAGAGCCATTTTTAGAAAGTCGAAAACTTCGAAAAATGTTCATGTAAAGGGTAGTTTGGGGTGGGGAAATTTTGTTGAAAGTTTTCGTGTCACATCTTTAGAACACGTTGAACCTAAATACCAAGTTTGCAATTTATGCGACTTTTCGTTTTTGAGTTATGATGTTCACAGACACACACACGGACGTTTCCAAAAATGTTTTATTTGAATTCAGGGCGCCTCAAAACATCTATTTCCGGTGAAATATCGGTATCAAATTTTTGGGAGGAATGCAATACTGCCCTACTTACTACACGTAGTAGAAAAAATACTAACAAATAAATCCGCAAGGTGTCAAAAATTCGTGTTCACATGCTGTTGTACTCTTAAATAGCAGCCATTGGGTATAATTAATATGGATTTATCTGAATTAATACCGAAAGTATGATGGAGATTTACTTTCATCTTACAATCTAGTGGCTCCATCTCCTTTAAATGTGTTAGGATAAATCGGTTTATTTAATAGTTTAAACAAACGCGGCCATCGCCCTGCTTACTGCTGGAGGCAGGGTTATTAATGGAAAGGTAGAATCAGATGACTGAAAAATTCAATGCCATAGCCGGGATTTGAACCACGGATCTCCCGGTCTCCGTCCGGTAGCTCAGTGTTAAGAGCAACCGGACGGAGATCGGGAGATCCGTGGTTCAAATCCCGGCTATGGCATTGAATTTTTCAGTCATCTGATTCTACCTTTCCAACCCTGTCCAACACACGGCATGTGTGAAAGAACAATTAATTCCAGGGTTATTAATATTTTTGCATTAAGTAATTTAATACAATAATTATATGATATCAATAATGTCTGCTTAATTTATTTTACAAAATAAACTCTCTTGGCATTGATTATATAATTTTAACGTCTTATAACTAAAAGGAATATTTAAAGGTAATTTTTCCCCTCCTTGAAAGAATTTGGATTATGTGTTAAGCAACATTAAGATGTATATTTAATGTAAATACCTATAGTATTGCTTCCATATTTCAGTAACTTTTTTATCGTTATATATATTTCAATGACTCATAACTATGTGCTTTGCTACAACTTTACATATGGAAAATGTTTTCGTTTGAATTGTTGTGGTTCTGAAACATTATGCTTTTATATAACTTGCATCTGTAAGATTTCAACTAATCCTACAAAACTCATTAAAGAACATAGATTTCTTCTTTATTCTAAATTGTTTCAAGCGCATTGCATGTGTTGTGCCTTTAATGATCAAATTTTTTCCGAAACTTACGTTTCTGCCCACCACTGCGCTTGAAGCACAAAGTAACACATCAACCCACCTGTTAACTCTTCGAACCCAGACATTGAGAAGCATAAGTCAACCTCTTGTTTTGTTTATATCGGGCCATATTCGATGATAATGACTATATAACCTAGCGGCGACACCCTCTCCCAACACCAAGTGCATGTAGCAGCTGTACTGTAAGCCAGAGCTGATTTGTCTTCAACTATTGTACTGTAGGTTATATGTGCAGTGTAGCAGTCATACAAATGCAGGAGAATGTATGTTTCTAACTGTGAAATAATATAAGCACATAATGTTTACACTGCGTACTTCTTGTAGGCACTGCACTGCGTAGGCTTCCGCTATTTGTCGTTGAAATGTAAGACTAGCAAAGTTGTGGGAGCGAAGCTTGTCGTGACGAACGAGCATGTGGAAGTGTAGGATGTTCGACGAGGACATGGCTGTTAATTGCAATAGGGGTTAAAGCTGCGCATATAGAAGCATTCCCAAAGACATTTCCACCTTACATGTAGTAAAAATTGTAAGATACAGTTTTGGTTCCTATTTTATTTATACATAATTTTGTTTTCCTTACGTCCACGTCTTCGATGATGGGATTTAATATTCAGTCTGTATTTTGTCCAAAATAGTAAAGCATTACAGTCTTCAGGAACTTCTGGTCACAATATTCATTAGCATCTGCTCTAGTAAACCGCCATACCAAACCGTAGGCAAAATATTTAACGAAATAAATACTTTTATTTTAAATTTTGCCATTACGATATTTTTGTTACTCTTGGGGAACTTGAGGTCGAAGTTTCTTACACAAAAGCTTAATTCAAGGTGATATTTCAGACAACCATACATGTATTTGGAAACTTGAATCACAAAATCGAAGTACTCCTAAAATTAGAGTTCTCAACGAGAACTATCAAGGGAAAAACGAAGTCCGATTTCGTCAATATATCATAAACTTAATGAAGATTTTTAAAAAACTCTTTCTGAGGTATTCCAGCTTACAATATTTTTTTCAAAAGTTATCAGCATTTTGTATGTAGCTGGATTATGCAGCAAAATAAGTATTAGTTTTCTTGCTTTCAGGCTTTCGAAGAAAGATCGAAAACGCGCACTCAATTTCACTGCGTTTTCATACCACGTTATAGAATGTCACTTTTGTGGGCGTAATTTCTTCATTCTTTTTCTGTCCAACAGATCTTCGAGTGGATGAACAGAAATACCAACCTTAAATGGGTCCTTTATTGAATGTAAATTTATGTTAAACGGAGATGTTTTCCGACCCCTGTTTTGACTAAAAAAGTGTGGTGAGTTTTCCCTGAAATAAATGAAACTATCTAATGCGGAAAAGGAAATTAAGATAAACGTTCCATGTTCCGGGTGCGCAATTTAGAAAGATTTTAGGTAGCCTATGTATTCTGCAGAATTTTCTATCTTTCGTTACTTCAAGAGGAAATTAAATACAGTGAACCCAAATACATTCATTCTTTTCTCTCTCGTAGTTCTTCCATTGCCTTATTTAGGTGCTTTTGTACACTGTCTTACATTTATGCCGTCCCCACAACTTTGTGAGGCATTCTCATGCCCTTCACAAGTGAGTATGTATCTGAAGGAGAAGGTGCGTGTAACTGCTTACTTTTTCGCGCATGCAGTGGCATCTATTTTATGTGCACAGTTCCAGATTATTTACATATGAATGTATAGCTTTGACAAAAGCTTTACTCTTCATCACTTATAATAACCGTGTTAAGTAATATATAAGTAAATAAAACCATGTTTTGCCCAGCATCTCCATGAAAAAATATTTTTAATGTCAACATAGTGTAAAATTGAAATACATTATAATTTTTACTCTCAAAGAGGACAATTCACTAGACATTAATGGAATCCTCTGACCAATTTAAATATATAACTAAAATACTTGGTTTGCACACCTTATCCATGAAAAGTATTTTAATGACAATGTAACGTAAAACTGAAGTGAATTATACCTTTTAATCTCAAAAAGGATACTCTTACTGCACATTATTTTAATAATCTGTCCAATCCCCATTCTTGTCTAATACCTGATTTAGCCGCCTAGGCACCTAATCGCATAGGTGCTGGAATAACTGTGCCTCTAAACGTATATATTCCCACATTTCATGACGGAGTTCCAGAGAGCGACGAGTGATCCAGTGTCTAGGCGGCTAAGTGGGTATTTGGATAAGAACCGAGATTAAATGAATTATTTAAATAATGTCTAGTAACTGTATCCTATTTGAGAGTAAAAACTACGTATTTCAATTTTACATTCCGTTGCCATTAGAAATACTTCTTCTGGAGAAATTGTGCAAAACAGGTTGTATTTAGTTATATATTTAAACATGGTTATTATATGTAAGTGAGATGAGTAAAACTATTGCTCAAAATTGTATATTCATATGAGACTAATCTAGAATTATGCAGTAAAACGGGACGCTATATGCGCGAAAAGGTAAACAGATACACGTATCTCCTCCTTGCTATATATACCTGTAAAGGTCAGTAGTATGCCTCCCAAAGCTGCGGGACGGCATAAATGGAAGCGAGTGTACGTACCCTAAATTTCCAGTTGACTGGCTCTGTACTTCCCAATTCATTGCAATTGCTTGCAATTCATATTTGAAATTCACTGTTAATTATTCCTCATTTGCAGAGTCAAGATAGGGGAAGTAGCTAAAAACGTTTTTACGCAGCTAGATATAAGGGTTTTGAAGCAACATACAGTACTAGCGACGGACAAACTAATACAATAATTCGTTAATGTAATAAGATATCTAATTCACAGCATCAACACATTAATAATTTCTTTCCTTATTTTTTTTCTAAATTTTACGTGTTATGTATTTTCTTCGCCAATATTGTAAGTATAATAATTAAGAGGGTTTTAAAAACACATATATTCATAATGTACACATGGTAGAGAACATGTGCTTAACGTTATAACATACAGAATATAATATGAGAGGGAAAGACCATTGTTAGCTATATAATCAGTAATAAAAATTACGAGAAATGCAGTAGTATCTACGTAAGCATGTAAACGAACCTTGGATTCATACTCGTAATTAAGACAATGGAAGTCTGTAAACATATATAGCACGCAACAAGCCTTGGAAAGGTTTAATGCTTGGTGGAGAAGAAGAACTGTTATTGGATAAGTAGCACCAATCGGGTGCATTGATACATACCTATAATTCAAATACGTACGCTAAGAAAACGGTTGAAGGGAACGCTAACAGAAGCTTGTCAGTCTTCAAGCAGGAAGACCGTGTATAAGCTCGTCTCTAAATAGATGCTAAAACTACGTGTTTAATGTCTTCCAGTTATACATATTTTAACATGACAAAGGTGATAATGAATTGTGAATATTTACATGTGGTTTATCTAAAATACAATTAAAATAGTTAACAGAATACGCGTGTGTAAAAAATGTTTTAGCATTCTCCATACCTAACCCTGACAAAAACACAAGTGCTCTCCGACACAGCAGCCGTGGCACAATTATAAAATAATAATTACAACATGCTAACTCACACAGGAATACAGATATGCGATCATCGGATTCAGTATACGAGAACGTCATGATACATCACAAGAGTATGGGCATCAAAACGACCTACAGGTATGTAATACAGCATCCATCATCTTCCAACGGTCCATCATCATCAAGCTACCATGGAGGAACCACTACAGTTTGAAGGACCAAGGAACGTAGGAGATTGAGTTAGCGAGTGGACGTGGAAGGGCAGTACAGTACGTAGTTGCTGTTCTTTGCCTGTAGGTGGCGAGGAGAAAGAGTTATGAAGAAGGGAGTACCATTTTTCGCTAGAACACATTCGTATCTTCTCTACTTTCGGGTGCGTCAACTTGCTCACAATATTGCAAGCCACGTCTATAGGGTTCTAGGGTTAGGGGCTAGGATCATACAACGGAGGGGCGACACCTCACCACTTAGACCTACAGATTCATTGTAGCTACTCCCCCCAGGAGGAAGGGATAAAATAAGGGAACCACGGGAAGCTGCAGGCCGATAGACCACAGAGACGCGTGGAGGTCCCTAACAATTCCAGGCTCAAAAACCCGTCCAAATGCAGATGTTGCCTACAGAGGCCGATGAACGACTTGTCGACCAAGCAGCTCTCTAGTGTCCACGGGGAGTACTCTTTCCTTTGAGCAAGTATCCGCGCCATTTGTCTGGCACCGCCATAAACCAGAAACCTAGAAGTGCACCTAAAAGATCGGAAGGAAAGAAAATGATGGAAAGGAAATCGTGGTAAATGAGAAGTCATCCCAACATTTGCCTACCGACCCAGGGAAACCACGAAAAACTCCTGGTCAGAGTGGGCGCTCGACGAGAAATAGGGATCTAGGACTACAATTATGTTATTGACATTGCGTTGAAAGAAGAAATCGTCTAGCTCTTACTGTCAAAATCTGTCATTCAAGCGCAATACTTCATTTCAGTTATTGCTACTCTTTATTTACTTATTGGCTGATAGTCTCGCGTTGCACGGGTAGCCTTTTAATCTTGAATGACAATTTAATACTAAGATTCCTGCTTTCTCTTACATACTAGAACACCTGAAGTGCGTCAATTAAACCCCTAACAATAAAATACGTTTGAATATTATAATCACGTTGTTGCAAGCGAGTGGTCATCAAGAACATCCATTAGTTCTGCAAGTATTTCATCTTCTCGTAACGGGCCCCTATTGATATAAGTTTTCATCTTATTTAGTTTTTACTTCTTTTCAATACAACTTCCTCCTTACGAATGAGTTGAACAAGGGACAGAATGTCTGGTGAAAGAGGGTTGTTGCTGCTGCTAATTTCTAATATACAAGCATTGTTGTTATAATTTGTAACTGTTAATATAAATTTACATGTCATTGCTACATATGAACCGGATTTAGTTTGTCAAGTATGAGAAAAAGCATAGTTTTGCATAAAGGAGTCAATATGACCTCTCCAGAGATTTACAGTGATATTGTAGGTCGCAACTAAATATCAGGAAACAATTGGCGAATGTAGTTAGCACATAAGATGAATAAAAGAAACAAAAGGAAGTTTAGTTCAAATACTTTTTCTACCAAAAATAAAGATTAGATTCTACTTAGAGGTCACAATGACCCCTCCGGGCGTTCTAGTGTTAAATGAAATTAATTATCTCCCACTGATCTTTATGGATTTATTCAAAATTATATAGAACCTTTTTATGACGTATTCTACCCTTTACCCCTTATAATTGTAATTTCGTACAGCACTACCTATTCCAAACAACGGATGACAAAATGCCCCGATATTCAAGCAAAAGGTTGTGAAACACAGACGTTTTCAGTGGAGTAACGAGAGATATTTTCTACTCCATATCCTTCTCAACTAAATATCAAGGTTTTCTTCACAAGCATGTCTTTTATGAACTACAATGTGTTCGTGTTCAACTACATGAACTCTGAAGGTCCTTTTTAATGTGTTAGTAATTTATGAAATGAAATTAGAAAGTGTATAGATATGCCTCTACACACACCCACACATATAAATTTTCTCTCCTTATAATATAAACACATATTTAACTGCAGTACTAGCTGAAAGACTGTAACGTATTGATAATGTGTGCATAGATTCATCTGCAACACTCGCAAATTTCACCAGTAATATCATCCCAAGGAATGCTTTCATGCGTTCGCCTGAGGAGTTTAGAAACATACACTCTCTGTTGCTCCTTTTTAAAGGTATTGAATACATCCAATTAAGATAACGTAACAAATGTGAATACCAGTTACTACGAAACACACTTAAGCACTAGTGTACCACAAATGTTACATTTGAGTCACTTTTGGCGCACACAGAACACAACGCAACTGCTCCATCGAATCACAGCTCACAACTGAACTGGCACTGTATGCTTTCACGTTCACTTTTCACTTCGTAACTTCTTAACTGACAGAACTCACTGCCCGATCATCAAGAGAAGCCCCTCATATAGACTCGCAAACAAAACGGAATATTCTAGAAAGGGGGGTTACTAGAACCGTTCCAAAGGAATCTTCTGTAACAGTAATTACTTAAACTGCGGGGAAGTGGCACATACGAGTAATGATCTCGTTACGCGATTATTATTCTAAAGAAACCGTCATTAGCCACAACAGCAAGCCAGGTAGGCGAGTAGGTAACTAGCGCGCGCGGTCATAATAATTAACTCCACGGTTTCAGTACCTCACAACTAATCGAAACCAGGCAACCCTTCCTACTCTTATCACATCACATTGTTACATCCATCATCGTTTACAGTTTCATTATCTGATCTCTGAGATTGTCGGAGATTATATAAATTTAAAATATAGTTAGAGAATTATATTCTAACAAACGAAATTTTAAGGGTTATTTTGTCACCATGAAGTGCTTTCCTAGTTTTTCAAATACTGAAAACAGTTTCTAGCTGATGTATTTAATATTATGTTTATCATTTGCTTGTTGTCATGTTAGTTTTGAACCATCAGTTGGTTTTACTGTGCTAAGTTTTCTTTCACGAATGTTAGATTTTTAAAACATTTTATTACCTATTTATTATTACTTTCTCTACCACTTCCCTTTAGCAAGCAGTAGAAGTATTGTATTTCACCCGAAAATGTGATAAATGCATGACTTGTTATACCCTGAACCTAGAAAAAGTTTTTACTGTGTGTGTATGTGTGTGTGTTCAAAAACGAAATGTTGGATAATTATAAAAAATAGTGATTAAGTTCTGTATCTTCCAAAGATGCGACAACAAGATTTTAAAGAAAATCCTCCCACTTCAAACTGCTGTAACATGTATGTGTGGTTCATGTATGAATGCAATGTAACAAGTGTATGTATGTCCAAATTGTAATGAAAACAAATGTTCGTAGTTCTGTATAAAGTGAACCAGTGTTAAGAAATCTGGTCTCTTACTAAAGGAGCCTTCATACCAGTCACATTGTCAAATCTAGAGGTAGAAGATTGGACCTTTACATGTATGTGTGTGTCTACATGTGTGTGTGTTTATTGTAAGGGAATATTGTGTAACATTGTTCTAGAACATTTTCAAATTATGTAGCTATGTAACTATTTGTTACTAAAAGCCAACATCCTCAGTACTTGCAAATAGTCCTGAAAACAGCAAGTGCTGGGGACTAGCACCAAGAGAGGTCTACAGGACACTAAGTCTTTTTATTTAATAAATCTTCTTTTCTTCTTCACTGGACTTAATCTCTGAAGCCACCCAAGAACCTCCTGCTCTCCTTGAGTCGACTCCTTACCAACGAATATCCTTAACAAAGTCGGTCTTAAGGCTAGCAGTCCAGAGAGCTGAGAGCCTTCTACAAGGAAAATGTTTCGTTATTTTTTATTTACTCAAATGGTTCTAACGATTTTGTTTAAAGTGACATGCATTACTAATAAAATGCGTATCTTGAAGTTTATTTGAAGTAGCCAGCGAAGTCCTCTTCATTCAGAATGAATTCCGTATAATTTTGTATGAATGCTAAACCATAAGAGATAACTTACCACACGAAAAAGCTATACAGGGTGATTTATGAAGAACTAACATATTTATTTCTTTAATTGTTTCAAAACGAGTTATGCTAGCCACAACTTCTTATACCTGAAATACCGAGGAATTTTGGAGATCATTTATCTTTATATTAAATGTTGAAAATGTCCTCCATCCTGCATAAGGCACAACTCAACACGTCGTTCCATATTACTGGCCACTCGTTGGAGGAATCCGTTGTCAATAGCTTGAATCTCCTGTGTAACGTGCTTCAGATCATCCAATGCGTGTGGCATAAGCCCTGTCTTTTAAGTAACCCCATAGAAAGAAGTCCGACGATGTCAAATCCGGAGATCTCGGTGGTCACAGGTTCTTGGAAATTATTCGGTCGTCAAAGAAACTTGCAATAGTGCCATGTATGGCATACCGCGCCGTCCTGCTGAAAATATCCTTGACTCAGCTCTTCATCTAGTTGCTAAGTAAGCTCCAAGAAAATCCTCTTGAACACTCTGCAGTGTTCACATTGTTTTAAAAAAAAATTGGTCCCACTATTTTCTGCGCGAATATTGCGTACCAAGCTCCGATATTAACCGGGTGCATAGGTGCTTCATAAATAACATGTGGATTTTCGCTGGCCCAATAGCGTGAGTTATTTGAGTACACATAGCCGCATAAATGGAACCGTGCCTCCATCTGTGAACCATGTGATGGACAATATGGTAGGATTTTGCACAATGAACGCCCGAAACCAACCACAATAATTCAGTCGTCAATCCTTATCTGGTTCCTGTAACTGTTGGACAACCGTAATCCTATACGGCTTTAGGTCTGCAATTTTCACAGCTCTCTGACTCATTGAGCAGCTGTACTCTGTCTCCTGCGACAAATGTCTTAATGATTTTTTGGTTGACTGATCCAGTCGTGCTCTTACGTCAACAACAACCGTGGGAAGCCTAGATGAACGAGTTTTGCCTTTTCACTCACCAGAGATCCAGTTGTTTCCAGTATGTTTACCAGTCCCAGTATCGTGTTTCTTTGGGAAGGATTCCAAACACCAAATTCTCTCTGGTAGTAGCTGTAATTGAATTGCTTAACAAGGAAGAGTCGTTTATTTAAGGGTACTCCATTTTCACGTTGACTAGAACAAATTCTCAAAAACAGTTGCCGACAATAAAACTAACAATTACGAATAAAACATGAACATCTGCGCATCGAGTGACGGGCAATCTAAACTCCAGAACATTCTGCTTAATTTGGTGCTAAAATTGGGGCATTGAGTGAATTTCGAACAGATTAAAACGAAAGAAATGTGTCAGTTCTTCATAAATCATCTTATCTCTTGTTAAAATACACGATTTATGTAAAATTATAAGATATTCACTGTTACTCATTGCCTTTAGTATGGATGTTCCAATGCTTTGTTTTTGAACTCCTCGGTCACATCCTTTTGCAAAGAGTATGTAATTCAAAGTCAGTATATAGGGGACCCGCCTTTTATGGATTAGACATGCACTTCATCCTCCTGTATCCCTAACTAAATGTCCAATGAAACCATTTCTGGAAACGTTCATTTCGATTAACACGAAGAGGTATTTTTTATAAAAATTGTTTTGAAAGAGAAATGAAAATATACTATAGCGGGTAGAGAGAATTATGTGAAGTAACAAAACAGATTATTTATTTCTGCCTTGCGGTAGGGTTTTAGTTTTCATTCTATTCTCTTTCATTTTATTTGCATTGCTGGTTGTGTGGGAGAGAAGGTCTAATGGTTATAAACTAACCGAAATAAATTAATAAATGAATAAGAATGTTAATGGCACTATAGCAAAAATTACATAGGGATAATTCAGATATTATTAGTTTTTGTCGAAAGTCTGGTAACAAAAAATGTAACCGCATGCAGAAAACTCGATTAGTTACTGGAAATCATAAAGAAAACTGAATAGTTTTATCTATTTACTGTAACATTTCCATGGTTTCAATTAGCATAAACGAATAAATGAGTATACTAAATATTCATATCATGTATTACACGTATGTGCCGACATAATTACTTTCCCTGCCGCCCTCATATGCTAGGTAGAGGAAGCATTGCATTGCACTCCAATCGAACATTTGATACTGATAATTTATCGAAAATATGTTTGTGAAAAGCATTACTCTAAAACGAAAAGTAGGATAATTCCAAATGTTCTACTTGGTCGGATATGGTATTTAGGTTCAGTATCTTCCAAGGATGCGACACGAAGATTTTTAAGAAAATCCCCCCACCCCAGAGTACCCTTTACATGGAACAGTTTTCGAAAATTTTAATTTTCTTAAAAATGGCTCTAATGATTTTGATTAAAATATCATATGTTTAAGATATTTGTATGACAAATAAAATGTATATCTTGAATTTTCTGGGAATGTCTCCAAAAGAATTCTTCATTGTGAACGACTTTTGCATAACTGGTAAACCATAAGAGATAGACAAAAGTTTACTACACAAAAGATGTAGATCACGTTAAAATACACATTTTATGTCATATACATTTTTTTTGTTGAGTGAACCATTTTCGAGATATTGCTTGTTATTCCCTTAAATTTTTCAATAATTTTCTCAAATGGGAATTCGTTATTCATTTTTTTGTCTTGGATATGCAAAGAGTATTAATCTGCTTATTTCCAAATTGCGCTTGTAAATATACATTCCCCTTATATCTACAAGAAAATTAGCAATAAGATAGACTCTGCAAATGTTTATCTCGATTAACATGAAGTAGATGGAGAATAAGCGTTTGTATAAATAGTTTGTACAAGAGTAGGGAAAGTCATGTGATTGTAACACATCAGATTTTTTTTATTGAGTGAGCCATTTTCGAGATATTGCTTGTTATTCCCTTAAACTTTCCAATACTTATACTTTTTCTAAAATGGGAATTCGTTATTCATTTTTTATGTCCTGGACATGCAAAGAGAATGGAATACGCCACACAGCAACCAGCTCTTAAAAGATTTGACTATCGCTTAAAGTCTACCATATTCCTCTTGCACCTACAAGAAAATTAGCAATAAGATTAACATGAAGCATATGGAGAATAAGCGTTTGTAAAAATAGTTTGTACAAGAATAGAGAAAGTCATGTCAGTGTAACACATCAGATTTGTTTTATCACTCAATTGAACAACCTGCCTTTACCATACACCTTAAGTCAGGTTTTACCGCATATTATTTTCTTTTTATCTAAATCAATCTAAAATTTTTCTAGTATGATTTTCACCATCCTTCAAAATTCTATCAACAAGAGTCACCATAACGACGTATTCCATATATATGAGACACTTTTGATGCCGTCTCCAATATCTCCTTCGTTGATGAATCTACTGCCGGTTGCTACAGTGGTGAGTTATGGTATCTTTCTCTGAGGGTACGCGTGGGTGGTACTTAACTGGTTGACCACCACGCGTAAGTTGACTGATAAATGTAATAGAGGCTAATACAAGAGCTATATGAAGCGAGTTACCGAAAATATAGCATTAAACTGCTTCTGAATCTTGGCACGAGAAACTGTAACTACTAAAGTATTATTTATTACTGCTAACATCTGAAGCATCAAGAAATGTATGGTTCAAAATAACTATTTCGGTAATAACTATGAAAAGCGTAAGTTGCCGTGAATCGCTGAAATTCTAAACGGCTAATCCCCTTACGGCTACCGCTAAGTATGTGAAAACCCGAGCGCGATTTTTAGGCACTGCGGATTGCCGATAATCGATCATAGTAAAACACTCTTGTATAAGTAAAATACTGTAAGCTCCAATTTTAGAATTACACGCTCGTTTATCAACTTAAGTCTCGCCTATCTTACGACTATCTCACAAAAGTTCCTACGTTATACGTTACCAAATTTTAAGTTTGTTATTCGCGTCGAAAAGCAACGTTTACTCTTTGACTTGTTGAATTCTAATAATTCTTTCCCTTTCTCATTTTCAGAACTGGTATCTGCGCATTTTCATGCAACTCTCTGATGTCTTAACGTACTAAGTTCTAATTACCTGAACCTTGAGCTAATGGGTTTTTTGTGGACCGAGTTCGCCGGAACGCCTAATTGCCTTCGGTTCTCTGATTTCTAATTGCTTTGCCCCAGTATGCAATTTGCCTAGTAATTACTTCTTATCAACTGGCAAAATTTAAACTCTTTCTTCTTACATTATGCATTGATATTAATATACAGAAATTATTTGTTGCAATTATTTATCTATTTCCCTGTGATATCTTTATAAAGTTATTAGTCGAGCATGTCCGGTATCAACCACTAGAATGTTAAAATTGTTTTGGATAATTAAAGCTCTCAGGTTATTTATTTTTCCATACTAGAATGCGATCATCTCAGTTGTTTGAAAACAAGTGCGCCTCTGCACTTTTTCTGCCTCTCTCCCACCTTTTCTCTTTCTGCATTGTTATCTGAAAATGGCGGTGCTAATATCCGAGAATTAGCAACAGTAAGGGTCTCTTAATGCGGCTAATTTTGGGCTTTCTCTTCGGAGTGCTTTTGGCTTCTCTCTTTTGGTTGTAGTCGTAATTACTCCGTCATCGTGGCAATTTTCCGATTAAATATACAGGACCACATTTCACTCCAACCTAAACTTCAAGTTTAAGTGAGAATGTTGACATAGAAATGCCACAGCTACTATGAAAATTTGTAGGAAGTAAAACAAATATTAATTCAGATACAACATGCGTGGAAAAGTAAGTGCATCAATCATGACAAGAGAAAAAGAAAGAATTTGAAGCAAATTGTGCTGTTGCCCCACGTATGGGAGCCAGACTTGCGGGAGATTGTTTCTAGGAGTGTTCGCCCCACGTACGATACAAACTTTCCGGTTACCTTTGCCCCACGTTCGCTTTTCCGGTGGCCTTCGCCCCACGTTCAGGAATCAATTATTTATTTTTAATATTTATTTAAATGTTATATATGTATGCCTCGGCTGTGCCTCGGCTGTGTCAGTAGTAATTTGCAGAAAAACGTATCTCTTAGCCGGGGTAGTACGGCTAAAGAATGAAGGCTTACACAAATTATATATTGTTTTACTTCACTCCTTTTATTAATCCTTCCTACGATTAAATAACACTTCACTGATATATCATACTATAGAGCTGTGAGATTATTGTTATTTGCACTTTTTAACACGTAAACTTTATATTTTCTCGCCGTAATGAAATGTTATGCCTCACACTGAATACGTATAAAATCGAACTGCTCGGGAACGCTTCTTTGTGGCGTCTGGCGTCTACCGCCTAAATTCGTACATTTACTTTATTTCAAGTCTCTGATTGGCTCTACTCGAATAGAATACTTTTATTTAACTTAAGCTTTTTCTAGTTGTTGATTGGCTGTTTATAATTAAATTAAATATTACATTATTGTTCCAAGAATTATTAGTAGCATTATTAAACTTTCTAATTTCTTGTTGTCTCAAGGTTACTTCATTGTTGGCAACTTTTGGCTTCTACTTTATAATTCTGTTTGCTAAGAAAGGTAGTTTGCTCCTAATCTTACAGCTCCTACATTGTTAAATTACGTAATACATTTACATAACATTATTATACATGTACATAATAATAATATAAACATAATACAATGACTGTTACATACTTTTTATATATTATTGCATACCCATATTGCTTTAAGGCAATTATTAATTTTATATTATATAATTAAACTGATTCATTAAAGTGTTAAAAATATTGCCTCAAATTTGATGTGCTATAATCGCATTCAATAATTTACGTATTATTGAGTTACTTATTCTTAATCATGACTAATCTTTAACAGAAATGGATTTGCTGTATATATTTTGTTGCAAGTGGCTCCTGGAGAGTTATAAGACAGTTCGATTAAACAAAAGAACGACACGTCAGAGTTGGCCAGTACCCAGAAAAAATTGCATAATTGTTCATTTCCACTCTACATTTTCCTGAAGAAAGCTTTTAATATTATTTCAATGGTTTTTTCACTTAAATAAAATTATACAAAATTTTAATAGAACAAAGAAAGCAGCATAGGCCATTCGCAGAAAATTCAGGAAACGAATTGCATTCCTTGTGTTGTAAAATCCAACGCATTATGCTTTAATTAAAAGTGTTTAATATTTTTTAGAAAATGTAACGAAAAATAATTGTCCGTGTAAGCGTTAACTGATCGAGTTGGCGCCACGGTAACAGGTATTTGGGAGCTCCCTCCCTTTCACCGGCCACTATGACCTTGGATTTTTCGTGATTTTTCTTCGTCCGTAGGCGAACTTTGGGGTCATTTCTCATCTACTACGACTTCAATACAACACCTTCTCTACCTACTATGTACGTGGTAGGGAAAGTAATTATGTGAGATAATAGCAGATTATAGCAAGTTAAAAGTAGAGGTTTTTCTGTAAGAAAAAAAATTTAACTGAGTTTTATTTATAGACGCTCTTGAACTCTGATTCTTAGCGCCCCATTCTATATTGGCCGTGAAGGAACTGGAAATTTTTCTCAGAGACCTCTATCAGGCTTGGGATTCTTTTACGTGCCGTAAATCTACGACACGGGACCACCGGCTTTACTTCCCTTCCGAAGGAAGCCATACAGAGGGCTTTTACACCCGAAAAAATCTATTACCCTCCGCCGGTTTTGAACCCGCGAGCTCGTGAACTATAGGCTAGCATGGTACCACTAGACCACGGAGGACGACTTTTGTTTGTGAGAAGGTATGTTTGCGAAACGAAGGCTGTAGACCGACTTTCGCAATCCTACGAGCAAAATAAAATAATTTTAACACGTATGGCATATACTATGAAGCCGAAATTGTAAAGTCAATAATTATCATAATCTGGGAAGGATAGCGAAATAAAATAAATAATAAAATATTTAAAATCAGTACATGTATTAAAAGGAGAAACATTGGGAAAATTGTTGACTGTTAAAAGCGACAGAAAGGCCAGACAGGCACAGTTTAGCTAATTAGGGACCAGCCCCAGGTATAAAGGGTAAAATAGCTGAAGCCAGTTTCTCTTGGAATTAATGGGTGCAGTTGCACTGGCCAGGATGTGAAGGTCATTAGAAGCTTCATAACGCTCATTTTTGGTGCGAAATGTTTAAGGGGGGAGAGGGGAAGTTAGGAGTCCTTTCTTTGTATCGCGCATGTGGTGAGGACATTCCCGCTGAAGCACTGTGGGAGTGCTGAACAACGGTCTCGTCGAGGTCCGAAGACTGGGTGCGAACTTGCAAGAGGATCGAACGATCAGATGTAATTGATAATCTTCAGTCTTGGAAAAGACACAGTAACATCCTAAGAATTTAAATGTGATCGGCAAACCTTAAGTCTTATTTTAATGGTAAATAAAAGTGTTCCAAGAAAGCATTCGTGTTTCTATGTACATACACTCACGCATACCCAATGATTAAGATCTCATGCTCGAGCAGCCGTGGCCAAGAATAAAAAAACAACTAGGAGGAGAAACGCAGCAATCATGAGGAAAAGGTATTGCTTCATTGATGGAGGACGTAGCGTGGCTGCGTCAACTACTACATTATAGACAGCGCTCGAATTTCTAAAATATCAATAAAATAGTATTATATTGATTCCAAATAAGAGAAACCAAGTTTAGAACTAGATCAGCTCACGTCTATAGCGAAATTCTTGAAAGAAGAGAAATGACGTTTTAACGAGATCAACTCTCGTGTGCAGCGAGATATCAGGTGTTTTGTTGATTTGCTACAAGTCATTTTCAATGACATTATTTTCTAAATGTTCTGCCTTACACCAGGCAATGAAGCTATTAAATGCTATATCATATTGTTTTCTGGATTTGTTCGGTAAGTATTTCTAGTGTTATTCCTTCTGCTACTTCTGTAATTTTACCTGGCACTTCTATTTCAGTTTCTTCCGGATTCATAATTGCCGCCATTTAATCTTTATGTAGGGTTTAGTAGATAAAAGAATAACGTTTCAAATCAGAGAAAGAACAAGGCTGCCAATATAATGTATAGGTTAACTCCACAACGAATTGCGATAAAATGAGTATAACATTTGTATTGTGAACAGATAATGCGATCGCAATGAGAAATTAATCATGTAAAAAGACATAGTGAAAAGTAAAACCTAATCAAACCAAGTCGAAATATTAAACATGTGCAAATACAAAGGCAATTGCAGTGCGATTGGACTTGAAACCAAAATTTGTTACAATGAAGTGGTATAAAAGCTATATCGCACTACTACGATAATAAATATTTTAGTTCGTGTGCAGCATGTTAAAAGTTCTACTTTTAGGCCATGCTGTCAAAATAGTATATTATGCAACGAGACTATAATGGTAGTAATTAAAACACGAGTATTATTATCATATGAGCGTTTTAACCACCATTATAGTCATGTTTCATACGACTGTTTATGCTCGACCATGTATCTAAATTAAAGGTTTCATAGGTATTCGTTTCTGGTTTGAGCAATGTGTTACAATCGTTATCCCTTTATCTATGGTTACAATACAATGATCTTGTAGCACCTGGCATTTTCTGAGAACGAATTTATACTTTTGATATTCTCCAATCCATGAATTGTGAATAGAATTTCTCCTACATCTTTCAGGACTTTTGTGGCAACAAGTTATTGGTAAGATTGAGTGCTTTTGTCGTAATTTCTGGGGGTGTAAGTTGAATGTCACTTACTAGTGTCAGACATTTTGAGTTTTTTCTAACCTCGCGCTAGTACCGCTGTCGATCGAAACGAGTATAATCGATACTTCGCTTTCACAATGTTACGTGGCCACTTCTGCTTGGTCGAATAACAATACCTTAATGAACAGGTGTACTTTAATGAGGTCCATTAAAGTACAGCTACCAGTCGTATAAATACTACATTTTGGCATGATCGAGCATAACATGATATTACGTTCGCATACCACTGGTATCTAATATCACATTCTAGAAATTTCTTCAGTGATACTATGTAGCGAGACGCAATGCGAGTTCACGAATCTACAGCAGTTTATAGGTCTCATAATAACTACCAACTTTGGATGCTTTAACGAAGCGATAACTTTATAGGTGTTTTTCCAAACCAAGACGACGCTATAGGCACGTTTGCAGGAAATAACGTTTATTGACACATTAAAGTCGATTTTGCAACTAATCCTGAAGATAATAAAAATTTAAAAGGTAACTTTCGTGACTACTGGAAATCTGCATTCTCTGTGACGTTACTCGTCCTATACTTTCCCCAGCGTGGATAATAATAAACATTCTGCCATTGGTACCTATAAAGAGATATCTAGGGCCCTGCAACAGGTTCATAGATCGACACTCCCTTGTTGTGTGTGTGTTGGGGGGGAGGGTTATTGATTTGATACTTGTACAAAATGATCGGAGAAAAAGAGAACTTTCCCTTGTTTTCTCTTTTTTTTTGTTTCTTTTTTATTATTGTTATACTGCATTCCGTTGGAGTTTCGAATACAGCAGCTATTATCACTAGAAAGGAAAAATAAGAGAGGAAAGCAGTGGTTCTATAACGAGGAATATTTTCTGCGCCAGTTTTTACTTTCTCTACTGCGTACAGTAAGTAGGGGAAGTATTGTATTCCACCCAAAAATTCGATACCGAAATTTCACCGCAAATACATGTTTTGAGACACCCTGAATCCAAAAAAAGCATTTTTGGAAACATGTCTGTGTGTGTCTGTGTGTCTGTCTGTGTGTGTGTGTGTGTGTGTGTGTGTCTGTCTGTCTGTGAACAGCATAACTCAGAAACGAACAGTCGGATAAACACCAAACTTGGTATTTAGGTTCAGTATCTTCCAGAGATGCGACACGAAGGTTTTCAAGAAAATACCCCCACCCCAGATTACCCTTTACATGGAACATTTTTCGAAAATTTTAATTTTCTCAAAAATGGCTCTAACGATTTTGATTAAAATATCGTATGTTTAAGATATTTTCATGACAAATAAAATGTATATCTTGAATTATCTGGGAATGTCTCCAAAAGTATTCTCCATTGTGAACGACTATTGCACAACTGGTAAACCGTAAGAGATAGACAAAATTTTACTACACAAAAAAGGTAGATCGCGTTAAAATACACAGTTTAGGTCATATACATTTTTTGTTGTTGAGTGAACCATTTTCGAGATATTGCTTGTTATTCCCTTAAATTTTTCAATACTTATTTTCTAAAATGGGATTTCGTTATTCATTTTTTTGTCTTCGATATGCAAAGAGTTATAATCTGTGGCAAAGGGAATGGTGCTGCACCTGGCAACCAGTTATTAAGAGATATGTATGTGCTTAAAGGCTACTGTTTTTCTATATTGCACTTGTAAATATATTTTCCCCTTACATCTACAAGAAAATTAGCAATAAGATAGAGTCTGCAAATGTTTATCTCGATTAACATGAAGTAGATGGAGAATAAGCGTTTGTAAAAATACTTTGTACAAGAGTAGAGAAAGTCATGTGAGTGTAACACATCAGATTTTTAATGTTTATTATCATTATTATTACTATTATTATTATTATTATTATTATTATTTATTACAAACTTAGACATCGTTTTTATTGACTTTTACTCTTATAAAGATTGCACAAGGACGATATTAAAAAATTTTAGAATGCCATATTTCTAAAAACAAATGAAGTTCGTTTATATTTGACAGATACTTTCTAATTTTGCGAGTTGATTGGCGTGTAGTTTGTTCGATTTGCTCTAATAGTTTAATCATCATTAAGATTTTATGTTCACCCAAAAATGGAATTTGACTAGAACACATTTCCAGACTATGATGTTTTACGATTTTAAATCGTCATTAATGCCTAAACAATGTGAAGATCGGCTTAGAAACGCATTTGGCGAAGAAGCCCAACCTAAGGCAACAATTTATAATTGGTACAGCGAATTCAAAAGAGATCGGTTTTTCCTAGTGATGAATTTCGTGAAGGACGCCCAAGAACTTCTGTTACTGATGAAAATATTGCCGCTGTTCGAGCAATGTTTGAAGAAGATCGACGACGTCTTATGAATTTATTCGGGCGCATTGGGCATTGGTATTAGCCAAATCCAAAACATTTTACATTAACAGTTAGACATGAGAAAGCTTTGTGGTCGATGGATTCCACATAAATTGACTCCCGTTCAAAAGCAACAACGGATTGATTGGTGCAAAAAAACTGGAAAAATTCCAAGGCGGCAGTTCAAATTTGGTTTGCAATATCGTTAATGCTGATGAATCTTGGATGTATTGTTATGATTCTGAAAATAAAAGTAATCAGCTAAATGGGGCTTTCGAAAGGAACCTAAGCCTACAAAAGTTCGACGAATTCGCAGTGCTGGTAAGAAGAAGGTTGCTAGTTCTTTTTACTTTCTCTACTACGTATAGTAAGTAGGGGAAGTATTGTATTCCACCCAAAAATTCGATACCGATATTTCACCGGAAATACATGTTTTGAGGCCCCCTGAATAAAAAAAAGCATTTTTGGAAAAATGCCCGTGTGTGTGTCTGTGAACAGCATAACTCAGAAACGAACAGTCAGATAAACATCAAACTTGGTATTTAGGTTCAGTATCTTCCAGAGATGCGACATGAAGGTTCTCAAGAAAATCCCTCCACCCCAGATTACCCTTTACATGGAAGATTTTGGAAAATTTTAATTTTCTCAGAAATGACTCTAACGATTTTGATTAAAATATCATATATTTAAGATACTTTCATGACAAATAAAATGTATATCTTCATTTTCTGGGAAGTCTCCAAAAGTATTCTCCACTGTGAACGACTTTTGCATAACTGGTAAACCATAAGGAATAGACAAAATTTTACTACACAAAAAACGTAGATCGCGTTAAAATGCACAATTTATGTCATATACATTTTTTTCGAGTGAACCATTTTCGAGATATTGCTTGTTATTTCCTTAAATTTTCGAATACTTATACTTTTTCTGAAATTCGTTATTCATTTTGTTTGTCCTGGTAATGCAAAGAGAATCGAATACTCCACATAGCAACCAACTCTTACATCTACAAGAAAATTAGCAATAAGATTAACATCTCGATATCTCGATTAACATGAAGCAAATGGAGAATAAACGTTTGTAAAACTAGTTTGTACAAGAATAGAGAAAGTCATGTGAGTGTAACACATCAGATTTTTTCTAAAAGGCGCCATATTGCTACTATAGCATTAGAAGATTGACGTGCCGTTACTGCCGATTGCTGCACACATATCTGTTTACCGCAATTCTTTGAAATTTTTTTTTAAAAAACGCCAAATGTAAAAATAGTGTTACATCATAACAACACATCGTTGCATACTGAGTATCTGGATGCCCTAAAGGTCAGCATCCTGGACCCTCCACCATACAGTCCTGACCTAGCATATTTTGATTTCTTTTTGCTTCTAAAAGTTAAAGATAAAATGCATAGAATCACTTTTTCGTCATCAGACGAAGCAGTGGAACATCATAAATATCTGGTTGCTTAAGCGCCTCATTGCTTTAAGCACTGGTTTCATCAAACGCAAAAATGTATTGATGTTAAAGGGAAATATTGTGATAAACAATAAAAATTATTTAAATTTTTTTAAACTAATTATTTTTTGATTTATAAAAATTGTCAGCGTTGCCCTCGTAATTTGAAAGAGAATTCCTGTTCAAACAAGTGAAACCAGAACGCCAGTGTTGGAAATTAATACTAAGTATGTTATTTATTCAGCTTCATTTTTAATTTCTCTGCTGCTATAATAAGTAGAGGAAGTATTGTATTCCACCCAAAAATGATATATCCACATTTCCCCGGAAATACACGTTTTGAGGTTCCATGGACGCAAAAAGCTATTTTCAGAAAAAATATCTGTGTTGTGTGTGAAAAGTCGGTTAAATACCAAACTTGGTATTTAAGTTCAGTGTATTCCAGGGATACGACGCGAAGATTTTTAAGAAAATGCCCCTACCCAACTACCCATTACATGGAAAACGATTTGTTATTTTTTATTTTCTCAAACATGGCTCTAATTATTTTTATTAAAATAACCTAAGTTTAAGATATTTGTATTAAAAATTAAATTATATCTTAAATTTTCTACAAATACACTGTGAAATCCTCTACAATCTGCATGAATTTTGTATAACTTGTAAACCCTAATAGATACTCAAACTTACTACAGAAAACAATGTAGATGTTAAAAATTCAATTTTTGTTATGTTTTATGGTGTTGACCATTTCAGATTTATTGTTTATACCGGTATGAATTGTCAGATATGTTATAATTTTTCAACTGCTATTCTTATTTTATTCATTTTATCGTGCAAAGAATAATTTCAAAGACATCATATTTGTCTAAGATTTCTCTATGCCTTAAGCCTACCCAATTCCTTTTTAACTCACAAAGAAGTGTGTTACAAAACCATCTCTGAAAATTTATCTCGATGAAGCAAATAGAAGAATAAGCTTTCGTACTTTGGTAAGAATAGTTCGTAGAAGAGTGGATACAGAAATTCATGTGAATGCAACACATCAGGCGGTATCAATTTTTTTAATTTGAATTCAGTATTCCCAAACTGCGATGAGTAGCAGAAAAATTAAAAGTTACTAGAAATTAATGTAGATGAATTAATATTACTATTTATAAATAATTATTTCTAAAGTAAAAATCTGATGTGTTACACTCACATGACTTTCTCTACTCTTGTAAAAATATTTTTACAAACGCTTATTCTCCATATGCTTCATGTTAATTGAGATGTCAATCTTTTACTAATTTTCTTGTAGATGCAAGGGGAATATGGTAGGTTATAAGCTATATCAAATCTTTTAAGGCTGGTTGCTATGTGGAGTATTCCATTCTCTTTGCATGTCCAGGACATAGAAAAAAAATCTGATGTGTTACACTCACATGACTTTCTCTACTCTTGTACAAACTATTTTTACAAACGCTTATTCTCCATATGCTTCATGTTAATCGAGATATCGAAATGTCAAACTTATTGGTAATTTTCATGTAGATGCAAGGGGAATATGGTAGCTTTTAAGCGATAGTCAAATATTTTAACGCTGGTTGCTATGTGGCGCATTCCATTTTCTTTGCATGTCCAGGACATTAAAAAAATGAATAACGAAATAGAGGAAAAGTATAAGTATTGGAAAATTTAAGGGAATAACAAGTAATATCTCGAAAATGGTTCACTCAACAAAAGAAATGTGTATGACATAAATTGTGTATTTTAACGCGATCTACATTTTTTATGTAGTAAAATTTTGTCTATCTCTTATGGTTTACCAGTTATGCAAAAGTCGTTCACAATGAAGAATACTTTTGGAGACATTCCCAGAGAATTGGAGATATACATTTCATTTCTCATGACAATATCTTAAACATATGATATTTTAATCAAAATCGTTAGAGCCATTTTTGAGAAAATTAAAATTTCGAAAAATGTTCCATGTAAAGGGTAGTCTGGGGTGGGGGGATTTTCTTGAAAACCTTCGTGTCGCATCTCTGGAAGATACTGAACCTAAATACCAAGTTTGGTGTTTATCCGACTGTTCGTTTCTGAGTTATGCTGTTCACAGACACACACACAGACAGACAGACACACAGACATGTTTCCAAAAATGCTTTTTTTGGATTCAGGGGGTCTCAAAACATGTATTTCCGGTGAAATCTCGGTATCGAATTTTTGGGTGGAATACAATACCTCCCCTACTTACTATACCTACGTAGTAGAGAAAGTAATGAATAACGAATTTGAGAAAAAGTATAATTATTGGAAAATTTAAGGGAATAACAAGCAATAACTCGAAAATGGTTCACTCAACAACAAAAATGTATATGACATAAATTACGTATTTTAAAGCGGTCTACATTTTTATTTAGTAAAATTTTGTCTATCCCTTATGGTTTACCAGTTATGCAAAAGTCGTTCACAATGAAGAATACTTTTGGAGACATTCCCAGAGATTTGGAGATATACATTTCATTTGTCATGAAAATATCTTAAACATGTGATACTTTAATCAAAATCGTTATAGCCATTTTGAGAGAATTAAAATTTTCGAAAAATGTTCCATGTAAAGGGTAATCTGTGGTGAGGGGATTTTCTTGAAAATCTTCGTGTCGCATCTCTGGAAGATACTGAACCTAAATACCAAGTTTGGTGTTTATCCGACTGTTCATTTCTGAGTTATGCTGTTCACAGACACACAGACACACACAAACACACAGACACACACGGTTCTAAAAATGCTTTTTTGGATTCAGGGGGTTTCAAAACATGTATTTCCGGTGAAATCTCGGTACCGAATTTTTGGGTGGAATACAATATTTCCCCTACTTACTGTACGTAGTAGAGAAAGTAAAAACATTGAAACAACCTTGGATATTAAAGCAGCATTTAACTAAACAAATCTGATTTCTTGCATTTCGTGACCTTCTGTATCCTACAACGAAATCTGTATATATGAATTGAAAGTCTTTTGCGGATTAACAAGAAATAAATGGAGTAGTACGCTTTTGTGAAAATAGTTTGTAGAAAAGTGAGTGGAGAAAGCCATGTGAATGCAACACGTCGTATTTTTTCAACTGTTAAGTCGTTATTCCGTTTTTCTTTCTTTCTTTTCTTGTGGCCATGCAAAACGAACGGAATTTCAAAGCAATTACATAGTAAACCTCTCTTAAAACCAATAAATTTTTGTAAAAATAGTTTGCAGAAGAGTGAGTATGGAAAGTAGTTAGGTTAGTTAGGTTTGCTCACAGAACTTCCTTTTCTGTGAAACTTTAGGGAATACAAAACATGCAAATCGATATATTGATATCGATTTAACTACCATAATGAGTAGTAGAAAAAACATCTGATGAGCTACATTCACATGACCTTCTCAACCTCTACCGCTTATTAGTGAGTATACAAATTATTCTTACAAAATTTTATTTTGCATTTTTCATTTTAATTGAGATAATACTTTCCAGAAATAACTGCTTTACACATTTCCTTATAGATACAAAATGAATAGCGTTAGTCAAATGTTTAAGAACTGGACGCTATATGCTGGCCTTAAAATTCCATACTCTTTCCTGGCATTGCGAGTCAAAATTGAAAATCGAAGGCTTTAAAAGAATAGCTAAGCATTCAACAATTTATAACAGGTATCTGGGAAATGGCTGATGCCACAAGAAAGTTATTTAAAATAAATAAGTGTGTTTTAAAGATATTTACATTTCATGTGGAGTACGTTTTCGTCTATCGTTTAACAGTTATACAAGATTACACAAAATTCCTTCCGAATGAAGGAAAGGCTGTTCCAAGATAATCCAAGATATACATCTTGTTTTTTATGTAAATGTCTTTAATATATAGCATTTTAACCAAATTCGTTAAACCCTTTTTATAATATGAAAATTTTCGAAAATGTTTCATGTAAAGGGTAGTTTGGAGTGGGAGGGGTTCTTTAACATCCTCGTGTCCATCTTTGGAAGGTACTGAAACTAAATACCAGCTTGGTATTTATTCGACTGTTTGTTTTTCAGTTAGGTGTTCACATTTACACAGACGGATCTTTTCCTTAAAATGTTTTTTTTTTTGGATTCAGAGAGCCTCAAAACATGTTTCGGTGAAATCTCAATATCGAATTTTTAGATGGAATTGTGATGGAGAAAGTAATAAAAATTATTATACTTATTTAAAGTAAATGCGTAAGTAATTTTTTCTGAAGTGAAAATCACTGATAAAACCTTGGATACTAAAGAGCATATAATTGAAGAAAAATAAAAGAACCCCAGTTACTTCAGCAGATGTTGGGGCTTTTCACATTTCCCCAACGAATAGAAAGGAATAAATTCGCCTTTCTCCCCTTTGCCTGTATTCGAGGATACGACTTCTATTACACAAGCCCAAGAGCTCATGATTGTAGTCCCACTCGGTCCTTTGCGGCCAAAGAAATGGTATATGATGAGGATATTATCTTTGTGCTTTAGCACGTGTATTCAGATACTGGACCACGGTTATGCATTTACCACACCACCAGCTGCGGCAAGTGCGGTGGATCTCATTATCGACTTTACTGGCGCAGTGTGAACCCTTCCTTTTTGTCCTTTTCCCTATAATCACGAGGACATTTCCCATGTGGTTGTGGCGATGAGAACCCTCACAAACAACTTCCCTTCACACATTTGTAAGTTTGGGGTTGACCGGATAATGACTTTGATCTTTTTACATTCTCTGTCACCTACATATAGGTAAGAGGAAGTAGGTATTGATTTCACCCAAAAATTCGACGTCGAGATCTCACCGGAAATTGAAGCAACATACAGTACTAGCGACTAACAAATAATAATATATCTAATGCAAGCTTCTCAGCATCAACACATTAATGACTTCTTTCTTTAATATTTTGTTCTAAGTTTTGCGTGTTATGAATTCTTTTTGCTAATATTGTAAGTATAATAATTAAGGGGATGTTAAAAGCATATATGTTCATAATGTACATATAGTAGAGAACACGTATATAACGTTATGACATATAGAATATGATATGAGAGGGAAAGGCCATTGTTACAACCAAAAACAAAAATTACGAGAAATGCAGTAGCATCTACGTAAGCGTGTAACGAACTTTGGATTCATTAATTCAGACAATGTAAGTGTGTAAACATATATATATATATATATATATGTGGGTGTGTGTGGGGGTGTGTACATTGATACATGCCTATAATTCAAATACGTGCGTTAAGAAAACGGTTGAAGGGAACGCTAACAGAAGCTTGTCGGACTTCGAGCAGTAAGGTAGTGTATAAGCTGGTCTCTAAATAGACGCTAAAACTACGTATTTAAGGGACAATGGGAGTGAATTTTTAGGTGAAAATGACAAAATCTTCGATTTTGGAATTATATCATATAAATAATCTATAGACAATTGTGAATCATATTGGCCAAACATTTTCCACTGTCTACCATTTTTAAAAGCACAGCGACATATTTAAATCACCCGTGCGCTCCCTTAAAACTCCACTGGACCCACCCACTTCCTAGTTCTATATGTAAATTTCTGCATATTTTTCGATTCATTTGGCCGCATCTTATTTTACAGCATTTTGCAGTTATTTTAATACATTATTGGTTGTTTAAGGCTTCGTTTATATATCCACCCTACAGTTCTTTAGATACACTTTGTTGTTTATGTACCATATGCAGTATTGAAAGCAAATGTGAGTGTTCAAATGTGACTACAAACTAGAGAAAGACATGGCTTTGCTCAAAAATTATGTTTGAAAGTGCAACAATTGTGGTTTTAGCCCCACCCAGAAATATTCCAATCCTTGTGTCATTAAAGACAAAAAAATCTAGAGATTTCCATTTGAAATAAACAGAAAATGTGTAATGCCATTTTTAGTAAATTAACTTTTTTACCAATAGAAATGCTATAGTAGAAAATATTTCTGATAAATGTGGTATGAAAAGGCTACTTATCCATCGCCATTCACAATTAGCAGTGTATCAGATGTGATTATGAAGAGATGCGACAACAGAAGAAAATATGAGTGCTCGATCTTCCACTGAGAAGAAGAAAACAGCTCGCAGAAAGAGTAAATTACCAAAAATGAAAAAAGAGGAAGCCAAATAGAAAAAGGATGAGGAAACATAAGCTTAAGGGCAGTTATAAGTACCTGATATGCTGCAAATTTAAAAAGAATGTGCATACTTTAGAAATATGTATTTTTTTTCTCAGTTTTTCATTTTTGCACATGAAATTAGTCCTTACATTTCAGTTTTGCTCTGATTTATATGTAAATTTGCACACATCTTCTCAAATTAATGTAGTATATAAAGATTTAATTATGCATGTTTATGACTGCTTTACTCATTGGCACACAAAAAATTAATTTATACTAAAAATCAAGGAAACTTTTGACATCAACTTCATAGAAAGAAAATTTTATTTCTATGCTAATAATATCAACTTCAATCAAATGCTTAGATTTCTTTTCATTGTACTAAAGTATGGTAAAATGTCACTATCATGCTTCTCTGACAAATGTGAATGGGCATGTTAGTTTGTAAGTTTTGGTTTGCTAATGAAAAATATTCAATTGTACTATCTGAGAAATATTGAGCTAGAGCTTTGAACTTTTGCACAGTCATTTCTCTATTTAGCCATTAATTAAATGTACCAATTTTTCAGTACAGCTTTCAAACAAGTTACAAAATTCAGTCCCAGTGTCCCTTAAAGATCGGTCACACCTTGATACAACTCGAGTCTAGGAGAGGAGAAGGTTTGCTGCTACAGACATGAAAGGTGCCCTTTTTGCAGGTGGCAAAAAGGGCACAAAAGTACAGAAAAAGAATACAAAGAGAACTAAAAACACACAGGATTATAAATCAGGAGAGTTCTGATTTGCAAAGCATACAATTCACTATTTCCCAGCATAACATTTTATAAATCAGTGTTTTTCTCAAAACTCCATTTTCACAGATTTAAAATGAACTGCGCGCATGAGGTTTTGTTTAAACACAGCCAAAATTTCTCAGAATCTGCAGAAGTATCGATGGTAACATTATATGAGACAAAAATATGCTTAACACTAATAATGTTTTGTTAAAAATATGTATTTTTATGAAAAAGTGGAGAATTTTAGAGATTGAAATTTCAAAAGTATTAAAAAACTATCATAATTCACTCATAAAAATTTATGGAACTTTCAAATCATACTTTTTTGTAACTGATTCTAAGCTTCAATTCCAAAAATGTCAACCAATTTTCTGAACTTTTGATGCGCTTCTTTAATTTTGATTATGCGATACATTTACATAATAAAATGCATTAAATAATTAATAACTCTCAAAGTATTTATCTAACTTGAAAGAAATTTGGTGTCCACATTAATCTAACAGCAACAGACTCACAGTAAAATTTTTAGATATATCCATACAGTAATACGGAAATTTGAAAATTCACTCCCAGTGTACCTTAAAGTCTACCAGTTATACATACTATATTTTAACATGACAAAGTTAATAGTGATTTGTGAATATCTACACGTGGTTTATCTAAAATACAAGTGAAATAGCTAACAGAATACGTGTGTGTAAAAATATTTTAACATTTTCCATACCTAACCCTGACAATACCCAAGTGCTCTCCGACACAAATACAGCAGCCGTGGCAAAATTATAAAATAATAATTACGACATACTAACACACACACACAAGAATACAGATATACGATCGTCAGAGTCCAGTATACGAGAACGGCACGATACATCACAGGAGTACGGGCATCAAGACGACCTTCAGGTATGTAACACAGCATCCATCATCTCTCTACGGTCCATCATCAACTTAGTGGGTTCCTACCAAGGAGGAACCGCTACAAAATAAAGACTTTGATGCCCGTGAATCCCTAAAACTAATTTTTAGAAAATATCAGTGAGTATATGCCTATATACAGCATAACTCAAAAACGAAACATTTGATAAATACCAAACTTGGTATTTAAGTTCAGTAGCTTCCAGATTGGACGGTCCACGGGATTTGGACCCAAAGTAGGGGTTCAAATGCCGTGGGCCGGCCAATCTGAATGGGATTTTTCTGGTTTCCCTCAGTCGCCAAGGTAAATACCGGGTTGGATATTTAATACCACGACCCGAGGTTACGCCTTGGTCTAAAAAATAATAGTAAAATGGAAAATAGATGGTAATACAAATGCTTTGCCATGTATCCACAAATAATGAAAGCAGGTTGAAAGCAGTTACCTCTGTGAGCAAGTGTCGAAGCTGTCATCTGCTCGTCAGGAACAGAGGTACAATTGTTCTGCACATGCCTCTGTGGACATGTGACGAAGTAAGATGGCATGGTACAGAAATGAGACCTAGAAGGCGGTCTACCATACACATATTCACAATATCTTCTAATAGATCGCGATAACACCATGTAGTTAAAGCGATATAATAATTAGAAGGAAAAAACCTTTTTAATAAAATCTCCCAAACACAAATTACTCTTTACATAGAAAAAGCTTCTATATTTTTTATTTTTCCTAAGATAACTAACGATGTTGATAAAACGCCATTTATTTAAGATGTGTGTGTGTGTCTGTGTGTGTGTAACTCCTAAAACAAAAACCAAAAGCTGGATAAATACCAAACTTGCAATTTAAGTTCAGTATAGTTCAAAGATTCTATACAAAGATTTTCAAGAAAATCCCACCTAGCCAAACTACCCTTTACTTGGACAAATGTTCGATTTGTTTTCTCAAAAATGGCTCTAACGATGTTGATTAAAATATCATCTATTTAAGATATTTGCATGCGAAATAAAATGCATATTTTGAATTTTGTGTGAGTAGCCTGTTAAGTCCTCTTCATTTTTGATAACTTTCTATATTAGTTAAGTCGTAAGAGGTGGATAAAATTACTTACTACACAGATAAAAGACTAAATCAGACAAATTTTAACTCAAAATAGGACTCTATTCCATATATATGATAAAAACATTATGGCTGTGACATGAGTAGAAACTATAGCCCAAAAACAGCAAAAGAGACATATACATTAGGCTGGCTGCAACGAATGTGAGGAAAATAAACTTCCCAGTCAAAGTGAATGATAGATTCTCGTGTCTGTTAAATGCATGCATACGTAAAATGGAAGATAACGGTTTTCTATAATGGACAAACAGCTTATACCCCATAACAGAAAATCAGGTCTGTCATTTCAAGTACGGAATAATAAAATTTGAGTGTTTGATCATGAGCTGTAAGGTCAGAAAGATAAATTAAATTATTAAGGAGAAATTAAAGACGATATATTACAACACATGTCCATATTCACAAAAACACTACTTTACAAGCTGGCGAGTTAATTTATGAACGCCCTGTAGGTACTCACCTTCAATGTTTTCTGGTGCTCCACTTGGTCGTGTAAGTCTTTGAGGTACTGTTTCTTCAGCATGTGGTCTTGGAAAGCGAGCTTTTTCTCCAGTTGAATATTATGTTCATTAATTGCCTTTTGTCGCTCGCACTCCTCCGCCGCTCTTCTCCTTTCCTCTTCTTCTTGATTGTGTTTCCACTGAAGTTGTTCCGCTAGCCCACGGTACACTTCCTGTGGGCACATAAAAAAAACACGTATTTAAATGCCGGTCCTTACCAAAGTCTAAGCACTAATCACTTTATATCGACATTGTGGAACTAGGCGCCTGGCAATTTTCGAATATTATACAATTTATGTTCGATATAGACATGTTGCCATAGGAAATAATCTTATTAAATGTTTCGAGTATTGCACGTAAACAAGAGTAGTGAGTTACATTAATTACAATATAATTTTACATCCCTATCAACAGGGGATGTTGACACTTCTAACAAATCAACCAATTCTGTAGTATATTTATTGTATTATTAAAGAATATATAATGAATTATAAGTAAAAATATCCGAGAAGTAATTCAAAACTTGCATGGCCAAACCTAACCACTGCTACCAATAATGAAAATCTTCATCATTTGTTAAATAGCCATGGAAAGGTAACAAGTAAGAATATTTGTTTTCTTATCACCAAGAGGATTGCATTCATATACATAAAATACAGAGAAGTAGTCATTACTTATTTATCATTCGAAGTGGTCAGTACTTATCCTTTGGTATCTCTCATTCAGTTATTCAATAATATGAAATTTGGCATAGAATTCAAAATAATTTTGATAAAACGTGTGTTTATCGAAACACTAAAGATAATAAATATGTTACAATAGTGGAATATAATTTTAAATAATTGAATAAATCAAATTTTAACATTAAGTAATTTATATAAGGATATCTTTACCAGAAAATTAAAAAGATCTCATAGCTCAAATACATAATAACATTAAAATCAATATCGATGAACATCATTAGCACCAGAACTTGAACCCAGTATACAGCTTCTAAGCCTCTGCATTCAGTTCCCGAGTGAGCAAACTCCAAAAAAAACCGCCGCAACATAGAAGTAGGTAGTTTGATGTAAAAATCTAATGTTAGATGAATATATAAGCTGGAGTCAACACTGTGTTCGCCTGACCTCAAAATTGAATGCGGTTGGCTTTCAACTAAGAATATTGAGTGGCATACTAAACATAGGTACATTATGGTATTTTTATTATGCTCACTTTGAATCCAGATTGAGTTAGTATTTGTTTTGGGGGTTCTTGTCCGCTTATACAATAGATATTCGTGATTTAAAATACATTACTTTAAAGAGTATTTTAGAAATTTTAAAGTATTTACAGTGTATGGTTATATTTATAAATCTGACTGAATGTGTTTTTAGCAATATTGCCTTATTTATTCCCATTTGGGATAGTCATAATTAAAATATGAAGAACTCAATATGTATGCAATATCGAAACATAAATTTCCCAAATATGTTGCTTAAAGCTTTACAATAGTCTGCCAGAAGGTTTTAAAAAAATAACAAAAAAAAGTTAAATAGGAAAGCTGTATAAGAATACTTATTTAGACTTTGTCCTTAGCGTAACAAAGAAATTTTAGACAGTACGATGTAAATTTTTCATGTGATTTTGACCTGACTTTTCAATTTGTACTTTATACAACCATTCATAATTATTGCATAACTTGTGTAGACTTATCTTATAACCTTTGGGTTTTGCAGGACAAATAACCATCCGTTGCTAAAATTAAATTTAAATTGAGTTTTATTTATAAACGCTCTTTAACTGCTATGATCCTTAGCGTCCCATTCTATATTGGGCATGAAACATCGGTAAGTTTGCTCAGAGGCCTCTTTATCAGGCTTGAGGTTATTTCACGCGCCCTAAATCTACGACATGGGACCACCCGCTTTACTTCTTTACTTCCCTTCCAAAGGAAGCTATGCTAAGGACTTTTATCCTCGAAAAAATTCCATCGCCCTCCGTCAGGTTTGAACCCGCGACCTCGGGAACTAGAAAGTTCCACCGATGGTACCCCTAGACCACGGAGGACGATTCCGTCCATCCATCCATCTGTCTATCAGTCCAAATTTTCTTGCTGTTCTATATTTTCCCTTGCTTTCTTAACTCGAAATGTTACCAGAATGCCTTCAGCGTTTAATATAAACAGTTACAAGGGCGGATAATAGTGAAACGTCAGCATGGATAGCAACGTGTAAAACCTTGCCTATCCCCAATGTCTAAAACAGTGTTGTTGTTTAATTTTCCTTCTTCGTAAAGTTTCTACAACTACCCGACCCTCATACGTCTTTATTCTGAGGCAAATTTCCAAAAATAACGAATAACAAATACACGAATACCACAACAGTAGGAAGGAATTTAATCAGTTTTCTATAACGCAATAAAAATACTAATGTTATATGTGGACTGTCCTAGCTTAAGAATACTCGGCACTGTATACAACCAATAAACTTGAGATTTTACCACAGATTGTTCAACATAATTTTTGCAGAAAATTAATTTCCATGAAGAGATTTTCAAAATATAATCAATGTGAACTGTACCACCTCTAAAAATATGCAAACTTTAATATTTTTAAATTTTGTATACTATTCCTCGAGTATAATTCTTTAGGATCAACTATTAGATTTTTACAACATTAAAACTTTTCCGAAAAAAATAATTCAATTCTATCAAGTAAATTATTAAATCCCTAAATCTAAAATTTATAAACTTATACTTTATATCGAGAAAAATCTCTTTAGAAAAACTTCGCGCACTTTCAAAGAAGGTACACTGAAATTTTGAAAGAAATTAAACAACAATTACTAAGACTTTGAGATTGCATGACTGACCAAGCTTAAGCCAGATTCAGGCCTTCATAAATTGAATTGCTGTAAATAACGAATTCGTTAGAAACATTATGCTTAAAACTTTATTGTAATGGGAATAAATCTTTCCGGAGGTAGCTGCATTAGACAGTTGGTTATAGACACAAAGGGAATAGTAATAGCCAAATGTTTTAGAACTGGATGCTACATGCTGGCCTTAAAACTCCACAGTCTTGCCATGCAATCGGGAGAAACAACTGAAAATCTGCAGGACTTTAAACGAAATAGCAAGTAATGAACAATTGGAACCATTAATAACAGATATCTCGTAAATGGCTTATGTCATAAAAAAGGTTATTTGAAATCAATTGTGTGTTTTAAAGAGATCTACATTCTTTTGTGTACTAACGTTTACCAGAATTATACAAAATGCCTTCCGAATGAAGAGGACTTCACAGCTATTCCCATAAAATTCAATATTTGGTCATGTAATTGTCTTTGAAATATATGGTATTTTAATCAAAACCGTTAGATCCAAATTACAGAAAATCAAACATTTCAAAAAATATTCCTGTAAAAGGTATTTCGTGGTGGGAGATTTTATTGAAAATCTTCGTGTCGCATCTTGGGATGATATCATGTTTGGTATTTATCGGACTTTTCGCTTTTGAGCTATACTGCTCACAGACACACATAGTTCCATTTTACAAAAATGTGTTTTTTGGATTCAAGGGATTTCAAAACATGTATTTCCGGGAACTCCCGGTATCAATTTTTGGTTGGAATGCAATTTGTTCTCTACCTACTATGTACGTGTTAGAGAAAATAAAAAGAATAATAATGAGTGACAGTTGGATTTCTCCGCTTAGTTAAAGTTATTAAAATGTCATGTAGCTTATTTTCTAAGTGGGACATAAGGTATGCTAAACAAGAAGTTCTATAAGAAACGGGTTTCCTTGCGTGAAAAGGAAAAAAAAACGAGCGCACGTACATTTTTAAGGTGCTATTTCTGGCTTTAGGGTAGCCCATTATATTAAATCGAAAAATTCTGTTACAGTTTCATTAAATTTAAAAATTAAACAATTTAAAAGGGAGAACCTAGAATCTTAGTTTCTAAGTCTAATCCTAGTCCAATAGAATACCTTCATTTAACTAAAGTTTTTTCTGGTTGTTGATTGGCTATTTTATAAACTGTCTCAAAAATTACATTATTGCTTCCAAGAATCACAAGAAGCATTATTAAACTTTCAAACAAATTCATTAGTGCTTCAAGTTTACCTCATTGTTACCTCATTGTTAGCAACTTTTAACCTTTTATTCTCACAGCTCCTACATTATTAAATTACGCAATACATTCACATAACATTATTACACATGTATAAAATAATATAAACATATAAAATGACTGTAATATACACTTTTTATATATATTGTTACATACATATATTGCTTTAAGGTCGGCTGTTATTGAATTTATATATTATATAATTAGACTGAAATCATTTAAATGTTAAAATTACTGCCTCATGGTCAGATCGGGGACTTCGATTACAGAAATATTTGATGGTATTATAACTACAGCCGGGTATTTTTAACATTGGTTTTATTTTAATTTTTGCCATGAAACACAACACACACACACACACACACAAACACACACACACATTCGCTCTCATTCATACTTCCAGACTCTGCGGGGTGGGTTAAGGAATGATTCTAGCTCCTCGACAAGGAATCGAAACTAAAACCTCTGGGTTGAGAAGCCAGAACTTAACACTCGAACACAGAGGCAGTTAAAATCTATGTTTTAGATTAGCATAAAAAGGCGTGGTTCATTTTAAAAATATATAATTACATAGAAACAAACTCATTATCTTTAACTACCATAATGATTCAATAGGTATAGGTTAGGTGATTCAACGGAGGGGGATACCTCGCGGGCTGCGACCTGCAGAAATCTATTGCGGCTGCACCATCCTCCAGGAGAAGGAATGAGGTGAAGGAACCACACGAGGTTACAGGCCATAGGTACACTGGCCACAAAGACGCGCGAAAGTCCCTAACATTTCCAAACTCGCAGATCCGTCTCACTGCTGGACCCTCTGGTGTCCACGGGAAATACATGCACACTATTTTTCCGGCACCGCCATACGCCACGAAACCTGTAAGCTTACGTGAACAATGAGAAGGAAACGAAAAAAAAAGCAAATGATGGAAAGAAAATCGTGGTAGAGAAGAACGCACCGGCATTCAGCTACCGACCTTTGGGAAACCAGGAAAAACACATTGGTCAGAGTGGGCGGTCACCGGGGATCGAACCCGGGACCTCATAATGTGAGTTGTACACGTTATGTCACCTCGCTAGGTATGATACGGTTATTTGTATAGTTAAATTTTCTTGCTTTGAATTTATTTTCGCTGCTCGATTCCCTCGCGCATTAGTGGCGATTCCATTTCCGTCCTGTGGAGCGGAACGTGTAGTTGGGCAGCTTTACTCACTCCGATCTTGCGAAGTAGGGGGCGGGTTATAAAATAGGTACCGTCCTAATAGAAAACCCCACGGATTTTTTCCCTGGATCTCGATGCGATGGACCGAGTTGTCAGTCCTCATCGCTTAGACGTATCTCTTCCTAAATCTTCTTCAAGGAATACTCTATAAAAGCTTGATAACGGAAAAAAGTAAACAAAATGATTCCTATATCCTTCTATATCCGATTTAAATTGGTTTCCTGAAATTTCAAAATATATGCAGTGATATTGAGTGAAATCTTCATACAAATAAAAAATCTTATTACATTTACATGGCTTTCTCCACCCACTGAAGTAAATTTCTATTTAGCCTTTACAAACTGTTTTTACAAAAGCTTGTTTGTTCTGCTTCATGTTAATTAAGAAAAGCCTTTGCATGGATTCAAGAAACCCAGTCAAATGTTCAAAAGTAGGTAAATAAATGCTCGCCTTGACATTGTGAGAAAAACTATATGTGACAGCTCTTTAAAATATGAGAAAGCTGTTCAAAATGCAAACCAGTAACAAGGAATATCTTCGAAATAGCTGATTCCACAAAGAAAATTAATTAAAATAAGTTGTATGTTTTAAACATATTATGATGCAGCGGCTATGGCCCAAGGTTATCGGGAGGTCGGTGTAAACGTTAACTGCCGCTCGCCAGCGTGAACCCGGGCGTCCTATTGGCAGATAACAGAATACTCTGGAAGATTCTACCCCCTCCTCCAGAAAGTATGTCGAAATGGTTCCAGGACATTGGAGAAATTTGTGAAAAAAATCCACTGGCTATATAAGCGAGCGCTCTCGCGCAGTTGCGAGTTAGTGCGAGACAGTGAGCGTGTTTGTGGTGCGATATCACGTGCGATTCTCCGACGGCTGCTGCGAAGTGCAGTGAGTGCTACTGCGGAACGAGAGACTGGAGGTACTTGTGTTCGACTCCCCGGCGAGTGAACCGTCCGGAAGAGGAGGCTACGTCACGAAGAGAATCAAGTGACTGAAAGTAGAAGTAGTTCACCTGATTAAGTGATGGTGTGAACGAAGTGAACACCTAGTGGAGTTGAACTACATAAAAACAAAACAGTGATATTGAAAACTGAGGGAAGTGACCTTTATAACTAGACAAAATCACAATACCTACTTTCTTATTCACAGGTATTTGCCTGTCTTTATGGTTTGCCAGTTATATAAAATGATACAAAACTGCTTCCAAATGAAGAGGACTTCACAGGCTGTTTTCAGACCATTCAAGATATGCTTTTATCTTCCATGTAAATATCTTTAAACATACCTATAGCATTTTAATAAAAATCATTAGAGCCTTCAGAAAATAAAAATTGATTAAAAGATTACACTGTAAAAATTAATTTTGGGGGAATTATATTCATAATATTTATATCCATCTTTGGAAGATACTGAACGTAAAACCAAGTTTGGTATTCATTCAACTTTACCTCTTTAAATTTACTGTTCATAGACGCACACACGCGGATTTGTTTACTGTCTCTACAACGCACATAGTAGGTAGAGAAGGAATTCGGTCCACCCAAAAATTCTAAATCAAGACTTCACTGGAAATACATGTTTTGATGTCCCCTAAATAAAAAAACAGCGCGTGTGTGTGAGAAAACAGCATAACTCAATTATAATCCGGATCGACATCAAACTTGGTATTCAGGTACAGTAAGTTACAAAGATGCGACACAAAGATTTCCAGAAAATCCCCTACCCCAAACCACCCTTTACATGGAGCATTTTTCGAAATTTTTTATTTTCTATAAGATTGCTCTAATGATTTTTATTAAAATACCATATATTAAAGATATTTACAAGAAAATGAAATGTATATCCTGAATTTTGTGGAATAGTCTTTTAAGTCCTCATCTTTTTGTATAAATTTGATAACTGGTAAACGTTAAGCGACAGACGAAAATGTACAACACAAGAAATTTAGATCTCTTTAAAACCCATAATTTATTTCAAATAATTTTCTTTTTTGGGATAAGCCGATTCTGAGATATCCTTTTTGAAAGGTTCGAATTGTTCTTTTCTTGGTCATTCTCTTAAAAGTCCTTTCAACATTCAGTTCTTTCTCGCAGTTGCATGAAAACACTGTGAAATTTTAAGGCCAGCATATAGCGCCTGTTCTTAAACATTTGACTGTTCTGTCCTCTGTGTACCTGTAATGTAATGTGTAATGTAGCTATTTCTGCAAAAGTTTCTTTGGATTAAATAAAGTAGATATAAAAATTAGTTATAATATATAAAGTGCATATGAGGCAATATTTTATATCACAACATGCTGTGAAAGCCAGAGTGAGTATAGTGTAAATTAATATTATTGTATATACATGCTTTTAAATGTTTGTTAACTATAAGGACTTGTTAGGAAATAAGTTTACACTGTAACTAAAACTGACAATAGAAGTGGTTAACAATAAACCGAGGGGGTGAGTTGTTTGTTACCAAGAAGAGAAAGCCAGAATTGAGGTCAGGGTAGCATGTTTTTTCAGAAACGGAGGTAATATGTTCCCTAGAGGAGATATGTCAGTAGTAGTGATTGGCTGACCAAAGGAGACGCTGAAGTTGGCGCAATTTGGTAACCAATAGGAGCTATATTATAATGTTTAGTCAATTCGAGGTGAAGGAGTATATATTCTCGAGCCATAAGGAAGTGTCGTACAGTTGCGAAGAATCTCTCACGAGGTACACGTCGCAGAGTTAGATAAAAATGTGAAGTATCCGAATTAATTGGTGCGCGGCAACTAAAACGACTGTAGTTACTTTCGGAAATGTAACAGTTTGTCAGGCAAGTATAAAAAATTAAATATGTCAATCATTGATTAAGCGTGACGGCAATAAAAGTCTAGATCAGATGTTTTTCATCAGTGTCAACTTTTAGCAACAACTCCTTTCCTCTACACACCCTGCTTAGAGATACGTGCTCGACTGAGTTATAATAGCTAGCCGGAGGACAAAGAACCCAAATTTAAAATAATAAAACAAGAGGCGTCCGACAAATTGAGAAGTCATTGAGAAACTACACAATAGTAGTAATATGAAGCAGATATAAAAGAATAGTTTTTATACCCACTAATAAATGATAGAGGTTAGAGAAGATCGCGTGAATGTATTACATCAATTTTTTTCTGAAAGGGATATTTTTTGTACTCGGGAGACTCAAAGCGTGTATCACCAATGAAATTGAAATTATAGGTGGACTGCAATGTTATCTCTACCTCTTATGTAGGTACGTGTTAGAGAAAGCAAAAAGAAAATAATTTAAACAACCCTTATATGTAGCAGTATGCGATAAAACTAAACTTAAACAGTTGACAATCTCTCGGTTAGTAGCTCTTAAAAAACATTGGTACGTGTATTTCTATGAACTTTAGCATCTTAGGCACATAAGCTTACTCATTTAATGTTCCGGTAGAGCTTAAGAGCTCCGAGTATTCAGCGATAAAACCACAGCGAACAAGTTGCTGCGGCTATATCCGTAGTTTATGTCGAGAGAAGGACGGAGTTGCTCACCGCACTTATGGGCTGAGATATGGCAGAGCTACATTTGGGGAAACTTCACTACAAACTAGCTTCTTTTCATAAAGAAGAACAAGAAAAGTTAACTGCAAGATAAACCTTGTCTCGTTCCACTTTCTCTCCCTAGAGGGTGATAAATTGTCGGTAGGCTAGACTCTTGGACAACAAAGCAATTTCACCAAAATATTGTTTGCAATCAAGCTAGTTTCTAAATGAAAACTAGTTTTAAGATACCAGTTAATAAAAAGCAAATTAGGAATTAATATTAGCACATTTTTTTCTGTAATAGTGCTCAACTAATGCATAAGAAAGACAAAGTTATTTCAGGGAAAATAAGGTGGTCAAGATAAATAAAACGGCATTACTGACGCGTTTTCCCTGGCGACAGGTGGTCGTCTGGTATCACTTTGTAGGTTTGTGATCAATATAAAGCTGTTTAGTTATTATAAGCCTGGAAAGCAATATTGGCAGTTTATTGTAACCTGTTTTCGGCATCGTCTTTGAGTCCGACTTATGACAGAGCAGGATAAACGAAAAGCGCTTGGATTTAACAACAGTTTAACATAATGATATGGTAATTCGTCGAAAGAAACGAAATATCTCAAATGTTATAACAGACTTTACCCGGTACAAACTCTCATGCACACTTCATTTTGTGGCGTATTGCCAGACATATTATTGTTCTACATTGTCATTAACAGACACATTGTTGTTTACGTCACTCCAGGCTGGTAGTTTTGCTAGCCACGAGTGATGGGGAAGATAGCGTCTGTCTTAGTTACGATTCCGAGAGAAGGAGATCGCGAATGCAAGCCGGCTTTTGGATCGGTGGACATCTCCCTTCACCTTTCATATGTAATAATGTAGGAACCCCAAACGGTTGGGAAATAAATCTAGGAATGTGTAAATAGATTTGTGTTATGGATTTTGTACAGTGAAAAACCCACGCCTTCCTCTTAACCTCCACACCACGTTTCGGTCCTCCGTGGCCAAGTGAGTATACGTCCCCTCAGTGTACGTGCTGGGCACTAAATATTAATTTAATTTTTCATTGAACTTTTAGGCCTCTACCCAGCATGTAACAATATACTATACGTGCATTCATTAAAGCATAATTCTTCTGTTCACATTACACAGTTCAGATTACATATTTTTATTTCAAATTAAACAATAAGTACTTAGTGACATACAACATTACGAAATAACGTTTAAATGTTTATCGAAAGCTCTAGGGAATAATCCCTTCATTTTTTTCTGCAGTAAGGTTTTGTTCATCTCTTATGATTTTCATCTCTTATGATTCCCTTGTTATACAAATTCAATCTGATTCAAGGGAACTTCAGTAGATATTTCAAGATATGTATTTTATTCTTCATAGCAATATGTGATACGACTGCTTAAACAGATTTGTTAGAGTCGTTTTTGTGAAAATAAAATAACACTGATAACCATTTAATGTGAAGAGTAGTTCGAGGGAGGAATTTTTTGAAAAAAATCGACACAAATTTGTTATTTGCCAAGTTTCATATTTTAGCTGCGCTCTTGTGGTAAGCAGTAAAGAAAGTAAAAATACTTCAACTTAGTCCGTTCCAAGCACTTTTTAAAATTGTGATTTTTAATCCAATATACAACACTGCACCTCTAAGGCCATGTGTTTAGCGAGCGGCATAGGTTTTACGAGGTAAAATATCCAGCGGAGGCTGGTTGGTATACTTCACTTCTCAGTCAAAGAAGGCAAATTGTGTGTACGAATTATTTACATTTTGGTGAATAAATTAAGGCAAAATTATATGCAGACCTGTACGGTTTGTTCAAGTTCTTCACTACACAAAATCTAACACAATCTAACAAACACAGGGGATATTTCCTGCTCGTTACTGGAGTTCTTTAATTGTTATA